>JAWQUT010000033.1:614703-640715 GCA_033807755.1 Ellobium chinense
AGGGACATTGAGAGTATGTTTCCATGACCAACATTAAAGGTGAGCAATGGAGTCAGGTTGAGGTCAAAGATGATTTACCTTTATTGTCATAACGGTATTTGAAACGGTATTGGCTTTCAAAACGAGAGATTTTTGGGATTTCTTTTTGTGTCGTGTGCTGCCAAACAGGTGTTTTCATCCACCTAACTATTTTACTTTAGGAAACTGCCATTGCCAGTCATGTCACATGATAGATTTTCATCATCTCTCGAGCAGATGGCGATCTTGTCATTGAATACATGTGGTTGTATTTAATTGAGCAAATTAATTGCCTTTAATATGAAGCCTTTGTGGGTCTACTAATACTTCATAAAAACCATCATCTTATTTTAGATGAATCAGAAGAGTTTATTCTAATTAACAAAAAGCTACATTTAGCCTAGATTTGTTGAACTGTTCACTGGAAATAACAGCTATATCCAAGTATGATTGGCTTATTTTTTTTTTTCAGCTTTTTCCTCAAAACTCTTTAAATTTTGACCCATTTTCACATAAGCACTAATTTTAAATCTTCTTCAGTGCAGTAGCATTTTCCCTTTGATGCGCTGCCAGTTAGTAACTTTGAGCGGGGGCTCCTATGCCTGTTATTGATATTAAGTAACTGTGCAGTTGGTACTGATGTTATGGTAAAAGTGATTGTGTTTGATGAGCAAAATCACTATGTTATCCCTGTTTCATTGGTTTTCTTCTTACCAGTCCACAAGAGTCACAATATACAGAGTTGATAAATCTACATGACAGAGAGTGAGCTAAATGGCAGGTCTAACTGGTAATTCACCTTTTTTCAGTCAATATATAAACATTCCTTGCAGCCAAATTTTCAAGGCAACTGAATATGGCTTGTTTAAAAGCAAAGGCTGTAGGAGCTGCACAACATTGTGAACATATTTCTTTCTCTTACACTACTTACAGTTGTTTTTATTAACCATCTGAGGTCATAATATTATACCTATTTAGACTAAAACTGCCTTTACAATAATGAAAAAAAATCCACAACAGCAAAATATAAAACATTTCTTTCTAGTATAGCTTTGGTGGAAGTATGACTATTAGAGTATTATTTCCTTTATAATTTGAAACTGGGCAGTGGATATGCCACGCTTCTAGCTTGCTTTTTGGGTGGGAAAATTTTCAGGAAATTTTTTCAGCTTGAGTTGGCATCCCTGTAGATAGCAAGCAAATGCAGTACTTTCCATGAACATGTACAATGTGACCTTGTGATACTTTGACCATTTTTACAAGATCCAGTTCATTACTTTTCTTTTGTTCCACTTTTGGTAGCCTAACACTTGTTTAATTCAGCCAGATTGTTGATTCATAACTGTGTGAGGGTAACCTACAATCACAAAAAAAAAAAAGTAAGACTACATAATGTTAACAAAGTGGTTGAGCTGAAATGTCTAAAGTAATATTCTCATAAAAGGTTGCACCTGCATAATGAAATTTGGCAAGTGACTGATATTTTTCTTCAGATTTACTAAAGGCTTCACATTTTTAAAAATGTTTAAGATTTAAAAGGTTAAGTTAGATTTGTCATTTATATTTAGTCTTCTTATAGTTGCACTGCCATACTTTTCTACCATTCAGATATGCTTCCCAACTTGGAATGTCACCCAATTTGAATCCTATGACTGAACCATGTCTGCATCATGATCACAGGGCATATGATAATGAGAAAAGCTCAGGAGACAAAAGTGCAGGGGAAAGGGAGGGGAAGTGTACAGCTTCAGGCAGATTACTGACTCAGTAAAAGTGGTTTTAGTGGCAAGTATTTTGTTATGCCGATTCCTAGAGCTTATTAAAGCATGCCAGACAGTTCTGCTTGTATAGGAGGGAATGGGCACTTGGAAATTCAGGGCTGTATGTTTTTGTATAATTGCTGTAATGTTGCAAAATGCTGAAAGAAAATAAATTGTTTATATCACACGCCCATCCTTCTTTTCTTTTTTTTTAACTTCGTTTTGCACGAATCCATCAAATCTCTACACTGTTTTTCTATTACTTTGTGCAGAAGCCCACAGGGTTTCCCTTGTCTTCTGCACAATATGAAACATCTGGATCAGTGTCTTTTTGGTCTCCATTATAGTCTGTGGTCATGACATTTTGTACACTAATGAGTACATTACTTATGGCAAGAGACAAACTCTGCCCTCCAAAGGCAAACAGGCGTATCTGCAGTTCTCCTACCTTTTAAGGTTCCTATTTGTTTTGGCCCACCTGGACGTATTGTACGTTTTGACAGAGGCAGAAATGCAAAACCAACAATCTGACTCTTTGACAGTAAATATCAATGTATCCAATATTTCCAAATTATTTCAATAAAGGCAAAACATCGTAACAGTGGTCTACTAAGCAGTCCGGCATAGCAACGGAGTTACGTCGGTTTGCCTTTGGAGGGCAGAACTGTGACTTTTGTAATTAGAAATCAGCTTGCAAAATATATACATACACACTTGAACACTGTTATTTTACAAAAACGTTTGTAATAAAGGATATTGCAAAATGTTTCTAAAAGTATAACATTTTTTAAATATATTTTCTTATGCATATTATGAAATGTGACTATTATGTATCAGAAATGCCTATAACAAAGCATTTCTAAATCCCCCACCACTCCATACTTAGGATCAATCACAGCCTCTCATATTCACAATAAACTCCACCCCCTTCTCCTCTCCCCAATTTACTCAAGGTCACACAAAGATTGATTTTCTTTCTTAATATTAACCAATAGCAATGTGGTCCTTCCCTGATGCATGGTCTCAGTTACCATGCTATGGACTAGGCTGAGGCAGCTAGTTCTTATTCTCTTATTTTCCGCTATCATGGATAATCCACAGTATTTGTATTACAAATTATTTAGCAGATCCCCTGAATTTTGTATTAAGCATATTCCAATGTAATTCTTTCTTTTCTCCCAGTATTACCTTCCCAACTTTACTACTCTTCCATCATCATCCAAGACTTAACACAATGAAAAAAACCACAGAGTCAAGAGCACACTTTCAAGTAATTTCACTGTTTAATCCAGAACAAATAAATGCCATCGGGGAATAAGAATACTGATTTTCCTATCCCCTCAATTGAGGAGAGTGATAAGAAAACAAGGACATAGTGTCTTCTCACAGCAAGACTGTCATATATCATACTTAGGAGCACATACAACATAACTGTTCTTGAAATATTGGAGGAATCTCATCAATTCATGGATAGCTTAAAAAGTGGTATGTATAAAAGTTGAAAATCCATATGTCCTTTCCCACCCATATACAGTCTTTAATTCTTGATCCATACCATAGTATGCCATGTGAACTGAATGTTGTGGGAGTCAGAAACCTGCAAATATTAATAATAACCTCTTTGGAAGAAGAATTATTAAATCACCAACTCAAGAGAACAGATAAAGCAAAAGGCACATCTGACTGCTAGACTTCTACCAGTTAAGCTTCATGTTAACATTATTTTTATAAGCTTTTTCCCCTTGTGCCTACTGGAATAGCTAGGTAGATTTTTTGAGGAAGTTTTAGAAAAATGAATGGTTTTTTACCACTATCGTTTATGCCAGATTCACATGTTATTTCAAATAAAGAAGTCAGTGAGGGCGGTTACTACAAGGACAACTGGTTATTCATTTCACACTGACTATATACAATTATCAATAAAGATGAGAATAAAATATCTCCATTCTTAAAAGAGGTGGAATGTGTAAGGGCAGAGTACATAACCTTAATGGCATCTCAAATCACAGTTCGAAAATGGACTTAAAATCATGAGAGTACAAGAACACAGATAAAGGCCTATTATCAGTGCCCCAAGCAAAAAGGTAATTAATATTTTCCATGATGGTAAATATAAATTACTAGCTGGACACTGCCTGCAAGGAGGGAGGACAACAAACAGGTTTTTAGTGATTTATGTATTAAAAGCAAAAAATAACTGGCCCTAAAGAATGTCGCTTCCCCATGTACGAAATGGGGACTAATAACTTTTCCTCACAAATTTGTTAAGTCTACCTATTTCAATAGCTTTTAGCTTTTGGGAGGTATTCACATGACAACCTACCACGCCACAAGTGCCCTACCTCACTGCAATGCCATACATTTGAACACAATAGCTTGCGCACTGCATTGCTTGCAAACCACTTTGCTTATGAGTGCGCTTATAGAATAGAAGGCATGCAGGTGAGAAAGTGCTTCATAGATTCAAGGCAAAGAAGGCCCTTATAAATCCCTGTGGGCTCCAGATGGCCAACAATATATCTTTCATGGTTTCTTCCTGCATATTTTAGGTTATCTCCCCAAATTTAAGAGCTGTATGTGACACATGGTGGATTAGTGTTCCAGAAAAGCCAAATCATAAAGTCATTCCCAGATTTTGCCCTTTTATTTATTAGAAATGACTAAACATAACTGCTGCCAAGGAAAGGAACAAAAAAAAAATGTTTGTTTAAAATCATAATGAAGATGAGTGATCATTTGCTATGCCGAGTGCACCAGTTCAGCTATCTATAGTATCTGACGGACCATGGTACACTAGGAATATACAGTGGAATCCATTTACATGTAAAACAGCCAAGGTTATAACAGCAAGGAGGCAAATATAATCTATGTGAGGTTACTTCCTTTATCCTAATATCCCATTCAACAAAATTGTGCATGGTTATAACTGCCAAATTTGGAACATCCTGATCACACTGTTGTAACCATGTTCTATTACATATTTTTTAATGCAACACTCCTATAATGGACATATGCCACAATGGCGCTGACAGGAGTGTTTCAGCTAAGTACTGAATCGTTAACACTGGTGATTCTCTACTCCTTCAGCTGTCAATGCCAGTAAAATCATCACAATGAATCAATATGCACATGTTCCCCCCACAGTGCTGTGATCCCATTTGATGGATTTTCCTGACAACTGCTTCAAGAATGTCTATCTCCGAAGTACTTGTATATGTGCGGCAAATGAAAATACTGTACATACATGTATATTGTTCTCCTCACTACCACATAACAATTTAATTAAGAAGCATTGTTCTAAGCAACAGGGATGTTAAGCAATATACCAGGCAACTGAGGTAAAATCTCATCTGAAGCTAGTATCCTGCAAGATTACAGCTAATTTGCAGAACTATGGGATGAGACAGCCTCATGTCACAGTGTTCATAGCGACAGGCACACGCAGCATCCCATGTAAGAGGATTTACTAGATCAGAAAAGGATCCCTGTAATAGCAAAATACCAACAGCTGGCTATTCTGGCTGCACAACTGTAGGCAGACATGACTGGGTAAACCCAGAACTGTAAATCAGGAAGTTTCTATTCTGTAGGACTGGAGGAAAAGAGATGAATACTCACAGAGATACTTAAAAGATCTTGGACAGGTGATTAACAGAAATCCCTAATCCTAAATCAAGCAGGGCTCGGGAGATCACAGATCACAGGATACTGCCCATGTTTGCTTAGATCACTTTATTTCAGTCAAGCCTATCTCATTTTGATGTTTCTTCACAACAGGCTGACTGTTATTTGCCCAAATGTAATGTACTAACTTGAACAAACCAGAGGGCACAAACTTTTGAAACACGGATGAAACTAAAATTATTCCAAGTTTCAGAACATGACATCATCAGTGGGTTTGTTTGGTCATGCCGTAAACATGCCTGTCAAATAACACATTCTAGAAAATTATAAGTAAAGCCAAGAACTCACAGCAAGGGAATCAGCAACGATGACCAACTTCTTCCTAATCCCTTAAGCACTACTGACTGAAAAAAAAAAATGCTTATTCTGTATCTTGAAACATTCATTTTCATGTACTGTCAGAGTGGAAAACACTACACTTGCCATTTGTCTAACAGTGGTCTGCTGAATAAAGAAAGTACAAAATAATGTAGATCCTATACATACTGGCAATATGAATGTGTCAAGAATAATCATTTCAAATTCAATACGAGAAAAGCTCATTACTCAGAAGGAGGTTCTCCTCTCACACTCTCCTTGCCTCCTTCCAAAACACTGTATTATTTATTATACGGAAAATGTGACAAGAACAATACTGATATTAAGACAGTTCTCAGTTTAATGTGGTCGGCATTTGGCTTGCTGTCTCAACACTGCTGCAGACAATGCTATATAGATCGTAGCATTCTGACAGCAAAAATGCTGAAATCATGCTACCTGGAGAAGCATGGTAAAAAATTTATCATCATCAGTTTTCATGATATTGAGCATTTGAAAGTTTAAATAAACTCAGCTGGTGAAAGCCTCAATTGAGATAGGGATCACATTATTTCACAAATAAGAAGTTGCATTGTTGAGTTGTGTTTTCCAGTCTTCCTTCTCTTGAACAGAATTACATTGTTTTTATTATAGCTGAGACTAACCATATTTTCATGTTCTCCTAATTGCCCAAAAAGAATCAACATCCTGACATATATATCTAGTTCCCCCTCCTCCTGTATAAAATTAATAATTTATTTTAAAAAAAAAAAAAAAGCGAGGAAAAATATGCACTTTAAGCCTCAAGATGTAGATCTAGTCAGTGATATGTGCAGGCATATTAATTTGGGGTTTCATTTTTTCCATTTTGTTGGCTAGCACAATGAATCAGGGATAGTAGTTTCAGTGCCAGAAATTTTATGGCCTACAGCTACATCATTCAGATAAGATGTGCACACACAACGCTGAACGGGGAATTAAAATACATGCTGACTTCTTTTGTTGTAGAAACAAGAGTAAACAGTTACAGAGCAGAGAGATGGAATCTAAAAACGAACCAGATCAAGTATAAGATATTTCTGTGTATGACCTTATGTCAGAGATGCCAAATAGGAAGCAATGTCAACAGTTCGCAGATTACTTGCTTCACAATTACAGCAATGATGATGCTGACTTCTCACCTGATTACTGGGCCAAGCTTCCAAGCCATATGAAAAGAATAATTAACCGCCCCGAATCTGATGACTCACATCTCATTGTCCAATTTTCCAGGCATCATCCAAACATCTTTTTGCTCTGAGAATACATCCAATGACAGCAAGCAGTAACTTATACCACGATCCACCAGATGGCGAATGTGAAAAAGGAGACCAGACAAAAGGTGGAACAGACTCTTCAACTCTGCTTAAATGTCAGATGGAAGAGAAGACAAGGGCTGGATACCTCCAGTGCCTAGGCCACAAATATACAACTATAGATATTTGATTTTGTTGACTATTACTGTCTCCAAAATGTTTACGAAAATTTTACAAGAATTATATTTCCAGCCTAAAGTATTTATCAAAATCAACTCCATCATCCTACTCAAAACCTTATTGCGACCTCCCCGTTGGTAAGCAGGGCAACAGAGTAATTCTACCAAAATACTTTTGGTACAATCTCTCTGGCAAACAGAGAAGGCCATGCTTAATTTATAAATCAAGAGAAATACAACATGAAACACAGTTTTGCTGAAACTGTGAGTATTTGGAGCTGTAAATGTATATGTAAGCTCTGCTCAATTTCACTGAAACTATGCATGTTTTGGTACTGTAAATGTATGTCTGTTTCGCTGTGACTGAAAATCATTTCGCTGGCATACATACAGTATGAGCTGCATTCACAATATCATTACAACAGTAATCTTTTTTGTTCTGCCAACTTGAGGTTGATGGTATGAAGAGATTTCCACAAATCAATATAAATTTGTTGTCTTAAAGACCGCAATAGCCAAACATCTGATCTAGTCTTCCTTCAGGCAACTATCTGGATGTTTGGGGCAAACTGACTACCTGCATGTTTGGGGCAAACTGCAAGTCCATATTATCAAATATTTAAAGATTCCAGCTAACAGTTACACACATTGTGATGTGAAAGTGGATAATATTAGGGACAAGCTGTCACTCATAGGCTCAAAACTATTATCAGCCCTTGGGTAAACCTTGCCACATTTGGAGATCGCACACTGAGTTCAAAATAGACATGATGCTTACTCATATGTTAGCTAAGAACAGAACACTTAACCTAGATTCTGGACTTGCAGTTTATTGCAGGCAGTCTCAAGATGAGTAGAAGAGGATACAAGCAGGTGCTCATGGTCAAATTTATGATAGTGTCAAGGATAATTCTAATCCTATTGCGTAAATCCAGGTCAAATGAAGTCTAATACAGCACTGTTTAGTTTGCTGCTGTCAAGTGACAAGGAAAAGTCTGGACTCTTTGTCGAATGGCGGATCATGGCATCACAGGGTTGATTTCCACAATTTTCAATATATCTGATCTGTTCAGAGACAAAATAATGTTAGCAATGTTTAGCACTGGCATAACAACATATAGTGTATGTTTTTGATAAATATTGATATCAATCAGCCAATCACAATGTATTTGTTATATGTGATTCCACTTCATATATTTAAAAACTCCGCAAAGGCAATGCTCAGTTTTATATTCTCCCAAAACTACTGAAGTAGACAAATATCAACAAAATGTGTATTTCATCATGAAAGTAAAAAATAACATATATGTTCGCGGTCTTTGGTTGTATTATGTATTATCATTAATGATTCTGTGAATCATGCCTGCAATTCAAACCTTGCAAGCCTTTAGAGTGACAAAGAAATAGTCAATACGACTTCCACAGAAGTTTTAATAACTAACCAACACAATAGATTTAAGGTAATAAACAGATACAAAGCATGAATCTTTCCACTCCATTCACTCCTTCAAATGCTGTTTATGGATGATGAAAAATTGTGGACATTAAAACAACTACAACTTCATCTAACTAGCATAAATAAGCACATTCAGCACAGTTGGATCATACATTAGCTGTGTTGAGTGTCAAAATATCACAAAGGGCAAGATCGTTATTAAAAAGGCATAAGAATAACGCTGCAGAGCTGTTAAAAGGCCTGTGAGTTCAGGCACAACAGAACTTTCATCATACAGTAGGATGGGGAGTTCCAGCAAGGCAAAATCACCACTGAAAGCAATCTCAAAATGGCAAATAACTTCACATTGTAGGAAAACAATTGATTTTTCAAAGAATGAGCCATGTACATTTTTTCTAAATCTGAAAAACAAATGGTAAGCATGGACAAGAAAAAAAAATTAACTTCAAGGTTTGCTTGTAGAACTATATATATCTATTTTCACAACCCATGAACCGAGAACAAAAAAAAAACACAATTGGTATCTGGATAGTAGTGACAATGTGGGATTCAATGACAGGCTAAAGAGATTGTAAGATGTTAAATCGTGTGTAACACATAGATGTACTGTGTGGCACCAGTGACATAACATCATTACAGCGGTAAGATGAGCTTCCTCAGGCAATTTAACTGACCACCGGGTCTTCACGTATGGTCAAGATGTGGATGCTCTCCAGTGTGACGTGACACAGACAATCTTTCAAATTTGACTTTATAAGACACAACAGCTGACTACATACTCTTGTATTCAGAGTTAATAGCTTGGAGAAAAGACTGTAAATCAAGAACCAGATGAATAGATGAATGCCTCAGATGGCCTTTCATTATAAATTATAAATATTGTTTTGCAACCAGTTAAAATGTGGCTTATGTTACTGGACTAGGAACTGAGATATAAGGCTCAAAGGTGATTTGGGCCTTCCAAAATGGAACGTTTACTTGTTACAGAAACCGAGAGTGAAATCATTTCTGTACACAAAACAATTGATTCTGTTGATAATGTTAGTAACTGTGGATAAATTTGGGCCTTTGTAAGGAACATTAGATGACTTTTATAGTGAAACATTGCTCTTCCAATTACTTTTTTTTTCAGAATTTTTGCCATACAGAGGGGTGAGCCCAGCCACTGCGAATGACTTTATCTCAGACCAGAATAATGCTAGCCCAAAACTTTTTCACCTACTGAAAATACACATTAACCCCTTCACAATGACAGATTGTGCATTTCCCATGACAACAGTATTTTTCTATGAATTCATTCCCACACATCAAAATATAATTAAGATTTTTAAGGCTAAACTTTCTAATCAAATGTGGACATGTTACCACGAATCTAAACCCTATAAAGGTATACCTATTATGAAAGGTAAGAAAATAAACTTTCATTACATGCCAAGCAAAGTCAGATAAATTGAAGGTCAAGGTCCTGGAGGGAAGTAATATACTTGAAAACTCTAAAAAGTTACTCCAAGATTAAAATATTCAACTTTATGAACTGAGTAAAGTGTCAAAAATCATTTGAAACTCACTGTCTTTGACTGTTCTTCCTTTCCCGTTGCCTTTTGAGAGTAAAGTGTTTTAATCTAGATTTCATCTATAATAATTGTCAGCTTTCCTCTTTTCAGCCTTAACACTATGGATGCATTTCATCACCTGTTTCATACCCTTGCCCTTCTCAAATTACATTCTCTGAACCAGAATAATTTAATGGAATTACCAAGACTGAAAATTCTGTTTAAAAAAATATTTTCTTTCGCATGAAACTGATAGTCCTTCATCATCAGATGTCATCTCATCTAGCAATCCTAGGGTAAGCACTCTAGCCTGTTCGTTATAGTAGACAGTGACTGACTAATCAATGACTGATGTTACTAAATCTAACACTTACAAGTATTTATTGAGCACTCGTTACTGACAAATCATCCGAAAGTGCAGGCATGGCCTAAGTCTACCTCTGAGTACCACGTTCGTAAGTTATTATTTGCACATCTACTGCGTCTGAGATCAGTGAGAAATAATAACTCCAATTATCTTGTGACTTCCAAACTGTTCATTCATAAACCAATTTTTCCCTAACCTAGGCATTAGCTTTGTAAACAGAGGAGCTCTCCACACTATGGAAAATAGAGTACACCATACCTCTTACAGGTTTTTGGGAACTGAGGTTTTCATTACCTCCACGATGTACAACACATATCCATAAGCAGTATTTGCCAGTTTTTTTGATGTGTGGTGTACATCATTAGGTGTGTGAAAGAGATTATGCTTGTATACCATAACAATAACTTACTGCAGTCAAATAAGTGACTTAAGCCTCGTTTTGACCGGCTGCAAGACAAATAATTTTGCTCAGACATTTTATGTGATGAACTAGAGTAGGTATCTCTGCTTTGCGGACATGGTACAAAACATCACAATGTTCATGTCAAAAGAAACAACCTGGGTTCCATTTAATGGGAAGTCTTGTCCTGACAATCAACAGAACTTCAAGATTTCCTTGATAAAAGTATTCACATCTTACTGTAAGTCTTGAGACAGCTGGATTACTGTGTCAGAACTACTGTTTTCAGTTTCTCACACATAAATACTCTTGAATTTTAGGTAATTCATATCACTCCCAGTGACATTTTCAGGAATGGGTGGGGGAGGAGGCAAGAAAAAGGGGGGTATGTGAAGTTTTAGTGTGCACAATTTTTTAATTAACAACTTCCAAACAAATTTGACAGACTGCTGTTATGCAGTATGCTTTTCAGTTATAAAAATATGTGACACAAGAAGTTCTCCCTGACATTTATAAAATACCCACAAGGACTATTTTGGTTGAGCTGTATAAAATATTCATTCCTTGGGCCAGCATCCACTGTCCCCTGTGGCCAAACTTTGTTGAGAAACAGACCTCATGCTGACATCGCTGTCCACTTGGTAAGATATCCTGCTGGCAGCACCAGAGTCAGACAGCAGATCCGCATCTGCAGCTGTTGAGGAGGGCACAAGTGGCAACTGGCCTGGGAGCATCACACCTGGTGCGGTCTCAGCAAAAGTGGAACTGGCAACAGAGACTTCATCTTTGGCAACTACCACAGTCACATCATCAGAAATTTTTCTGCTCACATTCTCTCCAGCCTCTGAACTTGCATATTTTAGAGTTGCTCTAGAGGATGATGATGATGCTGATGATTTTTTTGGTTGTTTTCCATCATCTTTTGAACTCTTTGATCCCACCTTGGCATCATCAGCACTCATCTCAATGCACTCCATGTTCAATTTGGAAGCATCCTGACCTTTACTGATGGGTGACCCTGCTGTGGTGGTAAGACTACCAGCACTACTGCCTGATCCAGCACCACCTGCTTTCCTTTTGGCTTCCACCATCTTCTTATGGGTTGTCTGGTCCAGCTGACAAGTCAGCTGCATTACCTTAGCCTCCAGCTGCTGGTTGATGTGCACCATGCTCCGGCACCGCTCCTCCACACTCTGAGGAATAAAAATACATTTGAGAGTGGACAAGGCTTGGCAAAGAGATCTCCATCTTGTGCAAGTAGCCTCCCACCATGTCCTTATCTCACTGGCTGAAGTAATAGTAGTAGTAAAGATCTATCACTTGACTCTCAACTCAAAGCTTTTCAGAGTTTTGCAAAACTCATATGTGTATCTATCTCAGACTTCTTGCAAATTTTGTACATCACAAACAACACTCTCAACATCAAATGAGAGAAAGAGAGCACCATAATAACATCACAGGACCATTTCAAGTTGGTATCTGGTGATATTACGAGACTGAGCAAATGTTCTCAAAATGATTCAAGGTAAATACACAGATTGTCCACTAAAAACCACTCAGGCTGACTGTGGTGCAAGAAAAGCAAATAACGAACACATATGGCTTATAACAATCCATTTATACAGAAAAATGAAACCAAATGACTCTGCTTACTCCCAGTGGCCCAGCCTCTAATTAACTTAAACTGTTTTCACACACAAAAGTATTATTTTCTACATAAATGTCACTGGATAATCACAACCCCCAGAAATAACTTCTTCAACGCTCATAAGGGCATTTGATAAAGTGGAGTCAAATGTACCTTTAAATCCTGGGATACCAGCTAACATTATTTCATGACTTACCTTCAACTGCTCATCATGACAACTCTTGGCCACCTCAAAGTTTCGTTTGATTTCATTCATTGCATTCTCCTGAAGAAAGAAATCCATGGAAACATGTCCAACTGAGCCAGATTTGTAGCTAAAACTTTATAGAAGTAGGATTTAAAGAAAAATTTCTTAAACAAAACTGACTGCACTGAAATGTGTTTAAGAATAATCAGGTGTTCGATACTCAAGATAAGATAAGATAAGATACATTTATTCATCCACAAGGGAAACGTGTCTTTATTACAGTGATTACAATGGATATGTTTAAACAGAAATACATAAAGATACTCCCATGTATACCTGGACTTGCACACACTGTCTTTTCCTCTCTCACTCTCTCACTCACCCACCCATCCACCCACACCTACATACACACACACACACANGCAAATACACATCCGATATCTTTCAGTTCGAGATTTTTGTGAAAGCAGTCTACCGCTACTGGCTGAATGTTTACAGTATGTGAATAATGGGTGACTTTGATCAGATAATATTTTCTGTATTTTCGAAGAAGACTTTCCCATTTACAATTCCTCAAAATAGGTAGTTCAGAATTTATGGGTACAGCTTCAGGTAAGTGGAGATGGCAGGCTTCAAAACAAACTATGCACAGTGGAACCCGCTTAAGCGGGACAAGCATAAGTGGGACGCCTGCTTAAGGGAGATGAATGCCTGGGGAACAGAATTTTTGCTATTTAAATGTATACATGTGAGCAACCCCCTTAATGAAGCGAAACGACTTGGAGACAGATCTCAGTAATATACACGCTGTTTTCGACAGGAATGCTGCAAATTGTCACTATTGTGCTGTGTCTCAGTGCTTGTTTACCTTTGCCCATCAGCTGAAAACCTGAGAGCTACAAAGAAGCTTGTACCGACAATCCCGATTGCCCCCCTTATGTTATGTGAAAAGTGATTGACACTACCTCCCCACAGCCTCCAGTCAGGCAGTTGAATCTTCGGTGCATGCATGGACGGATCAGAGCGGACATCCTAACTGCTGGTCATTTAACCCAAGCAGGCATCAACGGATCAAGATTACGTAAGCTCTGCCCCATGTCAGCCACACTTTATCCTTTCTTTAGCTTGGGCAATGACTGACACTAACGAGCCTTACCTGCGCTATTTGCACAATACTCGGCAGGGGTGTTGTGGTGAGAAGCCAAAAATCCCGTTCCCCACAAAGAATGACTAATAATATGCTTTGCAAGTCTACTGAAAATGCAGTTAGACTGCAGTAAGTATATTTTAAACAGTACAGATACAATTTAAATCTGACTCCCTTGTCACACCTCACGAGCAACAAGTAATGATTATCCCTTACCTTGAATGAAACACACAAACTATCTAAGAAATCACTTTATAATGGACAGTCCGCCTATGCAAGATGTCCGCGTAACAGGAATGATTTGTTGGGAACGGAGCCGTCCCGCTTAAACGGGTTCCACTGTAGTATGATTTGTTTATCCTTTTTAAAAACAGTGCAATACAAAATACTTCATGAATATCTCCCAACCCTCCAAAATATCTCAAGCCATTTTATCAAAGTTAAAGGAGATTTTTTTGTATTTTTATCTCAGTCACAGCGGAAATCTTCCTGCAGTTAATATAAAAATCTGAAACTATTCAAATTAGTAGCCATGATTAATAATCAGATAAGACACTCACATGCCAACTTTGCAACTTACAAATGCATACTATCCATTTCCTACCTTGGCTTTTAACAACTCCTCTAGTTCAATCATCCGGGTCTGATATGCTTCTAGCAAATTGCTCTTCTTTTTATTTTCCTTCTTCAACTCTGGGGAAAGAATTATATAAAGAAAACATACATATTAATAACAGGCCATTAATATATCACAAAATGGAGGACAAGTTACTGTTGTCTGCCGGCTAATGACCACCGCCAGGACCAGTCATACACAGTGCAAACCTAATGCTGGGTTTCAAATTGCTATTCAGGTGGCTCATATCTGTTGCTTGCAGCACTATGCCATGCATAGAAATTAAGCGAAATTTTGTATGTTATTCATACAGAAAAGTTATTGATCCCTAAAATGAACCTAAACTGCTGATCTTTTTTTTCTTCACAAACATTAGTAATTTAATAATATCCAGATGTTGCCGTTTAGGTTTATCTTATACAGATATAGACGATATCATATTCATTATGTTGTATTCAGCATTATGTTATGCATGTTTTAGGCCCATCTGTTGGATATCATCTTTTCCTAGTAAAGTTGAGAGGCAATCGGTTATGGAGGGTTTTCTAAATGATAAGCTTTCTCACCCTAACAGGGCTATCTCTGTGCAAAGCATACTAATAAAACAAGAAAGACACATGCAGTCACCAAGCTGAGCAACGGCCTATGTAAGATGCATAAAATATAAAACCTCAAAAGCTAACCAGAAATTTCTGCCTTAAGTGAGTTGGTCAAGTAAGACTCTTCCGTCTTGTGGCTAGTGACAGTCTTGCTATGCTGAAGCTTTTCCTGGCACTTTTGATGCAACTCTTGCATCAACAAAACTTCCTTCTGAAGCTGGAACACCTGGAAAGCAATTACAGGCAAAAACAGCTCCAGTAAAGATGTAGATTCATGGAAAAAACAAATATGAAACAGTGTCCAGTGTTCATGAGTAATTGACATTGTCTTCTGCTTTTAGGCATGTGGCTTTTTCAAACTTCAAATTCCCAAGAAATGGTTAAAGTCTTTATGCTGCTTTCTGTCTGGAAGACCTATTGATAGCAGAGGTGAAAGATATAATTATGAATGGGGTATGCAGACCTGCAGCCTCAACGTGTATTTCACCCACACAAAATAAGAAAATGAACAAAATGACGGAGTGAGCCTTTTATGTGAAGCTCCAAAATCATTTTATCTTTAGCTGAAGGAAGATTTTTTGCTTCATAGCAGTTTTCTTTTTACTCAATGATTCTGTCTTCCATAACATGTACAAAGGTGAAGTGCTACTCAACAAAATCCTTAAATTGCACATGCAAATTGGTGGAACCATACATAGATGTACGGAGGCCTCCAATAATTACAAACTTACAAACATAACAGATGCAACGCTGATTAAAGCCAATTAGGCATGCTCTGAAAAATCATGGTTCCTTTCTCTGATTCCACTGTGTCAATGGTCAACTTACCCTCTGTTTGAGTTTCTCTGTGTTGGCCAGCCTTTCTCGGCAAATCTGTAAGTCTTTCTCATTTTCAAGATTCTGATGTTGAACATTTTCCAGCTTCTGTAAACAAAGAACAAAATTCAAAATGAATGCACTGTACACAGTAACAAACCTACACAAATCTGCTCTAGGGATCAGTGGGTTTGGGAAGTTTATTCCCACCAATGATTAGAAGCATACATCCTACTTGTGGGGTTCCAATGAAATATACACCAAATATAACAACAGCTTGATAATACTGGGTGCAAATGACAATGCAACAGTCAACGGATGATAAACAGTTCCAACAAAATGGAATGGCTTCTATCTGTAAGCCAATCATATTGGAACTAATAAAGCTAGAAATGATTAATGATATGTTCAACTATTACAGCTGATGACACACCTTCTGTTGTTTGTCATAGTCCTCTTTTTGAGTGAGCAGCAAGTTCTTGAGAACCACACTTGCTGCCTTCAAATCCTTGTTCTCTTTCAGAGAGGTCCTGAGAAAATTGAATGTTCAGGTTAGTCAGTAATATACACTGAGAAAAAAGTATGGTTGCAGAGGTTTAATGAAATCATTGTATCGATACCATGGCAGAATGGCAGTTGTCAGGTCCTAATCTGGAAGCTAATTAATCTTTACTGTTATACAAGGCTAAGTTTTCATGCCATTCATGATAAAGAAGTCCTCTGTACTTCTAATATTGGTTTTTTGATTCAGCAGCAGACTGAACTTGAGTCTTTTGGTCTGATGCCATAGCATATTATGTGCAGATCTTGCATGGCTGTGCATCATCAGAGCATAAAGTGTTCCCAAAGTCTGTCCCCACTGGGAGGTAACAATACTTCTAATACAAGTGGACAGTTTATATACCCAATTCTTATGGTCCCTTTTTTAATATTTGCAGACATTAATCAGAATGATAATCCAAACTGCAACTTAAACCAAACAGTTTTTGTCTCAAATTTTGTTCATCAAGGTTAGTGAAACTTTTCTCCCTGTTTTAACTCTACTAAAAGATTCATTATTCTCTGACTTGTTCTCACCTGAACTGAACCAGCTTCTCATATTCATCTGACTCCTGACTCTGCCTCAGTCTTCTGTTTTCCTCCTGCAAAAGCTTCACATTCACACTCAGCTGCTGAATCTCTTCCTCATGAAGTTGAACCTGATCCATCTAGTATCAGACATGAAGTTGTGAATGACAACATCAGTAAGGAAAGAATATACAGAAACATGATATTAATGTCCTAATTCAAGGTTCAATAGATTTCATGCATGCTTTCTGTGATGCATGGTGCTTTGTGAGCTCAGAAAACTCTGTAAGATTAAAATATTTTAGAAAACAACCATTTTACCTACAGTAAATTAAAAGTCTACAGATTTGAAGATTTTCTATGATTACTGCACTCTGATGGCAAACACAAAAGTTAAAGGCTGTTCCAGATTTTTTTGCTATATTATTATAAAAGCAAGAACATAATTTGCAAGCCCATTAACTATGAAATGGTATTTTATGCTGCACAATATCATTTCACGTCAATCCCTGTTTTTCAGATGATCACAGTGTTGTTTCCATCTTTCAAAATAATATTATGATGACAATTTTTGCTGCCTATCAGTTGATTTTCCTAGGCATATTCTTACTACCTTCACTGGGTATGTAACTCTATCATCATTTATTAACTTTGTTCTTACATCATGAACCTGCCATACTTCACCTACTTTGAATTAATATGGTCCTGTAAAATGACTGAATTTACCAACAACCTTTCTGTTCTTCTGCCTTTTTTTCATACTGCTTACGTTTTTAAAAATTCATTTTAAAGCATATTTACAAAGTTTTAGAAAATTAAAAAATGTACTTTGGCATTACACCTTTACAAGTTCTGTTTATCGAAGTAATTTTTAAGATGAGGACTGTATTGGATGATGAGAACATGGCAATCAAAACAAACCAAGGTCTTTTGCTTTTCTTCCAACGTGGTGACATGCGTGATCTTCCGTAAGAGGCGTCGGTTGCGCTTGGCATGATTTGATCGCTTGTGACGTTCATACATTAGTTGGTTCTGCATTAACAAAATCTGCCCTCTCAAGATGTTGACCTCATCAGCAGGGGGAACTCCTGAGGACATTATCAGGGAAGCTGGTCTTATCTTAGAAAATCTCACAAGCACATGTTTATTACAAAACTATGGTGTATTCTGATAACATGCATTTATTTAATGGCTGTTATTCTAACATCAATTTCTCATTTCAGAAAGCTTATTGTGCTTCAAAGCTTACATGGTTTAGCATCTCAAATAACTTTAAAGGGCTTGAAGTTTCATTCACTCTGCGGGGTGAAATCTCTTTATATGGCTTTTTGTATTATTCATACCAAGCAGAAAGAAACACGGTATAGTGTAGAGGAGCTCAGCTTTTCAGAAGGCAGGGTCAGGTTTGTAACTCAGTTATCATGGGAAGACTACATCTAAAAGATAGGTCCATGTTTCATTATAATATGTGACACTGAAGCCCTCTGCAATCTATAATAACATTGTGGAACATGTCTTACACCCATAGCCATATTATTATTCTAACCCCAACGCCAGCAGCTGGGCATCTCTGGTGGAGAAAATGTAATGATTCAGCACACCTGATACATATCACACTTCTTGTTATCATGACAGTTAAAGTGCACCTAAAGTGCTTCACAATGAATAGCTGCCAAAAAGTCTTTGCCTACACAACAGGAAACCATAATAATGATAATCAGATTCTCACCCCCAAAGTGGGTCCAGTTAGTAGACTCCTTGCTGGTCAAGGGGATTTTGGTCAGCTCCTTAGCATGAATATCTGAGCCAAGCCGGAGATGTCTATCCAGCAATTCAGGAGGTGACATCACACTGAACAGGGAGACTTCATTACCTGTGAACAGAGGAGAATAAAACTTTCTTATCCATTTTACAGACTGAAGATGTCCTATAAATCTATTTCAACCAGCTAAAGGAAATATTTCAGATACAGTGATTAAAGTGTGATACCCACACTCGAACATACTGTTGATATATACGTTAAGCTATAACAAATATCTGGTTTGTACAAAAGACTTTGACAGCAAGACTGGAGCAAGTATTATCCAAACTGTACACTGATTCAGTAACACCAATCCTGGCAGAAACACATTATGGCAGAAATGCAAATACTATGGGAACTCAATCACAGACAGTGATATAGCAAGTTTCTCTTACGCTCGAGCCAGTAGCTCTACTGTTTGCTGTGACCACTGCATTTTTGCACCACAGATTGGTTAGTCACATGTTTATGGTGGATGCTTCTTACAGAAGTATCATTTCAAGAGGAAATAATGTTCATAAATTTTGTGCTAATAACAGTAAATTAATTAAAACTAGACACAGCCTTAAGTTTCCAGAATTCCCTGAGAACTGGAAATGTAACTAGTGGTAAGTGATGCTAAGTAGAAAGTAGTCTTGCAGGCTTTTCCAGATGGGGTGACTCACCCTTGAATGTTGTGACTGCAGTGCTGGCAGTCTCTGAGTGAACAGATGTCACTACCAGTTCCTGGTGGCAGTTGTTACACACTGCAAGCTTGGACGGTGCAAGAATGTACTGAAAGACTGGGTTGATAGCTGCAGGCAGTGGAGGAATAATGTCTGCCACAGATTCACCATCTTGCTGAACACTTGGGGTGGTTTTGGTTTTCTGGGGGGTTTCTTTGGAGCTTGCTGGAATCAAAATGTCAGTATATGTACACAAAGAATACGTGCATAGTATACAAAGGGTCATTAGGGGTTTAGAAAGCTAAAAAATGGCAAACAAAGAGAATGAAGAATCAAAGGAAATTGAGCCGTCAGTATCTAGAACTGAAAACTAGGGACAATATGTCAAAAACTGAAAACAGAGGCCACAGACCACATTGAAATTTGAGGAAAAAAATGAAAATAATAAAACATGAGATGAACGGCATATCAGGGGTACATTTTTTGCTGTTGTGCATCAGCTGCAGCAGAAGTGTATTAAGTTTATAGAATAAGTTAGAAATTTGGAGTCTCTGCAGTGCACCAGAAACAAGCTCGATAAAATGGCAGCCACCATCCATGGTTTCAAATTTGTTAGTGGAACTTTTAACTGACAGACTAAAATTGGAGGAATCAAGAATTATAGTGGTATAGCTGCTAATGAATGATGCAAACATATAAATTCAGAAAACACCACTCGCAAGTCAACACATTATTTTCTAGCTCTTTCACATCAGTCACAGCCATTTTGGCTTGCTTAAAGATTGATACCTCCATTGTTTAGAATTCCCAAGAGACTATTGACAGAATAAAAGGATCACCCATTTTACGCACCCATGGTGACCAACAAATGTGGCCCTGAATACTATAGTATAAATTGAGCATCTATGGCATTATCAGACACTACTTTAAGAATTGCACTAATTCTGTCTGTGTTTGCCTGGGGTTGCAGCCTTCTGCATCAATACATATGGAAAAGAGGTGCAACTCTTTTGTCTCAGAAACATTTCTCACATATTATTGATTTATTTCTGGTATAATTTTATTTCATATTATTCCAAGCAAATTATGACCAACTTGGTTATCTGGAGATTATCCGAAAACATCTGACTGGCTAAGCTAATAAGGCGTTCGACTTAAAGATAATGACTTACTTTAAGCTGCAGGGAACTCCCTACTGTGTTTGTTTTTGTACAAGAGGGGGTGTCCGGTAGAGCCAAATAAAAATACCTGTGTTGGGACTGTAAGACAGCCAGTGTCCAGGATTGTCCAAAAGAAAATAATACTGATGAAAATATTTCTATTAGCCTTGATCCTTGACTTCTATCTTTTTGTTTCTTGTACTATTGTTTTAAGCTTTTAAAATTGTTTTTGGTGGTTTTTTTTTGAGTGCTTATTTTGGTAACCCTCCCTTATTTTTTCTTCTTTCTGTTTTATAAATTATTATTTTCTTTTTTTTCTGTTTGAGAGCTGCCTTTCTTACAAAATTTTGTAAAGTTTCTTCTAAGTTTCACATTTTCTTTCTTTAAAGGTGGAAAAAAACGTGTGGATACTTGTTGCAACTCTGGTTAATGAAGATGGCAAAAGTCTAATCTCCCCCCACCCCCCTTTTCGGTTCTGATAACCTCCACCTGCTAGGCGTTTTAATCTTGAACCAATTATGAAATAACAGAAGTGGCCATGCATGCCATAATCACAATGAAAGACACCACAGCAAGTCAGAAAAAGTCAAAGTCCTTCTCTGGAGTCATCTGACAGCAGGTACAACGACATCTAACAGTGTCTGGGACTTTGCCTGTCCAGTGTTACCAGTCACTCTCCAGAGATATCCGAGATAGCAGAATCAATTTGATCCACAAATTCTTGGGACAGTGTTCTGCATAAGTAACCAATTCCAATATTTTTCCTTGTTTATCAAAAAAAGACATACTATAGGTCTATTTGGACTACTTCCAGGTCAAAACACAAACAAATTAAGCCATAGCCACTGAGTGCTCAGCAGTTCTCTTTCAGTGTCAAAGGTATGCCGCAGGCACTCTATCATAAAAAACTTTTGCCCAAATATTGAAGAGCTATAACTCACCTATTTCTGCCTAAGACTATGAAAATTCATATGCAAGTTCCTTTTGCTCTCAAAACAGTCCTTTTCTAGGCTTTGTTGGCCCAGTTCACCTCAGAATAGTTCTTTTAAATTTGATTTTTGTCATAAATGCAGCCTGGGGAAGCTTTACCAATGTGTTTCATATTTTCACTACCACAGCTAATATTGCCCAGAGACATGCTATACTGAGTAGACCGTGCGGCTAAGTATTGCGAGGCATAACACAGCTGAAAGACAGCCACACCATATATGAAGCAAGAGGCATCTTGATCTGGTCATACTGAAGGGCAATATAAATGGTTGTAGATGTGGCATGAGTCTAACTACTTTCTCCCCTTGCCCTTTCCCGGGTGGTACTGAGAAACCTCAGCTAGTACAATAAAACACTGATAACAGAAACAACACAATCCTGGAAACATTGATAGTGGCAAAAGAAACTAGAAAAAGAATGTGAGGAAACACGAGAGGAAAGAGCGAAACTGATATTACAGGGACCGAAGTTCATGAAAGATGGTTAAAGAGGAATAGGCATGACAGAATGCCAATAACTTCATACTGTTCTGAAGGGCATCCCACACCAGCTCATGCACTGCATTTCAAAAGTCATCACTGTCTTTTACATTTCCCACCATCTTATGGATAATGTCTTATTAGCAAAAATGTGTGTGCCAGGCTTTTCTCTTCCCAATGTCATGATTTTCCTATCAAGGATTACCATACAATCATACAATGTATGATGGTTGAGGTGCCTAGATACCTTTTACTATTTCATGTATCACCATTTTGAATGCTTTTGAAACATACAGAATTAATGTAAGGGTAGTAGCTCCAAACTAATATACTTGAAATTATCATAACACATTGAAGGAATCCAGATTTCAAGCTAAATTTTGCATTGAATGAGGTGGTATGTGAGACGTCTGCTAATTACTTCTTCAATGAAAGTGGACTTGAGAGACAATTTTGGAGAACTGTTCTTCTTCTTTATTTTAGTTAACAGTATAATGATGGGTAATGTCATCAATAAACTTACCAGTGCTGTAGCTGGCCAGATCATCAGAACTGTCCTCATGCAGCATATCACTAGCCACCCTGCTTTCAAACATGCTCTTCTGGCGACCAAGACCTATACAAGAAATATTACACAAGCTCTCTATTTCTTGCTTCTGACTTTGTTTATTTCCATTCTAAAATGGTCCATAATGCACATTACTACAAGCAGCATGTTTGCATATCAGACTGAAGTAAGGAACTCATCCTATAAATATATATTAAGAAGAGGAAAAAGAAATATTCCATGTTGTTTTTCTTCCATCAACAGAGTTGTTTATGATACAGTTGAAACATAATATAATTTTATATTATGGCGCATAAAAAATGTAAGAGAAAAGTCTGACGCTGCAAGTGAAGAAAACAGTTCAGACAGGAATAAAACTTGCAGTGCATGTGTCTTCTTGCATATCAGCCTGCTTACATGGACACCAAGTTTCATTACCTGTGTGAAGAAAATGACAAAAATCCAGATACATATATACACACATAACAGCAGCCTTACAGTATGGCTATGTACTCATTGTCTCACCAGTGACCATTTGTTCTCCAGCAGATGCATGTTGCTTCTGCCTCCCAGGTGTGGAACCATTGTCCCCTGCAACACTTGATTGTAAACTTCGCCTTTTAAAAGGTGGGCAAGATCGAGGGCGCCGGGTTCTTCTGCTAACAGTGCCTTGTGCAAATGAAGCAGCATCAAAGTCAGATGAAGAATTGGAGGTCAGACTGTTGAATCGAATCCTGTTGACCTTCTTCATGAACTGCAAAATGATGGAAATTTTACAGACATATATTACAGAAATATATAGTGGAGAAAAAAACTGTCTTCCCCATTTCAGTGATTATTATACCAAGATCATGAAATGAAGCTTTATGGCTTTAATACGTCAAAAGTACATTCAAAAACATGTCAGGTTATAACCAGTATTCAGATGGTAAGATTCTATTGAACAGCAGGAGGTTAACAGCATTTCAGAGTGAGAGAAGAGAGGGAATGTTTAAGTGAAAACAAAACCAACTATCTGCTTCTAGGCAAAATGAATGGATAGTTTCTGAAAGGAATTTCTCATTAGTGTGTTGCATATTACTCTGATCCCTATAAAGACACATAGCAAGAGTGAGACATGGGAATGTTAGAACAGCTCTACTCTCTTAAACATAATAAAAGAATAAATCCTGATGTTCACACCTGTCTGACAGATTCGGCTGTTACATCTGTCTGTGAGGCCATAGTTGAGATTGAAGAGGAGGGACTGTTGCCTTCATCAAATCGATCATCTTTTTCATTGATTTCCTCAACCTCCTGGTCTAGTTTGTCTGACATGGAAAAATGATTCATATTACAATATACTCATCTCAAATTTGCCTAGTCTTAGTCATGTTCATGATGACAGAGGTGAAACAACAATGTGGTATTTACTTCTGGTTTTTAAACTGTTATTGCAGCCCCTTAGACTACAGTGGATATGCTATATGTAAATAAGCTAATTATACCAAAGAAGTCACAGTTGCACACATCTAGCCATAAATGGTCTCACAAATCTCACGTTCTGATAAAGAAAATCATGCCTCTCTTGACTATTCAAGGCAATGACCCATTCATATGTCGTGTACAGATGGAACACAGATCAAAGGCATTCAAATGCACAATGTCAGCTGTACAGAGTGGACTGGAATTTACACACTAAAATAACTGTATGGAAAAAGAAAGGGCAAACTGAAACAAACATAACAACATTTCTTTACATCTTGAGTCTGGTAGTAAATTTGTGATGAAATTTAAGATTTGTTTAAATGATGCAACAGTGGTGTATAATGTGTTTCACCAATAATCCTTTTCCCATTACAATATCACTTATAAATGAACAAACAACCAAGCTGAAGTATCACCTACCTCAAAGCCATTATTATTTTTAATTATAGTGTAGGTAACACACATCAAGAAGATGATCTGAACATCTTTTCAGTGCTCTCTTAGTGAAGACTCAAAGTATGATCATAAAATGAAAATGCTGGTGAACTTTATCATCGAGTCAGAGCATAAGGTTAGAGCAAAGCCAGAGGTATCAGCAACCAGCAATTCATCTTGCTATCACAGTTGTGATGAAGTGACGACTTTCATGTTAGAGGCCTCTTTATCACAAGATCCTGTTTCACAAAAGTTGTTCAAATGAAAGTGAAGTAGGTTACTCTCAGTAACACTTCCTCACCTGTTTCTGGCGTGATGTGATCACCAATAACATGAGATAGTGACTCCACAGGCAAGGCATCTGTATGCACTGGCCGCTGCTGTTTCACCTCAGACATCACAGTGACTACTTCTGCAGCCTTTGGAAGAGTGCTGCTATCAGCATCACCCTGAAACAAAAGATCAGAACAACACACAATCAGAAATAGTCAGAAATACAGTATCCTCTAGGTGCAAAATACACTTCACTAAAATGTTCCCAAGAAACCAGTTTTGCATATATCACCAAATCTGCTGATATACAGAGTAATACTTGGAATAAATAGTTGGCATTACATTACAAATTACAGTCGACTCCACTTAATCACCCTCTGTTTAATCCCTACTTCCGCTTCATCGCAACTTTCCCCAGGGAACCAAATTTTTCCTATATAAAAGTTATTGGATAATCACAACTCATTCCAGATAATCTCAACTCCTCAGCAGCCGCAAACAGCAAAGATCAGCGGTAGAAAGATTACAACTAATAAATAAATAGTTATACACTGATGACTGAAACTGATGAAGGATAGACCAGTTGACTGAGTGACAGCTGCCATGCCATGACAGGTCTGACAAGCCCCTCTTCCCCCATTGGCTATCCCTGATAAATGCTTCTGCGCCATTCATGGTAGGGCCCACTCCGCCCTGTCACCTCCCCCACCATCTTCCTCCAAATTCATTCCGTTACCGAGAGGGGGAGAATGCAAATATCCTGTTTGGTGGATTTAGGCTGGATCAAAGAACATGTCAAATGGATAGACAGTTAATCCTGACCGCGCCATCCTACTCTTTATTGTCTGCTGGGCTACTCCAAGGTGGCTAATGAAACAGGCCTCAGCAATCAAGCATTCTTACTACAATACTATCCTGAGTTTGGTGACTTGAAGGCATCAACGCAGTGACTGAACTATGATATCAAAGAATTTTATCGAAGTGAACATGTTGCATGTTAGTCGAGAGCTGGAGATGAATCGCTTAGATCAACGGCATTAAAATGTCTGGCGCCAGGATGGCAGACTAATTAGATATAAGTTACTGCCCCCACCCCACTCCCACC
>JAWQUT010000033.1:640721-674736 GCA_033807755.1 Ellobium chinense
CCCCCACCCCCCTGCAATAAATGGCCAAAAATACCAGCTCCGTTTAACGTGTAATTGCAACTCTGCTTAATCGCAACTTTTTTAGTGATCCAGAGGAGTTGTGATTTAGTAGAGTTGACTGTATATAGCTAGCAAAGATTATTAGTCTTAAAAACATCTTGCCTTTACATCTTGAGAAATGCAACAAGTGCTTTAAGTACTGACATAAAATGTGAACTTCTATTTGTCTAAATGTGACAAAGGCATTATTTTTACCTGTGATGAAGCTTTCACAACTCCTGGAGTTGAACCAGCTGGTCCTTTCTCCTGCCCTTCATTTTCATCTTGCTCATCAAGAGGTGCCTTGAACTGAAGGCTCCTCACAGCAGGACTGCGAATCTGTAAGGGGGCTCCAAATGCACTTGACTTAGACCTGGGCAAATCAAAGTTTGTAAATTACTCTTGTGAAGTGAGGTTTTTCAATATCTCCACTCATTAAAGTTGTAGCTGCTCACAGTGAATGGACTTCTTTAGCAGCTAGTCTGCTCCTAGCATAAGCTATGAAATTTAATAAGTTAGAAAAGAAATTGTAAAGAAAAATAAATTGATGCTAATCAAATTGCTGATATTGTGTAAGTTTACTTTTTTTTGTTTTTGTGCTCAGAACTGGTTGACAACGTGTACCAACTATTGTGCTTAATGCTAAGTAATATAATATAATGTGATACATTATAGAATGTAATGTATTACAATGTAACGTAGATTAACCTATTTATAACATGCTTTTTGAAAAAAAAATAGGTTAATGCTGCCTGGATTCTCCTGTTTCAGTAGCATTTAAGTCAGTGTGCATACTAGTGAATGAAAACCATCCTCCAATAGGCAGACTTAGGGATAGAGAAATGAGTGACCAGAAATCACACACAGTATCTATCCTAAAAAAAAAATTCCTTAGACACTCATCTGCCTCCTCCTCAGCACCTCATTGCTGCATTTCTGACAGTACTATTGCCATAGAGACAGATTCTGGTGCCCATTCTTTTTGTCAAATAAATATATGGGGCGGATCTAAATTTCTTTCTTATCAGTTCATAGCTGTCTATGCATCAACAGAATATGAAGGCTGATGAGTTGGATCTGCGATAGTTTACTTTCAAGTGTGTGAAAAAGTGTAGTCTCTTTCCCCCCTCTTATCTAGAGTAAATCAGGTAAATAATAACTTTTTGGGTATTAATGTTACCCATTACCTGAACGGTGAAGCTTCCACAGCTCCACCTGGTGAAAATGGAGTTAGGGAGGCAACGTTCTGTGATCCTGGAGTAATGGGAGTTGTAGGAGGCACTGAAGTGATGACTTTTGGTGTAACTACATTTGGCTTTTTACCCTCACACGATTTAGACTGTTGAAATGTACCTTTACTGCTGCTACGGCTCAGCGGGGTCTGCAGTTGAAGAGATTAAATGAAAGCTGAATAGCCCTACAGACTATGTTAAATTATATGATACTCTAGTATTCCAATTATACAGTCTTTCAAGTGTTTCTCTAGATGGTATAATGCTTCTGTCTGCTCCAGACAACCCAATGTAAATGTCCCATTTCTTACACACATTGTGCGTGTGGCGGCCAGTAACTTATGTCAATTATGTTCTATCGGCACAGCTAAACTGTCTAGCCAGTGCTCTGCGGACAGGTGATAACACGTTGATATAAATATTTTAATTCCACTGTAAACAGCAGCTGTGTCAAAAAAATCATTCTGAGGCAACAAAAACTCTGAGCACTTTACCTGGCTTACATAATCAAACTTTACTTCCGAATTTGGATGACCAAAACCTCTATTGAAAGCTGAATAACATTGTAAGCTAGAGGTGTCTGTAGCTGCTGGAACTTCAATGACATCACCATTTTTGCCTACAGTGGCCACTGTTCAGGAAATGGGAATAACTCTAGATGCCAGAGCAATCACTCTAGCTCTCCTTAACGGGTCATATTACACACCTGCATGGTAACAGAGCAATGTTCTTTCTTTGTGAAACAGATAATTTTCAGAATAAAAAGTACCAGAAAACAAAATTATTTTTAATGTGAATGTCCACCTTTAATGTACAAAAAATGGTACTAAAATGTACCAAAAAATAAATAGGTGAGAGAAAAAAAAAATCACATGATATCTTTGGTAGCTCTAAAAAGATTCTCCAAAGATACTCTCTATTGAATGGATTTTTTGTGCATGGACATAAAAATATAGTTACACCTCGAAGAGAAATTTGTTTAGTAAAACATAATTAAAAATATATCTTCAGACAGTCAACAAGGAATTATACCCTCTCTCCTTCCTCTGTTTGACAAGGGGTGTGTTGCCTCGATAACATCTCAGGTGTGTCAGACAAGGTACCTGAAAAGATTTCACCCTTATTTCAAGAACAAGCAAAAAGTTATAAGGGATAACATAATATACCACTCTACAAATTGTAACTTGAATATGGCAAACTAATAAATTAATCAAATTATAAATAAAATAAACTAAACTTCGCTCCAATATTCCGGAAATAATTTCTGGAAGACACCAAAGTTGATGATTTAAAGAAAGTTTACTAAAATGAAACAGGTATCATTCTTACACCTCTTCTGATATTGTCTAAAACCTTCAAGCTGCTTGTAGACACTGTCAGCGTTTTGTCTCCGTGAGCTTTGCATTAACTCCCATGCATGGTAAAATATATGTTAGTATCTACCTTTGATTGCCACTCTGTATAAGGCATATTGGAATTGTTTTTTGTGTTCTGATGCTAGTTTTGTATCCTGTTACATTTCTTCTGAAGTCACAATGAAGGTTCAGTCACACACAACAGCACTTCTCTGTCAACGCATCAGGCCTATTATGCTTAGATTTATACAGGGGCGAGGTCCCTATGCAAATATTCACTCCTCCAAGCATAGTGTACCTAACATTGGACATGTCTAGTTAAGGTAATGGGATATCTGCCAAAATGTATACCTGGACCAGGGCCTGGGTCCAAGAAGCTAGCAGCAGGTGTTGTCCGCTGTGAAGAGGGTGGAGTGGAGAGACCAATCAGGACAGAAGGGCTTTCTCCAATGGCACTGGCATCCAAACTTGGCAGGCACAATGAAACTTCATCATCAACTGCTTTGGGTACACTGGTGATATTCTGTGGCTCTGACTGAACTCCTGGAAACATATAAAGTACTAGATCATGCTGTGGCTAGATCACCAAAATGATACAGTCATGCAGTGATATCTTGAAAAATACAAGATGAAATGATGAGGTAAAAGAAGAGTAAGAATGTTTAGAAACCACTGATAAGCTCAGGTCCCAGTTCAGATGGCTTATCTGATTCTGCACAAATAGATGATTTCATTTCTATTGCAGAAACATACCAATGTTAAAACATAAAATATGGGATGCTACTGATCACTAGAAACCTCAGGCACTTTCAATGTCAGAAGAGGCTAGACATCTTTATACAATGACAGATGAATTATTTCATGGCATGAATACAAAGCTATAAACTCCTCATGAAATCCATGCTTATACCAATGTCCGTCCCAATAGCATTTAAATAATCTGTTCACTTCCTGTCAACAATGTGTGTCTGCTCTTTGATTTTGCCTAGAGGATAGCCAGAAAATAAAATGTGCTAAAAAGTTTCAAGTCACTTGTTTTCTTGAGCAAAAACATGAGATGGTGTACAAGTTCACATTTTGGAATGCAGGCACTGCTAGTAGAGAACAGAAGAACTGAGAAACATAATCATGCTTTTAAAACGAATTTAGTGGCCAAATACAACAAGATCTCAATAGCCTCATCAAAGTCGTAATACTCTGATTTTGAGCCCCTTATATTCAGTACTAAATTCAACCCACAAAACTGATTATTTCATGAATTATTCCGGGATGTAACCCCTTCTCTACATCTATTTTTTCAAGTCCCCTTGTCACTAAATTACCATGAGCTCATTAGCCTAAACGTAGGCTTGTTTGAGTTCAGGTTTTACACTGCTTCAGCATGATTACAAGTATATTGCATTTCTGTATGTAGGAAGAGTCCATTACATAGAAAATTAGGCATGGGGTACATCTGATGTGACATGGGAATGCAACTTCTGAGAAATGCACACATGTCCAAGCATTGCTTAGCCAAATGATAAAGATGTACATTTATGTTCATATGTAGCAAAGGGCTTAATGAAGTTCTAGTATATATTTGAGTGTGCTGGCAAACTGCTGGTTGACTTATTACTCTGAAGAAACACCATTTTCCAAATAAAAAAGCACTGTTTTCCAAGGGTACAAGGTACTAAATGATTTACCTCTTGTCTTCCCATCTAGTGCATGCCACTGGTTGAGCAGACGGTACTTGTCAACTGACTGAATTGTATGGAAGATAGGACAATGAGAGTCTTCCCATGAACCTTCAATCAGGTCCAGTGACAGCTTTGAGCAATAAACTATGATATCCTGAGTCTCCTGGTTCTTCCATCTGTTGAAGACAATAGTAAAGCAATGTGTTCATAAGAATGTTTCAGCTCTTTTCATTTCCAGGGTATGGCTCCAATCTGGAGCTGAAAATAAAAAAAATGAATACACTGAGAGAAGTAGCAACACTGAATTTTTAACCACAAAAAAAGAAAAAAACAATTTCTGTAACATAACAATGTCACCATATATGTCAAACTCTTTATGTTTAAACAATGACCTTTAGCAGGCATCTGGACCGAGCTAGCATTTCAACAATATAAAAATGCATGCAATTAGTCGTCTATGGCATGCTCAAATGGGGATCCCGTTATTAACTGTCAACTGCCACTGGAGACCAAAACTTAACCCTTACCATGACGATGCTGGTCCACTTGTGATAGGCATCTAGGCAAAATACTTATGTTTTTATATGTATAAGTAAAAAAAATTGTATCTGTTTCGTTCTTAGAGTTAGAGTAATATATAAAGAGCAAAACAGATTCAGATATGAACTCTGAACATTAACTTATACGATTTTTTGCTAAATAAACCATGAAATTTATTATTAATAAAATAATTTATGACAATATTTGACATTTTTCTTTCAAAATATGTCTGTACTGGTTTGATGTCTTGTCTACCATGTTGAGTTTTTAGTGGTCTGTGTGCTTGTTTGTTCTTTGATTTTCTTAATCAAAACACTAATTATTTCAAAAGATTACAATTAATCAGTCATTCATGACTTTTCATTCAACTCTTTCTTAAGTTTGTTTGTGGAGTATAAATAGGTTTGCTCAACCATGATCTTTAAAGTTTCACTGCTGAAGCACTGTTAAATAAAAAATCAATGCACTGCGAGTTTTTGTTCAATTCCATATTGATTTTGCTTCCTTTGGTGAACAGAGCAACTAAATTTAACACCGATGTATCTTTCTCTACATATGCCTTCCTCATCATAAACTCAGTCCTTGACTGAGTGAGTCATAATCACTATCCACTGTTCTTCGCTGCCATTTGCTCTGATAGCGTTAAACACCTCTGGAACATCTTGTTATGTCAGCCAGTCATTGATTTCAGGCTCTTACTGCTCAAAATTACACTCAGAAAGTTATTCAAAGACATTCCTTTGAAACGCCAAAGTACTGCTGTGTCCTGTGCGGGTGGGTGAAAAACAGTGGGGAAGAAAATTCCATGCATCCCAACCCCAGCAAATGCAGTATCGACATGCACAGAATTTATACAGCTTTTGATTAGATTATGAATTAAGTCTGTAAGGTAATCCCCTTATATCAGCTAAATAAAAAATAAAATACTAAAGGGAATCCCCTTACGTCAGCATAATGAAAAATACCTTACACATAAGAGCACGACACTGTGCACTGATCAACAGGGGTCATAAGAATGAAAACATGATATCCTGGGATTGTTAAAAGGGGTCCAGAACTGGAGCGCATGGGATTGTACGATCATAGCTGTTAGGGTTGATGTGATGAGTTAATGCATAGTGAACATAACACTCAACTCTCTTTGTTGAACTGGCAAGTGAATGCACTGACATAGCTGGTAGATCCATAACAGATACAGTATTTTCTTGACATCACTCTCAGAGGAGTCCGGACTCTCAGAAAAAGGTAAATAAAAGTAACAGAACAGATTGTTGACAAGTTAGACTACAAAATACCTGTTGGTTGAAGTCTCAGTGTCTTTATTTCCCATTATGAGTTTAGGGTGCAGCCTGACTCTCTCCAACATAGGCTGAAATGATATCAAACAGTTTTTAATACCTCCAACATGTGCATTTGTCAGTTTTGTGCAAATTAAAATATGTGAGCTCACATTATGTCAACTATTATTACAAAAGATTTACAATGTGAGATAATGTGTTTTTTTGCTCGGTATTCTAATTTCTCTGGCAATTATCTACCAATGCTCTTCCAGTTGTGTTGTTCATATATGTCCAAATTTGATGATGCTGGCTGAACAAATATTTCAGAACCAATCCATTCTTACACAAAAGCACTGCCCTAGTTTCTGTTCTTAGATCATGCAATGGTAGAAACTAATCTTCCTTAATACACTTACCATAAAGACCTCATCATAAACGTGAATATTCTCCTTCTGGGCATAGAAATCACTTATGAAAGCCAGGAAGGAGCAAGGGTACATGCCATACAGACGATGGAAAAGGCTGTAAAGGGCAACTTGCAGATGTAGCAAAAATACTTCTGGAGTGTTGACTGTAAAAAAGAATGAACAGTCTCATATATGGGGGAAACCACTTCAAGAGAAAAAGTGTCACAAACCTTTCACAGAACTGCAGCAAACCTTAAGAAACACAGAAATCTTCATAACCTTAATTTCATAGCCCAGAACTTCTAGCCATGATGAAGCTTCTTGGAGTCTCCATGTAATATGATGAAATCTGATACCATAATTGAAATACAAAATCTAATTCAGTTACTATAGTTGAGCATGCCTGATCAACTATGCCATTTTCAAAATAATTTATTAAGATTCAGGGTAATAATATGGCCATAAAGTTTTCACAGGATGATGTGCAGTCCAAATTTGCTGGAAAGCACTTTCATGTGAGTGTGCAGGGCAATCCTGAGAGGTGCACATACCTATCATTATTATTCAGTTCAGTTAAGAATTTGGATTCCAACAATTCTCTCACATAAGATGTGTTACAAGCCAACAACTAATATGCCACAAACCTGGTCTCTTGACACAGAAGATTGACAGCCGTCCAAAGATCTTAAAAATGCGAGACAAATGGGGCCCTACGCTGACAGGGACAGAGGGCAGAAGGATGACAACGATCATGAGGGATGACATAAGAATTGGAACATCCATCTCTGTCTGAAAATTAAAGCAGGAATAATTTAATTCTCCATTCTATGCCCATAGTTAATTACTTTCTTAAAAAAATGATACTTTCAGTGATAGTACATTGACATGATCATAAGAAAACTAACCTGTGATTGAAAAGGCTCTCAAGCAAAACAGTATCTAAAAAACTGCCAAAATACATCTTTCAAGAATACCCTCTTATATGAATAAAAAAACAAAAACATACATTTGTTCTCCTCACAGGGCATTCTTGTCATTGTCTTTATACATTTTCATGTGTAACAAAGAAACACTATATTAAAAGCTTGCTCAGTTAACAATATATCAAACTGAGTGTGCATGGTTGGCTCACTCCTGGACTTTTCACATATCTATGAACTTTATCAAGCATATCAAACCTATGCAAGCAATGTGTAGGCCCTCCTTATTTGATCTTCATCATGAATGCATTTCTACACATTACTATACCTTAGATACCTACCTCCAAACATTTGAGGACAGCGGTGAAGAGGGAGGTTTCCACCAACTTATGACACCAGGGCACTTCTTTAAAGACCATGTACAGAACCACCTGAAGGGCAGCCAAACGAGTCTCTGATGTTTTAATTCCATCATGGAGCTTGTCAATCAAGGCCTGTTTCAAATTTTTGTTAAAAAGTGAACAACGGAGAAAAGAACAACTGTGGAGGGGATTGGGGTGGTGGAGGGGGGAGGCAATAGCCTATAGGATTTCTACACGAATGTCCAGGGTGATGTTTTGAAAAACAGCAGACTGCTCAAATATTACAGAGATGTTCCAAACCCATTTGAGGTAAATCTTCATTGTCAAACGTGCATATTTGCATCCCTAACAATAATAAACAATAACATGGAATTATTGAACAACTTAGTGTTGGCACTGGTCACTAGGAAGACATTTTATAACAAATAAATAAATTTACCATAAATTTCAAAACTTGACAGGGATTTAAAGTTGTAGAGTCTTGCTTTTTAAGCTCTTTTGTTCAACTGGTCAGTTGAAGAGCTTTAGGTAACTCACTTTCACAGCCTGGTTTGGTCTGTTGTCACTAATGAACCTAGCTCTATTCACCCATGTATTTCTTCATAACACTGGTTTGTATTAATGCGTGCTAAAATACTCTGCATAATCAACCTGTATAACTCATGGTTCCCTCTCCTGGAAAAGCAGAGGAAACAGCTTCTCTCATTAAATAATTCCATTCTAACCTCATTAAAATACCATAACATGCAGATGGAAATCCTTCCCTAACTAGCTTTTGGAAGCAGTGTTAATGTAACTGTCCAGGCCATCATAGGAGAGGTGGATATTCCCTAGAAGACTTACAGATGAGTAGCATTTCACAAAACTTTATTGAGTGATCATCCACATGTTCCAGGAAATCTTTAAAGAGAACCCTGGTGGAGGCATTCCACTTATATCTGTATTTGCAGAGGAGGCAATGTTCGAATAAAATTAGAATTTAACAACACTGACGACCAGCCATGCTGACTTACTTTTGATTGTGCCTCTCGAAGCTCTGCAAGAATTTCCAGCACATTTGTGGACTGAGTTTGAAAGTAGTAGTCAACAAGTAAATGAATCAGCCATGTTGACTCTTTAGCTGTGGAATAGGCAGAAATATATAAAAATTAAATTAGTCTTGAATTCTCTGATCTTAAGGATTCCTGACTTAAGTCTGCCTAGGTTTGCTCCATATAATTGAAAGGGAGAGTCCATTATTTTCGGACAGAAATCAGAAAGTGAATTATCAAGCAATTTATTTTTGCTTTGTAGGCTCATATTCTTGTTAACTACTCACAGCATCTGATGGTCTTTAGCACTTGCATTAATAAAATTATGATGGGACCCTCCACTGTTCCAGCACCCTTCTTGTCAGGTCTGACCAGGCAGATTGTCAGATCAATTTAACATGTTTACAATAAATGTAGGCAAAGAAACAATCCATGTTTTTTCCCCTCTAGAGCAGCTTACTGTTTCTAATTAGATAAATAATGCCCACACTGCTTAATCACAACTCTTCAGAACCTCACAAAAAAGGTAGAGTTATAAGAAACCATGATTAAACAGCACTTTGTTCTTAGACGGATGGAAGGGTGAAAGGAAAGGAAGTAACTTTTTCCTTCTTAAGTTCTTACAGAGTTGGAATATAATTTGACAGTGTTCATAAGACTGATATGCATGTACCTGAATGCCTTTCAAAGAAGCAAGTTGTCTTAACTCCCGCCTCCTCCAACCCACTTAATGTTGGATATTCCAACCCCTAACGTGCAATCTGTTCAAGATGACACTGACATTGACCTTTGATCTTAAAAGACACATGCCAGTTTTACTCCAGAAACTAACCACCAGTATAAACGCTGGTCTTCATACTGCTCTATCTTCAAAGAAGTGAAACATTGGTCAGGTTAACATTCATGCTGATCAAGACATGGAATATAGCCAAATTTTATAGATTAAATCACATGGTAAATTTCCTAATTTTGCTCTGAACAGTGCTTGACTTGTTTAAAGTAGTCACAAACACTGACTGGTCAGTTCAGTTTTTTGCCTTAAGATAGAAAATGAATGTAAATAAAAGGCCTGTATCAAGGAGCAACAGCATCACAAGAGTACACATTATAGAGATCAAACAGACCCTGTGACTTTGGTCACAGCACACTCATCCACTTCACTGTAAAAGATCGAAAAGGAGAAAAAGTGAAATCATAACCACTATATTATATTTTTGAAGAAGCGTGCAAACTTATAGTTCCTGTTCAACACAGTGTTGACTAGGCTGCATTACAGGGATACTTAAATTGAAGCCAGGCAATATTCCAATCACATTCAATCATCACCCAACATGGAATGAATCTAGATTTTATCCACAGGCAGCAAGGAAACTATGCTACTGTGAATTTGCGTTTATTGTAGAGGGTAAATCATAAATACAGATGTATAAGTAAAGCCTACATCCATTCATGTTAAATTTGTTGTTAATTAGGCCTCATATTGCTTACAAGCTGATAATGCCAGTCTACTGATTCACATTTCATGTGTCTGAGTGAGAAGCACAATAAAACAATGCATTACTGTCAGCACTCCCATGAGTGGCTTTGTGTGTGACTGACTTACGGAAGTTGTATTCCTAATAAACCTGGAAATGAGAGACATATTTCAAAGTGGTTATTATGTGGAGGGTAAGTGAAGTATTTTTGGAAAGTTTTCCATGTGCCGGCCATTCTACATCATGCATAGAAAAACAAGATTGCAAGATTTGGAAACAACTGCTTGTTCTCTCTTTTTTTGTGTATCCTCCACAACAAAAAGCAAGACCCTCTCTTTTTTTTATACCAGCTCCATCAATATAATCCCTCTTTAGTGTGTTTATTGGTGTGGGTTAGGATCATGTTGTCAAATGGCCCATATGGAAAGCCTTCTGTATTTCCCATTAGTTGACTGCTGCAATAATGACAGGACAGACATTAGACTAGATGTTTTCCTGGCAAAAAAAACATTCAAATGTTGACATTTTAGCAAAAATAATATCACTGACATTAACACATTTCACTTAGTATGAAGAAATATTAGACTATGTCACAATAAAATCATTCTTCACAAACGCTTTAATATTTAATGTTCTCACTTGTGGCTAAATTTTCCAGAATCACGTTCCGTATTTCTCTGACTGTATCAGGTGATTCTAATAGCTGAAGTATTTGTTCTGTCTGACGAACACTTCCTCCTCCAGTTGCCATGGATAAAATGTCCACTGGTATATAATGGCTGGTGACAAAAGCAAGAAGTAAACAAACAGGATAAGCCACAGTCTGTCGACAGTGAGGAGAGCAATGTCCAGTTCAGGGCAGGCTGAAGAAGTCTGGGTCGACTCGGCCTTGTTTCTCAATCCTATTCAGTTATGCTCACAGCAGCAAGGTTATCTTCCGTTGGTAATTATCTGTTCACGATAGCTTGCCCAGTCATATTACTGACCGTCTTCTTTCTTGGTCACTATCATCTTTATCTCATCTGTAACCTGTTTTCATGTTACTTCTGTTCATGTTCAGGAGCACTGCACTTCTGTCCGACTTTCTCGTTCAGTGGAAGGGAAATCACTTGCAAATTCTATACATCCCTAAAATCTACAAGAATAGCTGCCCTTACTACCCCTCGTTTATGTCGAAGAACAAAATTTGTTTCCTTTTTGTTTAAGATGGCGACACACATTCTGACGTGTCGTCGAATATATACAGATTTATGTTTGTATTTGTTAATTTTTATCCTTGTGCAGAACATAGAACACCAAGGACAGCTCAGATCACCAACTGTTAACGCAGAAGAGACTGGTGACAGGACAAGGCTGCTACCCACGGTGGTGATAGCCACATTAGTGCGGAACAAAGCCCATACTTTGCCATGGTTTTTGGGTCTTCTTGAAAAATTGGACTATCCTAAAGACCGAATAGGAATATGGTAAGAATATGCAAAGGAATAGGACTTGAAATATATAGAAAATAGAAATTTGTACTTGAAAGAGGTTTGTATAAGTGCAAGATTTATGTTCATGTCAACACCAACATAAATTGCTCAGGCTGTGTGTGTTCTCATCACAATCACTAATTTGAATTCTTTCGATTCGAGGTAGATTCTTTGCCATTAAAATATAGATTTAGATCTAGTCTAATCTTTTAGAATTTCATAAAGAGCATATCTCCATGAGGTTTGATGTTTACTGATTGAAACATCGTTCCTCAAACAACCCACCTCCCTGGTATGTTCTCAGTCTAAATGGGGAGTACTAGTAAGTGCAGCAGCAGGAGTTATATGAAGACAACCAGTTCTATGTGTGCACGAGACAGGAGAGAAGAGCTTTGACTACTTTATATATAGTACATGTTGATTGTTGATTCTCAAATTAGTAGGCATCATAACACATTTTTATGTGAGTAATGAAATTCCTCTGTCTCTTTTCTCAGGATCCGCAGTGATCACAATGTTGATAATTCCACGGCAATGTTGAAGGAATGGCAGTCTGCTGTCTCTCACCTTTACCACCATTTTGATTCGAAAATTGATGAGAAAATGAGAGGTAAACATATTTTTGTCAATTTTCCAAAAGTCAAGATTTAAACATTTGAGTTTGAGCATTGAGGAAAATTTTTATAAGACTTTTTGCAAATTCACTTCTGATGAATGTGTTGATGCTGTTTGGTTGGCAAACTCTGTGTTGTCCTGCAGTTTTGTTACATTTTGGGAAAAAAGTGGAATAAGCAAATGTGTGGAAGCAAGAATCATTCTTCCTTTATTCTGCAGCAGGGATGCCACTCAGAAGTCAAAGAATGCAATTGCTACAAAGACTCTCCTAGAATTACTGGGAATAAATTATAATTTTGAAATGCGATCTGAAAAATCCCTTCATTTTGTGTGAGCAAATATTCTGGGAGAATCAAGTTTTTACAGTTCAGTGGATTTTGTGAAAAGTGAGTGGCATCCACCATGCATTTGTATGCAAAAGAATTGGTATGTTTCGTCATTTTTGGTGCATTTGTCAATCTCCGGAATAAAATCCATCTTCACTGTGGAACAGTTGTATAATATTTTTAGCAACTCTAGCACTGAAAATGCACACTCTGTATGAACATGTGCATTGACTGTTAAAATATGCTTATCAGCTTTATATAGGGGTATTTTGACAAATTGAAGAGAGAAAAAAAAAAGTATGCTCCCAAACAAACCATAATGGCAATTTTGTTTGTACAATAATCAGGACAGGAATATGAGTTCTTGACACATGTTTTAGGATGACCATTTTTAGCCATGATCATGTATGGGTTAATGACTGTCTACTTTGGCATGTAATATTATTATTATATAACTTCACAAAACTAAGGTCCAGATAGAAATGGGATTGCATGCCAGCATTTATATAATGTAAAAAGACCTACTCCATCAGACTGTAATATTATTATAAGATAATGATTGTTATATATATATATATCCTTGAGCCTTTGAAGAAAACACACCTAAATTCCAATACTGTTATTTGAGTTGGTCTTAAAATTTTGAACAAATAACTGCCAAAATTCACTTTTTACTGAAATAAGATGACCTTACATGTCAGTGCTGCTGATATAAATACTGTGAAACAAAAATCTGTATTACAGTTAAGCACTTCAGAAGGAATTTGCAAATAAATTATTGTTCACTGTGATGACAAATGCCTTTTATGAATTGGTGAACTGACGTCAAGTGAGTTGTCCCAAAATGCGCCGGGACATTAGTGAATACATCGCCTGGTGGAAAGTATGGAACCAGTTCATTTGGTGGTTTATGGGGATTCAAGTCACCTTGAGATAGGCAATTTCTGTAAAATAACAGATGGTATATTTAACTCATGGATAAAAGAGCACAGCAGGCTGAAGTTCTGATAGAATTACAGATTGTTAAGCCCTAAATCTTCTCTCAATCTGTTTTCTTAATTGACTCCCCAGAAATGTTATCAAGAACTGCTGTGGTGGTCACACAGTACATGTTTCTATATCCAATACCTCATGTGTCAAACTTTCTAACTTTGTATATATGCTATCATGTTATTGTGCCCATCATAATTTCAACTACACCATTGCTTGTATGTTATATCCTGTCAGGATACACTGATGAAGAATCACCTTGTGACTGGACAGAGAAGCGATTTTCAAATGTTATTAATCTGCGAGAGAAGGCCCTGGAGCATGCACGCAATGTTTGGGCTGACTATTTGTTTGTGAGTTACCAAAGTGCTTTATTTGATAAAGAAACACTTTTGTTGTTTTTGCGGCAGGCAGTTCAAACTCTATGTGCAATGGAACAGAAAGTAGTGCAGGCATTTGTAGGCAAAAGATTCGTGTAAAAGTTGGTGGCTTATTTGTGAGCAGTGATATTCCTGATTGCCGTTGTAAATAGAAGTTAGGAATAAATTTTATCTTCTTTTTATTTGATATCCTTTCTTTCCCAGTGGTTTATGGATGATTTGTGATTTTTGTCAAAAATCTCAAATCTTTGAGCTTTCAGGTTTGACTCTCAGACTCTTTTTCATTAAAGAGCATTGTTAGTGTGTTTGACCAGTGATCGTAGATGTCACATGTGAGATAAAGATAGATCTTCGTTGTACATAGAAGCCTGTTTTTTTTCTGTGACAGGACGGAGTTTGTTTTCACAGATATTGAGTAGGTATGCATTCGTGATTAACCAACCTGCGCTTTTTTTTTCTTTTACATTTTTTTTCATTGTTTCAGATGCTTGATGCAGATGTGACCCTTGAAAACAATAGGACTTTACAGATTCTTATGGGACAGAGACAGTAAGAGCTTTTGCTTAATCTGCCAAGTGCCTCAATTGTTTACAAATGTGTTGCATTTAAATGTACAGTCAGTAGTTATATTCCTTTCCTGTGATAATAATGGTATGAATCTGAAAATTGTAATAGACTGTAGCAATATCCTAGCTCCAGTTTTTATTGAAAAAGAACAGCATTGGAAACAAATTGATGGAAAGCAACAAAGACTAGATATATCAGTGGGAGATGGTCATGGGTTTGCAGAGCTGCCAACCAGTACGAAATTTTCGTATTTCATAAAAATACGAAAATCGACTGTCAGTATGAAAAAGAATACCGTGAATGCCTTCTGCAACGAAGTCGGGCGCTTAAAGAGCTTTCTTGTATTGAAAATCATCAAAATGGGCTGTTTAGTCATGAGTACAAGTACTTGAGTCTCTCCACAAACGATTGAAACCCGTAGAGTACAGTATAATATACATACTGGCATTCCGTTTTGCCGTAGAGTACACAGCAGTATCGATGCTGACGCGCGTTTCTTAGTTTCGCTTTCGCCGGCACCGTTTGGCGTGTATGCTAGGCCTATTTCCTGACCGCATACTAAAATTGCTAGATCCAGAAGAAGTTTAGTTGAAACTAGAAGTCTCTCACATAGTCTAGATACCAGTCATGATTACCAGCCACAGGAGGCTTTATGCTGTTGTTCAACCCATCTCCAGATAACCTTGCGACGATTGGGGCTTTACTTTGATGCCGGACGAATCTCGTCATGCGTATTCATTGTGCCTTACCCAGAGTGCCTGCATTACCAGTGTAGGCAATGTTTCATTCGGCCTGTTAGTGTATACTGTAGGCCCTCAGAGCATTAGATGATCTACATTTGGGATGAGCATAGTGTACTACTGTAATAGTGTTGGCTTCAGGGCCAAGGTTAATGACCTTTACTGTACTACTAGACTAGATCTAGTAGGCCTGACAGAACCGGCTTTCAAAGCCCCAGTTTGGAAAGTTTAGGGCTAGCTCTAGACTAGATGGATTTCTCTTTCCTGCACTACCAGCAGATGATATGCTTAAATCTGAGACTGAGAGCAATTTAAGATATGAATATGAACATTTTTACATAATTTGGGTACAATTACTGCCATTAATGCAGTTCAAAGTGTCTGGTGACATAATCATGGCAAAATTTTAGCAGGATATAAATGATTTAAGTTTCCTAGTGGGCATAGTAAAGTGCTACAATCTGTCCTCTGATGATCTGGAATTTCAAGCTTAGCAGCAATTATTTGATGAACAAGTTTCTTTTGTATAAACTTGTCTTACAAAATGAGCTTTCTTGTGTTATTATTGCTTGCAGCTTACATATCTTATCAGTTGTTGTTGGGTTTTTGTTTTTTTTTTAATTTTGAAGGAAGAGGGATTTTTTTTAGTTAAAAGGAAGAATTCACCTAACCAAAACAGCACTTAGATTATAGCAATAAGGAAAGGATTTGGAAAAAGCTGTTGATAGTCAAGTTTATTATTTTACCACAGTGAGTGACTCCCATTACCTCAGTTAAAGCTGAAGAAAAGCTTCTTAGTGTAATACGGAAACAGTAGCTATGTACAAGCCTAAAAGTATGACTAAACAGCCAAATAAGGAGACATTCATTTAAATTTCGCGAGATTATTTTTCTGCACCGGTGTGAGTATGAAAATCAGGGTCAGAATATGAATTTTTGATGCCTGGAATATGAAAATCCAGTTTTGGAGGTTGGCAGCTCTGGGTTTGATAGAATTTTCATTCAGGTTTTAGACTATCATATTGGGATCTTATATGTGTCCTTACAAACAAGAAGTGAACAGTTTGGAAAAATAAGGGGTGGACATCATTCTTAAACTGTTGAAACTTTCCTCCTCTTGATAATTTATGGGCCTAAGTATTGTCCCTGTTGACATATGAAATAATTTATTCTTAATAAAAATGTGGGGTATATGTCCTCATATTTCACTACGGATATACAGAGATATCAGATGTATTAACACCCTATCGGTTTGGCAAAGATCAGATCAGTGACACGTAGCCATATATATTTGATGGTGATGAGGGTTTTTAAAATTTCATGTTGATGTTATGTTTTTATTCACAAACAAAAAATCACATAATGGCCATTGGGCTTTTCATAAAATGCAAACATTACTGCAGTTTTAAGATCATTTCAGCACATGAGGAAGGTTACCACAAAAATAAACACAATTATGTAGAGAAGACCAATTGTCCTGCCATACAACAAGAAAACATCATGTAATCAACATTTATTTCAGCTTTAATAGTGTTTTGTCTCTGCATGGCAGTACCGTGAGACCTGCATAAGTGGGATAATTAATTTTTTTAAAACGAGTTGTTCTGCTATAATGTGATTTCTCAAAGTCTGATGCATTTTATTAAAATTATATACTGCTGTTATGATTAATCAAACAGAGTTAATTTTTCTGAAAGCTTTACTTTTGAAAATGAAGGTTGAATGAAATAACTTCTCCAAAAGAAATTTAGCCATCTGGATGAGGAAAAAATAAGGACATGAAAAAACAAAGAGAGAACATAAAAGGCCTAACGTCCACAAAGCTAAGGTGCTTTGCCGCTACTCCTCGCTTGATCAACTCAAGTGGGTTCCTGTCATCCTGAACTCCAGCAGAGAGAAGCAGCACGGTCCACTTGGCAGACCTCGTTAAAGCAAACAAAAAGCAACAGATTTCAAAGATCATTCATTCAGCAAAGAAAGTCGAATCAAGAACAAGGAATGGCAACATCTACATAAGTCTCAATGAACAAGCTTGACTGGCCTTGATGACAGGTTGTGTAACAGTGTTGATCATTGCGACAGAAACAAAATGATGAATGATAGGTGGCAAATGGGCAGGCTTGATTGGCCATGGCAGTAATGAGTAGTTGCGCAGGTAAACAAAGAGGCAGAAGGTGGCGGTTATTATGGTTGCAAGTTCTTCTGTCACTTTGCATGTTTAGTGGGCAGGCAAGCAGAAGAGGCACACTGATGAGCATGGTAATGACAATTTACATGATTCTCGTAAAATATTATATGAATGTTACAGACATTTCTTTCCAAATCATCTTGTTTAAGAGGGATGTCATCCCACTTATATGAATTTATTTAAATAATGAAATTTCCATTCCCTACAAATTGTCTTATTTACACTGGCCGCTCACTTCATCTGTGCCGCTTATGCACGTTTCACTGTACTGCTAGGTTGTAACACTTTTAGATAATTGTGTGCCTTTAGAGTTTCTCATTTGCCTTTTGAATTCCTATAAATATTGCCTTTATTGTTTTCTTTTCCTTTTACTTGTCTAGATTCATAATTGGTCCCATGTTAAACTCATCGGTGGAGGGATACTATTCTAACTTTTGGGGAGGGATGTCTGAGAAGGTATGATTATGTTTACATCACTTCTTTTTCAGACTTCTCTTTCAGCAGCTATGATACAGGTCAGAACTATTACTGCCACAGAAGGACTGGCAGACACAGAAATTATTTATGATTTTCATAGCTCTGTATATATACAAGCAGTTAAACAAGTAATAAATTACACAAAACTGGCTGTTAACAATATGTTTCTGCAGGAACAAAAAAGTTCACAGACATATGATTTCCTCTTGCCAGACATAGCTAAAGCTTTCAGGAGCTGAATTTTCAGGCATAACTTAGAATACCTATAGAAATGATTCTATGAATAGTTTTAACCTGTTTAAAAATGCAAGTAAGGTTAAATAGCAAACCGTGTGACATTAGTTTTTGTGTGTGTGTGTGTGTGCTCAGGGTTACTACATGAGGAGCAAAGACTACATACCTATAGTAGATCGAGAGATGACAGGAGTCTTCCCAGTTCCAATGGTCCACACAGCTCTGCTTATAGATCTTCATCACTACCTCGCCCCTTATCTCTCATACAGCCGACCTCCAGAGGGCTATAAGGGTCCACGAGATGACATAATTATGTTTGCTCATTCTGTCAAATCATTAGGTTAGTAGCTTTAATCATATGTTACTGTATGATGGCACTTCTTAAATTGTTGACTTCATTAGTGCCCACGATTTCATGACAAAATCCCAAAAGCTGTGTCTGTTTGTCTAAACCGTTGATCAGTTAGTATGTTGAGATTCTCATCAGAAATAACCCATGCAGACATTCGTTACTGGCTTCCTTTGGAGGGCTTTAGGAACATTGAGTTACCCATACTCTCTATATTATTATATCTGTGAGGGGCATATGAGTATCCATGAATATCTGGGAGGAAATGTCTGTAAATTGCTAGACTGCACATAAAAAAAAGGTATGAGCCATTTCTTTTTTCACAAATGCCTCTTATCCATCATAACAGTGAAGAGAATGGGTAACTTAAGGACTCATGAATACTTCCAAAGGCAGTTAAAAGTGTGGTTGTTATTTGTTTGTTTTTGTGAAACGAAACCAGTGGTATTAAAGTGCTTTGAAGAAGAAACCTGGTGATTACATAAAGAATACATAAAATATAGGCATCTACAAAACAAGAAATGTCATGTTTTAGAGATTATTTAAAATGAAAAATGAGACATAAAAGTACTGATAACATGTGCTGTGTTAGTACTCTACATGGACAAACTATTCACAAGTTATCCCATAAAGTCCTATTTTTTCATTTGATCAGTAATTTTTCACAGCTGTCTGTTGCTATAGTCCAAGGTAATTGTATTTAAGAGACAGGTTATGGTACTGCTTATTGATGACTGTTTCATATGAGTGTTATGTGTCATTATGCTGGGCAGGAGAGATCATGCATGTGATCAACACAGAGTACTTTGGGAAAGTGATGATTCCTCTTGACAAACGATACTCACTTGAGGATGATCATGACCAGTTTGATCATGTCAAGTTAGAAGCTATGGGTAAGTTAATTGAAATTATACTTTAGCCATGGAAATGTCAAAACATCTATAATACTTTCCTTGTATAAACTTCAGGATTTTACATAAAATAGTTTCAACTTTTGAATAGTAAAAAAAGATAATGGTAATATTTTTGGTATGAATTATATCAACTGTTGTTTTGGCACTCGGAGTAAGAAATCTTGTATCAGTAATTCATGTGCTTAAATTTTGATGCCTTAAGAAGCAGCTTAATGTTATATGTTAGTGATATGATGTTCTAACATTATTTTGGCTATAACATGAATGTCTTTAGGTTTCTGATAATGAGTCTGTTAATGCACATTTATTGTGATGGTACAGAAATGAAACACATTGAATTTGTGATCTATGTCAAGTGCATTCTCACCTCCTCAGTTGAAGAAGTTCCTCCTCTTTACAGTTCTCCCCATATCTACATTCCAGAGAGGCCCAAGGATAAATTAGGATTTGATGAGGTAATTCACATGCTTTATTTCAGATATCAGATTTTAGTGAATGTCCAGTTTTGAAGAAATTTTTATAGCACAGTAAAACTTTAAGTTTTCAGATGGCATCTTAGTATTTACTTCCTAAGCTGGCATTTTGTGCCAGACATATCTGGTTGCAATTCACTGATGTAGCTGTGTTTTATTTGCTTGTGTGAGAACATACAGAAAATGAGAAGGTAAATGGCATATAGAAAGAAGGAAATTAGGATTAAACTTACAAGTTAGTGCAGATAGGAAAAAGATGAAGAAAACACTATGTTTAGCAGAAGATTGTTCCACTGGTATTGTGTGCTAATTTTGCAATTGTATTTGAATGAACAGGTATACATGATTAATCTGAAGCGGCGACCCGCTCGAAGATTCAGAATGATGAAAGCTTTCGACTACTTAGGAATTGATGCAAAAATTGTTGATGCTGTGGATGGCAAGTAAGTTCATTTCTGAACTACATAAGCTTTGAAGACAGAGAATGTGTAAGATGTTTGATTCTTATGTAAAAGACTGGCTTTCAGTTCTTAATCTAACCTTTCAATTTTCTGCCTCTGGTTATGCTAATGGAAATGCATGTCTTTGTTGGAATTCCTAAAAAAAAATCCCTGATTGATTTATGGTAGGAGAGTATACATACAATCAAAACTGGTGTTTCATAAAAAGTTTTGAACAAACAAGAAATGTTTTAAATTAACATCACATCATTCTTTTTTTTCAAACCTGGTCCTAATTTTGACCATCTGAATATCTAGCTGGTAAATGTTGAAAGCTGTCATCTATGCATGCATATATTTCAAATTCCTTCTGTATTTTTATCTCTTATCTAGAGAATTGAATGACACATATCTTCAGGAGAGAGGAATTAAGATGTTACCTGGCTTTGCAGACCCATATCATGGCAGGTATGTTCATATAAAATATATGTCAAATTTTTGTGTTTCTTTTTTATCTTACGGTAGCTGTCATTCTCCTTGTCGTTTTTACCTTCAAAATCTCCTTTTTCCATCAGTTTACAGCTTCACATTTGTCATCTAGATAAGCTTACCCTGCTGTGTGGCGTTTGAGAGCAGGGTAAGTTCTTTTTTTACCATTTAATGTGAGACAATGATTGTAATGAGTGTGATACCAGAGTATTATGCTTTGACAGAATTTAATTTTCCAAAGAAGCAGTGCAGTAACAATAGAATAATATACATCACAATTTTAATGTTCTGTCATTTTCTCAGGCCAATGACCATGGGAGAGATTGGATGCTTCCTTAGTCATTACCAGATTTGGGAGGAGGTAAGAGTTTTTAAGTTTTATAAGCTGTGTTTCATCCTTTTTTTTGATCTGGGGAAAAAGGAAATTATCTAAAGGGAATGGGATGAAATGATACATCAGACTTTAGATAGATTGATTTATGCAAGAGTTTTCTAGATCATTCTATTGTGCATAGAGCAGAGGAAGGGGGTACTTTGTCACTGTAGTTACACTTAGTAGTACAGAATCTTGAGAATGCAATATGATGGAGTAAGTCATAGACCTTATTCATGTTGAATTTATTTTTTTTGTTAGCTAACAACTAGACTTTGAAAGATGAAGTGCTTTAAAATTTAACAGGGTAACTGCTTTCCATAATAATGGTGTGTCTTATTTCAAGGGATGTCCTTCTAGAAATTGAAAGAATATTAGAAGGGATTAACTAAATAGAAATATAAAAAAATTGAGGATGTTTCTCATAACTCATCTCTCTAGGTGGTGGCCAAAGATTACAGCAAGATTGTGATCTTTGAAGACGATGTTAGATTTGAGCCCTACTTCCGCAAGAATTTGATGCATCTCATGCATGAAGTTGAAACAACTTTTGATGTATGGGATCTTATGTAAGTTACATTTGTTTTGTGACTGTAATGACTTGAATTTATAGTTATGTTATCAATATTGTTTCAATCAGTGGACAATTCCTGACTTAAACACAATTGATACCCATCTCCCTCTATTGAAGTGATTTGCCTCACTAGTTATGACAATAGGTATGTGAGCAAAACAAGGAAGAAGAACAGGAGAAGCAAGATTAACAGGAATTTGACAGCAGTTTTTAAATGGATATTTTCCCATCCCTCCACAGATATTTGGGCAGGAAACGATTACGTAAAGATCTGGAATTCATGGTGAAAGGTAGCTCTCGGCTGGCTTGGCCCCATTACTCTTACTGGACGGTCAGCTACATTCTGTCTAATCATGGGGCAAAGAAATTACTAGATCAGAAGCCACTCTCCAAGATGGTACCTGTCGATGAATACCTGCCCATTATGTTTGACAAACATCCTGAGTAAGCTTTTGTGTTGAATGTTTTATGGATATAATACTAAGAGGAATTTTTTAATCATATCTTTATATGTAAAGATGGACTTGGGAGGCTCCCTCTCCCTACTCCTCTGTTGGTGTAGGTCATAGAGGAACCAGCTTTTCATGACAAATTAAAGACATTTCTGCTTGTTTTAGTTAGAATCAATGAAATACCGCTTTTCTTATTTTGTCTACTTTTAATTATTTAGGAATAGGATCATTCCAATAGCCTGTCACTGTCTAGGTTTTTCATGATGCCTTAAAAGTATTTGCCAGTATTTTTTCAGTGTGTTGAGTTTCCTGTTGCCTGTAGCATGTTGTCTGTAGAACCAGCTGTCCATGGACAAAAAAATGGAAGTGGCAGTCCCTCATATACTCAGTCAATTCTTGCCCTTACATAAGGCTCTTACTGTTTTCAAACCAGTTGGCAATATGTTGTCAGTGCAAATGATTATGTCACTGAGAGTAATATGAGTTGTAAGTGTAATATGATCAGATATCAAGAATATCTTCTTTAATGTCCTTGTGCTGTACAAACATGATAATGCCAAAACAAGTTTGCTGCTCATTTGCTCCTGAAGTCTTATGAAATCTGCGATGTTTTCTTTTGGTAGTTATGCATAGATTCACTAGATTGTGACTGGGATGAATTCTTCTGAAATATTTGCACTGATTTTATATAATATATTGAATCTTAAAGAACTAATCTACCAAAAATAATATTCTTTCCTCTTCTGATCCACATAAACTCTGTGAATTGAAACACATACATTTACTTTACCTCTGTGAAATTGTGCTATCTCTCTATTATGTGTTCACAGAGATGATTGGAAACTTCAGTTCTCGCCACGTGACTTTATTGGATTATCTGCTGAGCCATTTCTCCTGTACCCTACCCACTACACAGGAGAGCCAAACTACATCTCTGACACAGAAGACTCAGTCATAATTGACAAGGGAACTATTGACATGAGCAAGGCTGTTGATGGAATAGGAGATGCCAAAATGGCAAGACCAGAGCAAGATGAGAGGAGATTGGATGGAGATGGTCTGATACTGGAGGGCTCTGTGGGTAAAGAAGAACTATAATGAAAAGTGGGAATGGAAACATACACAAGGCAGATTAAATCTCAATATCATTATATTTTCTTCTCAACTTTGGACACACACTGAATGTTCTCATGTTTGTGTCTGAATAAATTCATTAATTACCCCAGGAACGTATAGAAAAGCAAAAGACCTGTTTATCCCAGTTGATACCAAGCACTAGTGTAATCTGAACTGTGTATAGAACAGGCAGTTCAGAAATTAAACTTGGAATGAGAAGGCCATATCAGTAGTAACGACATCCGTAAGTTCCATGGAAGATTGGAGGTGACATTCTTCCCTTGTCATAAATTTGAGTGAGAGATTTTTACATTTTGTGGGCAGTTCTAGATTTGTTTTTCTCAACTTCTTTCCAGTTTTTGTGCAGGAAATAAGAGAGGAGTATTGGTGTGGATTCAGTTATTTTTGGAGGGGAGTTTAAGATTTAGGGAATGAATCATGCAATTTCTTGTGTAAGGAAAAGATGGTTATCTGTTAACTTTTTTAATAGTTTCGATTTGTGTTATGATGTATTAATTCCAGGTGCCAAATGGTTACAGAAATGTAATGAATATTAGCCTTTTGGTTTTTTTTATTATTGATAAGATAACTGATATTGAAGGGGTTCAAATAATTTTGTAAAATTATTCAGACATATTCACAGGTTCACAACTGTTTGTTAAGATAAGTGCAATAGCAATTTGTATAACAAAATGTCACACACAGATACCTTTTGATTTGTCAATAAAACAGTCAGTCACTGAGATGGCAGAATTTGTCTTCAAACTACAAAAATGTTCACCAATTGTAGAGAGTCCACATTGTCAAGAGAGTATTTATCAAAGGCACTTTAAAAGTTGATGGTCTTTTCTGTTTCATATCACCAAAGATCTTCTCTGATTTGTTATGATGTTGAACAGTTTTTAAATTCAGTTATGTCAGTGTGTTACAGATGCAAGGATGCATATCAAGAGACAGGATTTGTTTCAGAAAGTGTTAACTCAGAGTGGGCATTCTGTGAGATCATCTTTATGATATTTGAAGTTAAAGTGTGATGAAGGTGATGAGATAAATGCTGTCCTTGAATTATGTGTGTTCCATTTGTGAATATCCAAGGCATTTGCTATTTGAATGTTTGGTTTTTGTCAGGAACTTGGTCTTAGGTGAATTTTGAGGTGTTTTGTATACTGTGATGGCAAAAAAAAATTTTATCATTAAATAGTCCATTAAGCTTTATATTAACGGCAATAAACAAATTTACAAACAGGGCAAAGACCATCAGACTACGTAATTGAAAGTTGTTAGACTGCATCTCATGTTGGTGTGGAGTTTGAATAATGTAATAATGTGTGTGATAGTTAAAGTAGCCTATTTTATCAGTATTATATGATTTCACTTTTTGAAAAGGGAGCTTCTGGTTCCCAAAATTTTATGTATTATCGTATATAATCTTAAGCTTTTAGCTTTTTAAGTATTTTATGCTTAAATATATCATACCTTTCACAACTGTTAAAGGATTAAATACTTAGTCCTTACCCGTGATATGTTGTCAAGATCAAATGTTAAATATCATTGGTACTCCAAGCAAGAAGACTTGAGACTTCATAAGAGAGAGTGCATCTTTCACCTTGAGTTTGTATTCATGTGTTTCATCCACAATCCAAACAGCATTCATAGATGTTATCATAATTCTGTCTTGATCCTCTTTAAAAAATTGTTGTGTCAGCAGAATTCCACTGTATTTGTGTGAATGGGGTGTATGAAACTCTTAGTTGGTGACTTTCCTAGAAACAACACTGACCTTTTCAGGCTGTACTGAAGTTGGACTGTCAAGAGATTACTCCCCCCCCCGAAACTCCGTTCATGTGACTTAAATTCTGGTTTCCTGAACAGACTTCCTTTGTTTCATTGTGCTCGTAAACAGAGTTCATGATTTTTAGCAAATGGATTGGAACTTACTTCTTTTTCAGGTCCGTTCAAATTCCGTTCACACATTAGTGACCAGGGTTTGTTTGTTTTTTTCATTTGTCAGCAATTACTGCTTCGCCACGCTGTGATCACCTGCTATGTTCCACCTGTCAGATTTAATGGTTGAGGGGGAAGGAAGGGCTCCAAATTTTCCTTTTTTTTTTATGACACACATTGCACTTACACAAAGAGTTATTATTTGCAGGCAGCAGTAAAAATTAACTTCTGCTCCTGTGCTGGTAAATTTAATTTGGATTTTTTTGTCTATAAAGGAAGGTATGAATGGTATCATATTCTTCATCACTAAGTAACATTTACATACGTGGCAAAATCATACACCCCTGAAAATGAAATTCTCCATGGAAAACACTCACACATAAAGTTACATTCATTAAATGTCGAAATCCTTGTTTCCCGTCATGAAATCAGCTGTCTTGGAAACACATGCTATGTTTGGAGGGAAAAACGAAGGGTATGGAGGTCAGAACTAAGTTCCTTAGATGTGAACGGGATGAACGGAACAGAATTTGATTGTCTTGGCTGAACTGAGAACGGAACACAAGTTACCCATTTTGACACTGAGTGGGGAATGGAATGCAATTCCTCGTTTTTTGTGAACTTGCCCAACCTTAAAATCGTGCAAGTAAAAACTTTTTGGACTGTTTGTTTTCTCCATTGCGTTTTCAAGAAGTTATTTGACAGTTTCATGCAGACTTGCGATGTCTGCTACATCTCATCCATGTCTTGATATGTGATGGGTAGATGATCTACTCTCTGGAGATGCACTCACACCGTTTACTTTCTGCACTTTATTACTAGAAAGAGTCACAGAAGTTTTCTTCCTTTACTTATTTTCCACTTCTAAGACTAGCTTAATGTTTATTCATTGCTTATCTTTTTTTTTTTAAATATTTTAAACAATGGCATCTGTAGACTATAGCTAGCATTACCACATTATGCATAGTATGCAGTTTCCTGTGTGTGTCACATCACTGAGTGCACATTTATCACTAGATTGTTTGCCTGTGTGCTCTCAAGTGCCATCTTTTTCTAGTGGCTTTACTTACCACAGCTATGCCTGATGGCTGCTCACTACCAACCCATACCCTATAATTTTGTTTAGTTTTACGCGCAGCTTACAGTGGTGTGACACCATGCCGGAGATCTGAGGAAACAATCTTGCATTTCTATATCTTCACTAATGTGTTCAAATTCAAGTAAGCCGCAGTGCGCGATCTTGAATAATGTGGATACTTTTATTGTATGTTAAACAAAAAAAAACAAAACTACTGCCAATTTTTGTGTCAAACGACAATTAAAGAATCTGAGATTAAATTAGGAGGACTCAACTGTAATTGCTTCAGATTTCTTTCCACACAGCAGTTGCTTCGTGGTCATCATGAATGCATAATTGTTTCAATAGTTGCTTCTAAAACCATCGCTAGAAATGCCATATTAGTGTTGACTATCAAGAGCAATTCAGATGTAACTTTAATAGGAAGTGATGTGTCTCTATCATTATATGATGGATATTATGTTACACCAGTAACCACAGCTTGCACACTGTCATACACTCTAAGATTCCATGGAGACTTTGCATAATGTTTTAGATGAGTAGTTTAGGAGACATCTTAATAAATGCAGAGATTCCCATGTTGAAGAAAAACACACTAATTTTCAGTCAGTGGCAAGAAATCTTGTTTGAAAATATTTTTAAGAGTGATTTTCACTAGCAGTATTTAAAATTTTTGTGTAATATCCATTTGTAATGGATAGTACTAGTATTATACTGTTACACAGTGCAGTATTTTATCATTTACATTACAATGTAATAATTTCTTCGCTGTATCGGTGCATGAACATAAAGCAGGAGTAGAAGTTAGCAACAGCAAGTTTACTGCTAAAAATTTTGACTTTGATTTCAAAAGCGTGCTTGGAAAATGAGGCAAAAAAGTTTGTCCCTTGAAGATTGGCAATGATCAATGTACTTCCAGACAAGAAGACAGTGAGGAAAATATTCAGTGACAAAAGAAAGGCAGGTGAACATGACTGTGTCAGATAGTTTTTTCTTATTTGCCAGATTGATTCTGCCTCATTGCACCTGATAATCCATTATATTACATGCCACATAGCAGATTGGTTAATTTCTATTTCTGATTTATGTATATATTGTTGATTGATTGCTTACTGAAAACAACTCAGGTAATGTAAAACATAATGTGCAATCATTGGAAGTTGAATGTCTTACTGTTTGTATGTTGCTTGATAAAGAGAATGGATGTTAATGAAAATGTGTTTTACAATATCTTAGGAGTTGTATTCATGAATGATTTTTACTCTATTATTTTTTTTTAGAGTAAGTTTGATGAATGTGTATGTGATCATCAAATATATAAACATTTAGAGATGGGAAGGTCACATTTATTGCTGACTGCAACTATAACCATGCAGAGCTCTTAATATGTTCATTTATATTGCTTTTACACTAAGCTTCCAATGTAATACACATCATTTTAACATTTAAGAGTGGACCAACAACTCTACTTAATCAAAACAACTGTAATTAATGGTGCTTTGCCATAGTGCACTACAATATCTTTTCATGCCAAAACATCAGTACACAATGACTGTGTCTTGACAAGGGCAGGCTTGAGAGATAAGCAGAAATTGCAGATGAAATGTGTACATCAGATCAGATATCGTCACACTCATAAGATAATTGCCAAAGTCGTTTTTTGCCATTTTGAGCACAGAAGAAAAAAATGTTTGTTTTGATTACTGAATGTCACAAACATTGTTAGCAAAAGTGTTATTCAGGAGTCAAGCAGTTTAAAATGCAGTTAGGAAATATCACACATATTGTAACTCAACGATGCCATTGACTGAGATCCCTATACCAATGCTAACAGCTTCTTCAGCCAAAATAATGACTTAGGCAATTATCTTATGAGCATGACAATATGATTCATGTAAAGTCTTCTTGATGGAGTCTGTAAATGAACCTCAAAAAAACATTATAACTACCCAAAGGAATAAGTATATTTTGGATGTCAGAAAAGTGTCACTCTGTCAGTTTTAATACTGTTCATATTCGTAACATCTGTAATAAGTCAGATGTGCAAGATTACTTATATGATTTGCCTTGTCAATTGTATTTTTCTATCGACTTACCATGCCATTCTTGTCTCCTGTTGTTAGAATCTTTTTTATTTCTGTTAAACCCCAAATGGTGCTATCTGTAATCGGTATTTATATTAATGGAAGAGCTTGTGCTCTTTATTTACTGTGTGATGCACTCTGGCAATAGCTAGCTGAACCAAATATAAGAATACTCATATTCTTAGGTGGCAAAGTATGTGTATGACTGGATTTTACTAATACATCTTTGTTTCCACATGGAAGTGTTTATTGTGCAGTAGTTCAAGTTTGTGACTATTTAATTTGACAATATTTATGTTTGGATTCCACGACAATCATAAATGAATTCATCAGCCATGCATTTGTACATTTTGCGAAGGAGGAAACAATTTGGATTCAACTTTTTCTTTTTTTTTTTAAGCATGTGGTCAGAGAGGTGAAATAAAATAATGAAAACATGATCAAGATTTTGCTTTCTATCTGATAAAACTACTCAACCACCTTATACTGACACCTTTACATTTATACTTGCCTCCTCAAAGTTTCTATGGTGTTTTTATTATGCTTTTACAAACAGCTTTGTTTTGTTTTAGTAAAGCCAAATTTGTATGAACAAAACTCGGTGCTATCTGCTCATCACAGTTAAGCCAATATGAAAGTTCTTTTATGCAAAGTATTTCAAGATCTCATTTTCATGTCACAATGTATATGTATCTGTTTTACCTCACAGCTTTATCTATCCTCCTATTACTTGATCTGTCATATTATGTACAGCACAAATTTGGGTTATCAGCTCTATCCATCAGCTGTTGTACAAGCAGTTTTCATACATTTACATTACATTATTCTGCAACAGTGTCAAGTGCAGTAATGTGAATAATGTGAACCAACAGTACTGATCTTGGCTAATAAAAGTTGCACATTGGTATAAGTTGCTAAACTTAATCGGGTCATGTATGGGATAAGGTTCATATACGGATTTTCATTCAAATGAAGATGAAAATTGATAAAGGTGATCTTTAAAGAGTTTGGATTTTTGTTCTAATTAAAGGAACCTGAAATTAATGAGTTTTATATGTCACGATTCTGTTAAATTTTTATTATGAATGTTTATGACATGTCTTTATATACAATATTAAAAAGTACTTTGCTTTACGGAAATCAAGGAAGGTGGGTACACTTACCATGAGTGTAAGTTCAAGATAACAGCACTGTGATTCGAATCTAAAGTTCACAAGCTAATATCAACTTGAGGGGTTACTCTGCCTGATTCTGATTAAAAAGAATTTGTATCTTCTTTTTTAATAATAAAATGCATTGCTGGATGAGATGATGGTCACTTTGCCTTACATTTCATAGTTTTCAGAAACTTCAGAATTGTAACTTTTGCTGAAATAGTTTTGAAATATTTACTTCTCTCAGAACTCTGGAATAAATAACAGTGGTAGGCTAAGGCAAAAACGAAATTATGATATGGTACATCCATAACTGTTTCATCAAACATTACTGCAACATTGATCTCAAGATGGCTTTCTTCTAAAGCAGTTATGTGTCTAGTTATCAGTACTTTTTGTGTAATAAGTATTTTAGTTTGTAGGGAGTGCTTGCTTGTTTGCATTGAAAATGGCATAAAAATCAACATGTGTTCAAAAAATCCTTTGACCTCTGACATTCTTTTTTCAGAGGTTTTGTACCTGTTACAAGATAATGAGAATGTGAAGAAACACAGACAAGTTACCATAAGCTAAAATTATAGATCTAATAATAATTTATATTGATGTTTTAAGTCATTGGTGCTTCTTGTATATGCTCATTATATGATGAACATATGCTTATTATATGATTTTGATGTCATATACCATTCATTCTGTCCACAAATCATATGTGTGAAGTAGCTGAACTTCATGTTCTTGAATGTAACGCCCTGATTTCTTCATTACACAGTTACACAGTGAACAAATGCTGTCCTTATTTTATGAAGTATGTCCCTTTGTATTTTAATAGATCAAAGGTCAGTTAGGAGCAGTGGCATTCTGGCTGTGCCTATTCCCTTTTTTCACAGTCATTCCGATGCTAAACTCAGAATATCACAAGAGTCAAAAGTGACCTCAGTGAAAGACTGGGATCTTGAATAGAGAGGGGAAGTTTTCAACAATGATGGAAAGAAGAGGTGTACAAATGATATGTTCACAGAGGCTGTTGGATCTTCCTGTGAGAGCAATATGTAATTCTGCACCAAGTGAACATATGGTATATGACTCTATATTAATTTTGTGTCATAATACTTGTATGTGTGATGGCATATTCACAATCTTTTTTAAGTCTTGATTTCACACCTTTTGTATGTTCATGCTGTGTTCTTTCTGATAGAGGATTGTGTTTGCATATAGCATGTTATCCCTTCTGCCCATTAGGCTGGATGAATTTGGGAGGTGTATCTGCTTCTTGATCTTGTTTACAAAATTTGCTGGACTTCCTGTTCGACCTCCTGCTCCTCTTCATCAGCATAGGCCATTCAGAGAGTTCCATGCATAAACCTAAGTCTTAACTTAAAGCATACTTATGGTGCTTGACACTGGCACCACATTCATCTGACTGTTTGACTTCTTTCCTGCCCAATATGCTGGGACTCTCAACTTGGTGCTTGGTTTAGGATTAGGGGCTGTACGAGAAAAGAGAGCATACTTGAAGAGTTCCTATAAAATGTTAATGTCTAATGACTGTCCCAAGGTTGCTTATTCTTTATTAACTGTGCTCCTAACCCCAAGACAAGCATTAAATCTGCCTGCAATATTTGTTGGGGTTCTGAATTCAGTTCGAATTTAGTGCAATGCTGGGTGCAAAAACACAGCCTTTTATTACCAGATATTATGTCCATTCATTTCCAAACCTAGGCAGACTGTCATTTGTCCCTAGTGGCAATTAAACATTTTTTTTTTCTGGAGAGACAAAGGTATTTTCCCTTCAGAGAAAAGGACCCTCTCCAGTGTAAATTACAGCAGCTAACTCATATCAGTTATTATCTTTGTCTGTAGACACTCATGCAATGATACCAAACTACATGTACTGTATTTATTTTCTCTGTCATTTATTATCTGTTTGAAATAAACTTCCTTTCATAATGTTATACTCTTGCTTTTTCCTTGAGCTTTTATTTCAGACTTTTGTTTTTGAAGATGTAAGAAGGAGTAAATCTGTTTTAGGTGTACAGTGTTTTCTTCAGGTCATATGAGTTGGGGAAGACATACCCTTTTGTCCTCAATTTTAAAGGGGATTTGTAACTTTTGATAGAGATTTTGTGTGGTTTTTTTTGGTTTTTTTTTTAAGTAGTGCAAATTTTGTGTACAGGAAAGAAGGGGAGATCAGGGTGTGTTCAATGTATTTTAAAGGGAGATAGGGATATTAATTTAAGGGGAATCACGTGATTTTAAGGGGAATCAGGTGATCACATAGTCTGAAGAACAAGAATGGTTGTTTGGCATTGGCATGCTGATCTCACAAGTGCCAGGATAAAATGCTCTTTCATTCTTGTTGTTGTCATTGCCATAATTGGCTTTTGGGTTTTTGTAGGGCTGAATGAAGGAACGCAAGAATGAGAAGAGGAGATAAATGAAAAAACTACAGTCAAACCTCTGTATACCAGCAACTCCTCAGGAGGTGTCGATTCAGTCTATTATCTATTGCACCTTTTCTCCACTAGTTACAATTACACTGGGGTCAGCACCCGCACATTCCCTGCTGATCGTGCGATAACAAATGCCGAACTGTCTCATAAAGCGAGCCGTTACCTGTTCGGAGAGTAGAGGTCTGCAAGAGCCACAACTTTGTTGAGTACCGAACCCCATGGCTTTGTTTCTCGGAATATCTTGAGTGACCGGGATATTTTTGGCACATGCCGACATAAACCATAGAAAAAAAGAACCTTTTCCATTGGATCATGTTGTGGAGGTCTCATTTTGAAATAATTTTCTTATTCTGAAAACTCGATTCCGACAGCTCTGTCGTCAGCCATTTATCGGCTTTGAGCAAAACATCGTGAACAGTTCTTCTCATAACTGGTTTCTTCAAACTTGTTGCGAAATGATAAGCAATATCTTGCTGAGATTTTAAAGGCCAGATTTTTGAAAAGACGCGTATGTCCAGTATGTCCTCACAGTAAGCGACAGACGCAAGCGTTTACCTCCAGCCCCAGACAGCGCGCCAAGAAAAAAAACATGCCTACAGTGTGCTATCTGAAAGTCGTAGAAGAAATTAAAATAGCAGGCAATTGCACACATATAATTTAAGCATACAAATTTAGATTCATAACGCTTTTGCAGATGCAAGAACGCATGCAAAGTTTCGTTGGAAGCGATCGACTTCTTTGATCAAAGTGCACCATTTCAAAGTTTACAAGCCATAGAACAGAGCCTGAAGCATCATTGCAGGTCTGGATTTCCCTGCTTTATATTCTTCCAATACCGACATAAATGGAAGTGCTAGTCTGGCACGTTTGTAGTAGAGGGCAGTGTCTGTCAGACATGGTGACACCCCTAACCATTTTCTTGTGAACTTATTAATCTTCCTCTCTTTTGCCTCTACAGTACCGGTACTAGAGCTTATTTCGTGGACATGCAGGGGCCATAGTAAATCAACGCTAGACAATTCTTGAGTGAGGACTAACCGCGCGTTCACATCACAGATTTTGCTTGTACCGCCGCCTAAAATTTGTCCTATGAACTTTCGTGTTTTAATGTGATAAGACGCTCTCAGCGACAATAACCAATGATAAACGTTTGTCTTCATCTGTCAACATTTGCGGTACCAACTGATAAATTGGCCAATCTAATGTCCATTATTAGCGTATACTCGATGCCCTCCCCCCCACCACACCCCCACTCACTAATATATCTTTTCTCCAGCGTTCTCTCCTCTTTAACCACAACAAAACAAGAACTTATGCTTTGAACTTTGATGTTAATGTTAGCATAGCGCACTGTCACGACCAGGCAGGAGTGGGAATACGTAGTCTGTCGTTCGTTTAACATACAATCAGGAAAGAAACGCACGAAAAAAGATATCTGCTGTGGACGCGTCATAAGTGTAGAATGGAAGAGCTTGGACGAAACCATTACGGAATTTAAACATTGCTGATTAGAGCATCTCCTCCAGTGATGGAAATGCCAGTGGAAATTGCAGCACGTTCACAAACACCCCAAACGCTGTCTCAGTATCTCACTGAACTTGCCCGACAGTACTACAAGTTTCTCATTCGGATGAGCCAATCCTTCATCCGGATGAATCGCTTGCTCCCCCAATCCGTCGGTACGAATACTTCATCCGGATTCACCTCACCTCTACGCTCTGGGTCAAATGTCAGCACAGTTCTGTAGATCTACACTTAGGTCAAACTAGATAGACTATAGGCACTGCTCTGCTCAGAGTTTTGCCTTTTGGGGGGG
>JAWQUT010000033.1:674763-686616 GCA_033807755.1 Ellobium chinense
GGGGTGGTATGGAGGTATAGCGTGGTTATTGTCCACTGTATTTACTACACTGGATCGGTCCAGAGGCAAAATGTAAGCGGTATGCGAGATTGGCGGTAGAATTGGGGGCGGTATAGCGAGGTTTGACTGTATTTAGATGCAAACAGTATAAATGATTACTTCCCATCGTAACCTCAATCCTATTCTAGTGAGTCATGTCATGGGTCTTCAATTCCTCTTCTTCTTTATATGTAGAAAGCTGTTAATGCTACACCAATGCGCATTCATAATACTCATTCATTGTCCCCGAGAGTGAAATTATGGCAAGATAATATGCTGGAATGAAAAGGGAAGCGGTCAGAAGACTCCAAGGAGAAATAATCCTAAATCGTAGGGAAAAGTTCAAACGGAAGAAAAGTCACATGAGGAATAACATCCATGGGACAATAGGTTCACAGGTAAACAAACAAATATTATACACTTTTATTTAGAGATATGAAGACGCGAATGTTTTTTTTCACTGTTGGCTATATTAGGTTTTACACCTCTCATTAACTTATCCTGGGGTGCCGTGTCAAAATACTGTACTTTCCAAACATGTTGTTTAGCACTTCCTCCAAATTTTGATACAAAGAAAAATGCCCCTGAGCCAGTCAGCTTTTGAGAACTTAGGCAGTGAAACAGACAACCTAATATGTTAGGCCTTTTCACTCAATAAACGGGGTAACCTTACCCACCTAGCAACAACCACAAATTTTATACTTGAGTGACTGAACCTCACCTATTCTGAGTCTACACATGTATTTGCACCCATCTAAGCCTCTGAAATTAAAATCCAACCCCTTCCCCACCTCCCCTGTTTTCTGAATTTGTAGGGACTATTTAAAATTGTATCGAAATGCCAGGTGCATTTATACTTACATGTAACATTCGCCTTTCGTATCGATAGACAACCATCAGATAGCTGCTTTTGGCCGTGGTTCCTGAACTTCCTGTTTCGTCGAAATCGCGGGAAGTTTGCTGGACGTCAGATGTGTTTTTTTGCTTTGAGAACAAACCGGTGAAACAAAGTGAAGTCATGCCAGGGTCACTTGCACAGGCAGGGTCTGTAAAAACGGCCATTGATAACGAGAGCATCAACAGGTAAGCTGTTAGCGGATGCTGAATCCCATTTTTTAGTCACAGCCTGCTTAACTTCACCGCCCATAACGGCCATCGTCGTTGCCTCTCGTCAATCTTGGGCTTGCGGCATGGCGGGGGAGGGGGGAGGGGGTTCAGAAGGAATTAGATCTATACTTCTCATTGGCATATCATACTGTTGGCTTGAAAAGGAAGATGGGAGGAATTCCATATGTGTGCCAAAAAGATTTCCGTAGGCAACACACCGAACCAACAACATATCCTAACCCTTACCCTAACCCTACTCTGACCCTAACCCTAACCCTGAGCCTGGGTTAGGGTTATGGTTAGGGTTAGGGTATGTTGTTGGATCGGTGTGTTGCATGCAGAAATCTTTCTGGCACACATATGGAATTCCTCCCAGGAAGATAATCTTTCAGCAGCAGAGAGGTTAGTTTAAGTTAAGACAAATTAATGAATCAAGAAGTTTACAATCACAATGACAGCTCCTGCAGAGCCATATTATTATTGTAGTTAAGTTAATGGAGAGAAAATGGATTGTTTGTTGTGGTCTGTTGAAGTTGATGTAGGTGAAGATGAAGATGAAGAGCGGCAGGGAGGCGAGCTTGGCTATGGGCTTTAGCCTAACTTGAACCTCAACCGGCAGCCACAGTTGTTGCAGACGTCGGGAATACAGCCGTGTAGAATGGATGACATTGAAGTTTATTTACATTTAATAATAAATGCAGATAGCATGTTATGACATCAGTCACAGCGTCCAGACTACCAGCCAGCCTTGTGGGTAGAATGCATGAAGAGCCTCGCACGCAGGAGCCAGATATGGGCTCGACTGCACTGAGGCGTAGACTCCGAGTCCGACTAACACCAGACTCGAACTCAAAACCAGACTATCTCAGGGGGAAATTGGTGTGAAATATAACATGGTCATGCAGACATATTGGAGAGCTACTAGATGTCAGAGGCCTCTTCCTAAACTTTTGATGCCCTAATTTGGCATCAATGTGGGAACAGTGGCTGGAAAGTTTACAGAGGCTGGCAGGGTAGCTGTGCAAGTTACATCAACATGTCATACATCAAATTGTAGGGCATAGCAAGATAAATAAGTTGTACAGATCATCCCAAGTCATTAGAAAACTGATAACTAGAAAACATGATCTAAAGCCTACTAAAGGTGCTGAGAGGCAGCTTACCTACTTCTGTTGCATAACATTAAGTAAGTGCGCATAACTCAGTGAAGAAATAACTATATGTCATAAATGTTAGTGCAAATGATTTGTCTCAGACAGATGCTTATGTGACATAAATTTGATGAATGTAGCTTTAGTGGTTATTGAGAATTTACAGTTGAGTGCTGGCATGAAAGCACAAATTCACTACACTCGGCCCGACTGTTACTGAGAAAATTACAGTTGAGTGCTGGCATGAAAGCACAAATTCACTACAATATCTTGGGAGTAAGAATGTGGACTAGTAAGATTTCCACGTTCCTCACACCTTCATCCAAAGCCTTAATGGACAGCAGGGGCCCCATTTCTCTCTCGTCTTGTGTGTTAGACTAAAGTGTCTTCAGCAAACCTTGGACACTCACATGAAATGGCGCCTGCTCACTTATCACTTTGAGTTTGTTTCAGATTTAGTCTAGTTGGATAGTCTTTTTTACTGTCCTTTCATAAAAGACATAATACTAATAGGCAAAAGTTACAGGTATTTTGCATTTCTGTTGAGAGCAAGATTTCATGAATTGGTCAGAAGTCAGATATGTTGATTCTGATATCTTAGACACCTTTGGACAAAGTCCATATACTTTAGGGTTGGCCCAGACACTCCCCTTCTGGAGTGCTACTGGCCCATTAGACTAGAAATGATGAACTGAAGTGTTGCATTGATAGTTTACACTAATTTACAGGGTCGTTTTCGATTTAGTATCTAGTCTAGTAGATCTAAATACAGAGCTTTCTCTTGTAAACAGTAGATCACTAGATGCAATTGGCTTTGGCCAAGGGATGACCCATTACCTGTTCAAGTTAACTTCCGGAAATGCTACCATTTGGGAATAACTGATAATCATAATTTCACCCATAAACAAGGAGAAGAAATCACTGGGAAAGAAGGGAGTATATCTCCTCTTTACTGACACCATGAGTGATGACAATTGACAGTAGACAAATATGAAAATCCCTAAATGTATTTTATAAATCTGAAGGCCCAACTGCTAATTACAGGTTAGGTACTCCAACTGTTTTTATGTTAATTCACAATTACATCTATTTCGACTGATATTCGCTTCACTCAAAATGATGCTCTTGTCCCGACATAACAAGTACACAGCCCCATCAGTGTCTTGGGGGAGGGAGTGTGTGCTGGGGAGCCTCCTTGGCACAGTATGTGACTAGATGGATCAATATATACAATATTACAATGTAGGCCTATTGATTACGCTCGCCTTTAACAGTTTAAATGATGTTTATGTTTCATATGATCACTGTCAACTTGTGATATGTGTTGACTGTTTACAACACTATGCATTTGTACTTGGGTGGGGATGATGAATCAATGAAAGTAGAGAGTGATAGCTGAGAAAAAATTGTGATAGTGTGACTACACAGAACACAGAAAGTAGTGACAGCAAAGGTAAGCTTTACTGATCTGCAGACACTCTAGTTAAAAATGTTCAGGATTCCCAGAGTCAATGAAAATCCTGGAACATGACAAAAATTGAAGGAAAACTGAACGATTGTTTAGTACACTGTCATGGAAATGATAACTGCTGAATTTCATCAGCAGCGGCATTGATTTCTTCAGGTCATATGAGCTGGGAGAAACATTCTCCTCCTATCATAAGTTTGAGGAAGGATTTTTAAATTTTTAGAGGGAATTTGAGCTTTTCTCAAGTAATGCAAACTTTGGAGTGCGGGAAATAAAGGGAGATCGGTACACATTTAGTATGNNNNGGGGGGGGGGGGGGAGGTGTTTCGACATTCAAGGGTGAATCTTGTGATCGTGCCGTCTGGAGAAACACCGCAACATAAATACATTCTCCTTCTCTCTTAATTTTTATGCAACTGTGAAGTAAGACATTTGAATACAGAGCATTAATAAGTGGATCCACCAAGATAAGAACTTTGTAAATGTTCGTGGAAGGGGGTCTTAACTGGGAAGTTCGCACTAATATTAACGCAGGATGATCACCAAATTTAATCAGCTATTATTGCATAATTTATATACTGTAAAACAACTCCAATTTACCTATTTTCCACTTTGCATACATCCACATTTGATTACTATCAGAATTTGGGGTTTGCCCACACATAATGTCTCTGCTGTACGCTTTGCAGTCTCCCCGGCCCTGCTGCTCTTTGCAACCATGTCTCATTCCTCTAACGTGAGCACCTGTCTCTTCCAGTTACTCATCGTTACTGTGTGTAGCCAAGGTCTAGGTAAAACTTATGGCATTCGATAACAGCGTTTTGAACACATAAATGACCACCACACAACTGTGAAAGACACTGTGGGAGAAAAAACGCAAATACTGTATGGTCTGTGTCATTAGCTCTTTAGGTGACGTCATTTCCTGTGTCCAGTCATATTCAAGTAGGGGAAGTAACATTTCCACCCGCCTATTCATAATTATGGAGATGTATAGAGTAGGCCTAGTCTAGGCCCGCCCAGCCTAGCCTGTCAATCGTGCACTGAATCAAGGAGGCTCGGGCAGCGTGCACTAGTGTTGCGTCACGAGGCAGACTAACTGGCGTCAAAATACACGACTATACATGTTCAAACCATACAGGCGAGTTGCAGTTCAGAGTGGCAGAGTGACTGAACAAAAGTTCAGAATGTGTTGGAGGAAGTTGCTGTTCGGAGGTGATTCATACAGAAAACCGATCTGTTATGAGGTTTTAGGTCGTAATGGAGAGGAAGTCGTAAATGAGAGGGTTCATTGTAGTTAGTATTTTTGATTAGATCTGCCTATATATAGACTATATCGCCACTTGAGAGCCTAATTGTCTCAAGCAACAATTTTGGTGAAATCAAGTCATCACAGGTTTGGGAGTCTTGGCATTTTATAACTTTCTTTAGTATTGTTTTATCTGCATATGGACAAAGCAATTTGCGGTTGTTATGTTCAATATTTTTACTTATGGGATAAAAGCAATGGGATGTGAAAACCTGAATCAAATTTTTCTCAAAAAGGTGCCAGTGGCATCTGAGACAACTGGGCTCTTAAGGGCAGTATGAGCCTCCCTCCTTCCCCAACTCCAACAGCTACATGTTTGCTGTCAGGCTTGTTTATGCTTTTCCTTGCTTTCTTCTTTTAAGCAATGTCTGGCTCTTACCTCTTTCTCCTTTGCCCCTGCCTTTTCTCTCAGTCACTATCTCTCTCACACAATCTATGAAACTGCACCCACTGGCGAACCCCTCCAGCATAAGGTCCATGCTTGTGAAATCTGATGCACATTTACAGGCTTGTAATCTCTTTCTTTCAGTGCAGGTTTTACTATCTGACTTTCAGTGGACCTCTGCTACCCATTATGGTCTGTGTCACACAATCATGTAAATTCTTAGATTTTGCAGTGGTTTTGCCTTTTTCATGAAGGATGCCAAAAAGTGAACCTCAGTTGCATAAAATGTAGATTTTTTTTGTACTCACTTTGAAATCTTGGAAAATAGCATTCAAGTGTCCTGAAAAATCTGAGAAGATAGTTCTCATGGAGAATGACTTTTTCAAACCTGTGGGAACCCTTTGGTCAACACTAGGCATATAGAAGTCTTTCCATTTTGTTGTCTCGCAACCCCTCGATCAGATCTTTCTAGACTTAATTTAGTCTCTAATACTTTCTAGTGTCTCAGTCTTAGGCTTGTAATGGATTTGATATTCTGTATAATAACCATTGTCATGCTGTCTGGGTACACACTATCAGTGGGCAAGAGAAATGAAAAACCCTGGAAACATGATATGAACAATTGGTTTGCTTAACAGCATACTCTACATATAGCTCTAAGTCTACCTCTGATTGTGATGATGATTGATGTCGCCCATGTCAGTGATCATGTACTATGATCTTGCAGGTCATGCACTCGGATCATTTGATTTAAAGTAGAGAGAAATAACACTACCTATAGACCAATCTAGTAATCTTGTCAGTTTATGTGAGGAAGGTCCTTTTGATGTGACTGATAGGTGGAATATTTTGTTCTGACATTGGCATTGTTAATGTAATTTGATAGTTGCTGAAACATTGTTCTTTATGATTTCCAGATTGAAAGCAGTGGAAGAAGAATTTCAGGAGGGGGACATTACTCTAAAGGTAAGATTATTATCTTGGGGAATCATACTTCAACACACTTTTAGCATTATTCCAAAATGCTGTGTATTTCCCAAACTAAGGGGCTGATGGAACAGGTAGCCCAGCACTATGATTCTGGTTGTTACAAATTACACTTAGCAGTATATTCTGATAGACAGTTGCAAGTATGTATCTCATGGATCGCTTGAACTTGTTTGAGTTTTATTTGTCTGTTTTAGGAAAAAAGACTCTTTAACTAACAGCCTAGTGTGAACATAATTAAAGGTAAAAATTGAATCTCTTTCTGTGCTCATATTTTACAGGTAGTAAGTGAAACAGCACAGCAAGTAACATTGGTATTAACAGAGCAACATCATAACTAGCTTGTGTAAGACTGATTTCACAGTTTAATGATTAAATACTGGTTTGGATGACGCCGTGCAGTTTCTATCAACCTTCATGTATAATAAAAAGGACACTTTATTTTTTCTAGGGCTACTGGAAAAAGAAATGCTGTATTCTTCACAACATTTTGCCAGAGGATCTGAAGAATAAAATACAAGAACTAGAGAATGAACTTCAAAATGCAGAAATAACAGAGGTAATTTACTGACCAGGATAGTAGAGAATCAGGATAATTTATGGTAATTGATATCTTAATCTCTGTTGTATGATGGGGTAATATTAATTTTTCAAGTTCAGTTTAAAGTTTGTTTTGATTAATTGCAAAAATGCAACCTACCAGTAAAAGTTACTGAATTTATAGAATATGTTTTGAATAATGCAAAGCTACATGATCTGTTAGTCACTGCATCCACTTACATGTACTATTAAAAGGCTAGTTTGGGTATCTGTAACTCCTGCTGAATCAAGATTTAAGTCAAAGCAAAATATTGACTAGTTATCAACAAGAAAAGAGCCTCACTTTAGGTCTCAAGATTGCCTATTGTTGTCAGGTTAGGGTGTAACTTTGAATGTTTGCTAAACCTCATTCTAGCTGATTCAGTTCTGTTACCTCTTGGTTATTTCCTGCTTGTCTGTTCCATTCACAGAAAGGCTACTATAAGAAACTTGAGACAATAACACAAGGATTTTTGAATAGTAACATAGGAAACAGTGGTACAGGTAATGGGGATTATCATGTTGGGGACTCCAGCAGTGGGGAATCAGTGCCACTAAGAACCAACGGAGCATCTAGCAGCTCGCATCTGAAACCCGAGGCAGATAGACCAGTAGATGGAGCTGAAGACGATGGGAATGATGAAGTCAGTAATGGAGGATTTTTTCCATCATCACCTGGGAAGAGTGACACAACTTACTTGAAATCTGAAACCAATCAATCAGTGGATGGAGCAGGAGACAAGAGAGTGAAAACCTCAGCTATAGAGGCCAAGCAGGTTCATCAGAATGGAGAGAGGACTGTGGAAGAAATGGTAAATTAATGTATATTAGGCCAGGTCATGAAGCATCTCATCTTTGAATTTAAATCAGTTGTGGTATGAAAACCTTATATTTTGATTCTGAATGTTTTTTGTGGGAATGATAGCTTTCAGTCTATGAATTCAAGGAGATATTCAAGTCATTGTGCCCCTTTTTATATTTCACCCATAACTACTATCAAAATTTAAAATTTAAGATAAATAAATTAGTGCCCCAGATCACTTGAAATTTTTATGGGCAAACCTCTTATATGCCAGATGTAAAATAACTTATTCCTGTGCATTGTGCTTATTTTTTTCCTCTTTTTTACCGAGGAAACATTCAGATTGGCATTAATCTGTCAGAAAAGCCAACGTTTTGTTAGGTTTCATCAGGGATGCCAATTTTCCGGATAAATCTGGATTTCCGGATTTTTCGGCGTTTTTAGCAGAAAGAAAGAAAATCCGGATATTTTGGGATTTTGAATGGCGGAGAAAAAAAACTCAGCATTATCCGGATAACAGTCATGAAAATGAAATACGCGAAGGATGAATAGCACAAAAGCCGGAAGTTAGATATTTTACAAACTTCCTGAATGCGCGTGCAGATGTTTCTAATGAGGTCAGAGGAATACCAGTGCTATATTTAGCACTCGAACTCGCGGAAAGTGTAAAAAGTGCGCTTAGGCATGATTCAAGAAAAGACAGTGATGTAAAATCCACAGTCCTACTTAGAATCCATTGTTTTCTATAAATTATAATTTATTATTATAAATCTGATTACATCCATAAGTTGAAAGAAGATGGATATGCGTGGTGCACACTGTGCAATAATAAACTACGGCACACCGGGAAAGAAGGCACCTACCACCTAAGCTACATGCTTCAAGGAATTGTCACATCCTAACAGGAGGATTCCGGCGAGTTTGCAGCCAAGCCTTCAGTAGCTTTTTTTGTGAATTTGGCGTGGACCATTGAATCCAGCTCAGTCTGAACTGCATGTCAGACACTACTCATTTGTGCATAATTAAGACCAAATAAGAGATGACAAATTAATGTGCGTTATAGGTAAAGAGATGGTAACATAATGTAGTCTACACCTTGTTTAAGTTTCACGGTAATGTATTCTGAAGTGTAATTGTGAAATGAAGGATTAGATTTTTATCTTATGTGACTTTGTAGTTCCCTCCCACCCCTGACTATGGCTATTCCTTGCTGTGTGTAGGTATATTTGTCTATATAATATACTTCATCTGTGCAGAAGAAATTTTGTTTATGTAGTCACAATTCTAAAATTGACTTTCCCTTAAATTTTGTTTGGTTTTAATGTTTACTTTAGTGCCTTATAATTGTGGAAAATGATTCAGAATTAAAAGCATAACGGCAGGGTTGGCTTCTGTCGCAAATGTCGATACACCGTGCGCTCGAGCAAGTTTCAGGATTTTTTTTGGTCTGGCATTGGCATCCCTGTTTCATACACAGAAACTTTTTTTTCACACTTTCTTATTTAGGAAGAAAGTGGAGCACACCTAATACAGACACACTGTGTACATAAACACGAATACTGAGCACGGTATATTTGGTCCTGATTTTTCTTCTCTTTGGTAGTATGTAAAGTACATGCTTATACATACAAACATTAAATAAGTACATTTTTCCATCCCATGAATCTCTTATAAGATGCTAATTTACACATGGATTAGTATGTACTGACATTTCATTATTGTACCAGCTGCCCAGTATGCTTATAATGTCAAAGTACTTAAGTGTGCTCCAGAGTCCTAGTTCACAGTGACCTGAGAATACATTTTGCAGAGGAGCATTATGACGTCCACATGTCATCAACACATAGGTTTGAAACTATAACTGTCACACCTGGTTGGCCTTTATGAACTGGCCCATCGTGCAACAGATCACGTCCTTCCAAAATGTTTTGTTAACTTAGATGATACTTCCTTGTGAGTAGCATATGGGTAAGCAGTAAGAGAAACTTCATCTCAGGCACAAGCAATTTTAGGGGTGGAGAGAAAGAAAGAAATAGAGGAGAGAAAGGAGAGAGACAGAAGGCAGGGTAATATGAAAAAAAAAAAAAAGAAAAAATGACAAAAGAATGAAAATAAAGGTTATCTTGTTGATGGATATAGAAGGTGGGTTGGGAGAGGGTAAGGAGTGGGGCTGCGCATGACTTCAGGGGCTAAGAGAAGGAGAATGCCAATATTTACCTGCTGGTATAGTCTATGTCTATGTCATAGGTTCAATTTTTTTTATCGTTTCCACTGCTCATATTCATAACATTCATTTCTTTTCATAACAATATGTGTATGGTAAATAAGATTATTGGAGAAGCTAGGGACTCCTAGTCAAAGGAAAAGAAGAGATGAGTTTGTCAAAAGTGGTTCACTTATTAACATGCATATTGGATAATTTATGCCACTGCAGGTCTACAATACTACATTATCAATGTAATTGTAAAACAATACATTTTCGTGATTCATCACCATTAGAAACTTGTACCTAGTCAGTGGGCTCCTCCCCAACTGAGGGATGCAAAACAGCCTTTTCTCTAGATTCTCCAAATCACTTGCACAATATGGAAAGTTGTCTTACACTTCTTAGCATGATAAGCTTTAGCAAGTCTTCAACACAATGCTAACCATTAAATATAGTCTAGGCAAAAAATAGTATGAGAAAAATACTCCTGTGTATGAGATCAAATAAAGTCTTAACATTTCTAATAGAATCAAATTGAGTGCTTCCTTAGTAACAGAGGGTAAAATATTGACAGTGTATAAATCAGTGTTTTCTGCTGGTGATATGAATCGGAGGAGACATTCCCTGCTTGTGATATACTTGTGTGGGAATTTTATTTTTTAGAGACACTTCAGGTTTCTCTAAAGTTGTACAAAGTTTGAAGTGCAGAAAGAAAAGGCGGATCAGCACATGTTCAGTGTAGTTTCAGGGGGAGGGGGGTGTGATTTTGAAATTTAAAAGAGTGAATGACGCAATCTGGAGAAACACTGATGAATGTAAATTATGTTATGTCTATGAGATAGGAGTTTTGTCCATTAAAAGACCCCGTAAAACCTCAAGTAATATGGGCACTAATTTAACATGCATTCAGAATCAAAATACATGGTATTTCAAAATCCATGAGGGTAACTCGGATAATCATATCCTTTCCAATTTGACCTGGCCTAGTATACATACAACTCATTTTTTTTTTAATATTGAAGTAGAAAAAAACAACAAAACACTGTTCAGGCCATGGTTGACTGTTCTGTCAGATGTTTATAAGTTAGACTGTAATGATGACCAGGCATGTGCAAATTCCACCAGAAGTGGAATTGACTTCCAATTCCGATCCTTGCTAAGATTTGGAATTAAATCCCAATTCTATCTCCACCTTGTCAGATAGAATTAATTTCGTTCCAATTCCAATTTTGGAAAACTCAAGACTCAAGGAGGTAACATGACATTACAAGTTCAAACATACACTTCTATAATAAACATGTGAATATGATAACATTGTATTGACATTATTACGATAAAATAAGCAATGCCACTCAATACTGATATAGATCATAAATAGACTGAAGGAAGTGGTTATGCATAATTTACTGAAGTGGGATGAAGTGACTATTGTACTTCAAAACTAAGAGTACAATCCCCCCACAACAGCTCCTTAATATTTACTGCACAACATGCAGTGCTTTTAAAGTTTTAAGCACCTATAGAGGGACAAATCACTCGCTGTGTACAACCCAATTAATCCGCTAATATATAAAATCCCCCTTTTTTGAGGTCCTTCCAGCCAGTATCAGGGTGTAGAAATATGTAAAATGACCTGTGATCTAAATAAAGCATCCAATTTTAAAGTTTCAGGTACAATTTGAGCCTTCAAGATAAAAAAATAAAGTACGTAGGCCTATGTATTAGCACACAGTCAAAATCAGCCTAATGAAAAATTGGGGACCAAATCAGAATGCGAGGTGACCATTTTTGAAAGAGATTTGTGAAAAATTTTGGGCTTT
>JAWQUT010000033.1:694200-769261 GCA_033807755.1 Ellobium chinense
GGGGGGGGGGGGTGTGGTGTTCAAATCAGGGTCAGTTCACACCCAGGACACACCCACCTATTTTGGATCATTGACTTAGATCCCACTTCAGCTAAAATAAAATCCTCCTGAACCTTGAAATATTATCCAGTAATTACTGTATTTAAGACTTTTTACTACTTTTTGTATGCATATCATGTTATAGGATCTTTTGCTTTTTCACTACTGTTGGTATCTGTTCTCTGAAGACGGAAGGAATGATTGGAATTAAGGCTACTTAGATGCCCTTTTTTTAAAGCATCTTTCTAGCAACTTTTTGAGAAATATTTATATGTATGTGAAGAAGTTACAAATAGTTTGCTTAGTACAACAGTGTACAAAATCAATAGAGTTTCAATTTTTCAAAGGCACATGTAATCTAAAGTATTCAAAATTCTACTTTAATTAAAACATGATGGTTTAGAATTCTTTATTATTCAACACTAGTTTTAATTTTTATTTTTGTCCTAGATGTCCCAATATGGCTATAAAAAGTGCAGAAGAGGATGATGTTGAAGAGGAGACTGAGATTGACAAAGAAGAGGAGAGTAAAGCTGCTGTCACTGTCACAAAGCACAAAGCTGCCAGAAACTCTAAAACAAAAGTTGCTTGGGTGGACAGTCCCATCAAGGAGGAGGGCAAGAGGAAATACTATGCCAAAGCTAAGATCAATGATGTTGAGGTAAGCTGCAGTGCAAGCACTGTTAGCCTCGGAAGATTTATATATGTCAGCTTGTCATAGTTTTTTGCAGGGTTTAACAGAACAGCTTCAAGGATAAGCTTGTAAACACTGATATGTTGCTGAACAGAGGTAAATGTAAGAATACTGGAAACACCTATTGGTTCCAAAGCCCCATCTTTTATCAAACCTTGCTAGTTTCCAATTTAAAAACCAAAATAGAATTATTTTTTTTCTCTATAAGAAATTATTCCATTTGAAATTATCTGTTTACTCATATGTAAATTTGTTTAGTACAAGTGTGAATAAATGAGCTATGTATATCTAAAAAATTCTGCTTGTTATTCATCAAGGATAATTAAGTATCCATGCTGACACTTGAGAAATTGAAGACTTCCACATAAGGAAAAGACTGATTGACGTGGAACAAAAATAATGATTAAGACAGTAAGCTTGTTCTTTTATGCTATTCGATTTCTTTTCTTTTGTAACAGATCACCAAGGGAGATTATGTATCTATCTCACCAGCGGATCCAAGCCAGCCTTTTTACATTGCCCAGATTCAGTATTTGTTTGAAGACAGCAGTGGAAAGCAAGCCCATGTTCAGTGGTATTACAGAGGCAGTGAGACAGTCCTGGGTGAAGCATCTGACCCGTTAGAGCTCTTCTTGGTGGATGAATGCGATGATAATGAACTTGTAGCTGTGCACAGCAAAGTACAGGTACCTTTTTTGTTTTGTTTTACTTTGCCATTGTGCATTAAGCCATTATTCAGACTACTGCAAGCTATATGAAACCTTATGGAAGTCCAGACATCTCACCTACAATTAATTTTATTGCCCTATGTAAAGACATTTGTTTACCAGTCAAATAAGCATGTCTTGTAGTTTACTCTATTTGACAGTCCTTGCAGATAGGGTAACAACAGAGGTTGAGGTTTATTTTTTTTTGGTAATGATCTTGAGAATTTTGTGAAATCTTTTATCAATCTGTTTTGCAAGTTTTATCTAAACTTTTTCTTTACCCTGATATATAGTATATCTGAAATGTATAAAATGACATGGGGAAAGATGAGGAGAATGATTATAAAACAAAGGGAAGAAAGCAAGAGGAGAAACAGATGTGTCATGTGACGTGAAAATATGTATTACTTACTACAGATCATAGTCATTTTGTGCACAGTCAAGGAATCCTAGTTTAACCAATACACACTTTTATGGAAATAAAACTGCAGATTAGGAGAGAACACATGCCACACTGCAAACATTCCAGCAGGCTATTTTTCTGATCTTGTGCACACAGGCGTGAAGAATGAGTGGGGAGGGAAAGCATGTGCAAACATTTTTTGTTACTTTTGTCAATAAAACACATCTTACCATTTACTTGTTCACTATCCTCCTAGGTTATTTTGAAAGACATACCAGAAGACTGGAATATGAAGGGTGGCATTGACAACCCAGATGAAGACAATGTTATCAAGGAAGATGACGGAAAGACATATTACTACCAGAAATTTTATGACCCAACTCTGGGTCGCTTTGAGGATCCCCCTAATCTCCAGAAAGCCTTGGATGGTGCAGAGGCAGTACATTGCATCAGCTGTGAGAGACTGGGGATGAAGAGGCTGGAGGAGGAGACTGCAGTGGGCGACATTATTGAGGTAGGACTCTTTATGGGGCCAGGTTGTTTTTTTTTTCTTCCATTCAAATTTAGTATTTTGGGGAAATCATCCATTGGAATAAGTCTTAAAAGAAATTTTACTTTGCCAAGAGATTAGTTGTTGTGTGTATAATATATATTTTCACAGACATCCAGAAATTATGAATCTGGGCGGGCATGTTCATACATTAAAAAAAAATAAAAATTCATCCTCTGAATTAAGATGTCTCACCAATGGCCTGCTAAGCTGTGATGTTTCCAGACGTAACACTCGTGAGAAATTCTCTGAAATTGGATGATGTTGCCTCATTCAAGGGAAGGCTATTGACCTCAATCCAAGAGACTACTTTTGTATTTTATTTTTGTTTATTTTAGTCATATATACTAACTTTGAATCTTGTTTCAGTATTATTATGTATTTTATGCATATACAAATTTGTCTCCAGAAATAACAATCTTTATTGAATGTAAATTTGTCACTACTAAAATGGGCATGTTGTGTCAATGAAATAATGTAATCTATGGGAAAATTTAAAAACTTCAGAGAATTTCATGAAAACCGAGAGGCATCCCTCTGTTTCGTTTTTTTTTTTGTTGTTGTTGTTTTATTAATATTCATTGTTTTCTCTAAAGTCTAGAAGGTTTGTATTAAGATAATAATTGTTGTCTACATATTCACATGTACATGTTTTCAGGGAACAGGATTTTTGCATGCCTCTTTGGCTACGTGTTGTGGAGAAAATTTTCACCAAGATCAGATTTTGTTTATCTGTTGATCTATCTGTTAAAATTATTTTGATTGGGAATTCACAGGTGGCAGGTGGTTCCAGTAGCTACATATACTACAGCAGTGTGAGGAAAGATGGCCAGCTGTACAACATTGGTGACTGCTGCTATATTGATCCTGCTGCCTATGGCTTCAAGATAATTCATGAGAAAATGACAAATACTTCGAAGAAAAATTCAGAAGTGAGTTCCTAATTCAAAATTCTCACCTGGATCATCTATAAGAAGTCTGTGAAGTATACTTCAATTACCAAAGGAAAGGGTTAAAAACCGATTTTTACAGAACTTACATGTGGTCTGTCTGTTGGGTCGTTATTCAGAGAAACTAACACCATTTTTCACCTTTAAAATATCATGTGAGTCAGTAATATGCTTGGGTCTTTGCGTTCTCAAGTCGTTATTGCCATGTTACATACAAGTTCAGTGAAACTCTTGGTAACTAACCACTGCCTAACAAATGTCTGTTCCTCTAAGCACCATTCAGCATCGACTGAACGTAGCACCAGTGATATTCTTAATACTGTTTCTTAAGAATGTAGATATGAAGTATTTTAGCTGCATATGTGCAGTATAGAGGTGAAATGTGTCAACACCATCCTCAGCAGATCACACTCACTTTCGGCAGTGCTTTGTTTCTTATATAGAACACTTCAGATAACACATTCTTCTAATAGCACACCCTCAATACCTTGGTCTTAAGAGAACCAGATAGGTCTATTGCAGTTTTATTTCAGATTCAGTAGAATACCTTAGAATTGTAATTTCAGACTAATATTCATGGTTGGGAACTGTCGTTTTGCTTATCAGTTAAGACTATTAAAAGCTATGCAGATTGGCACATTTTGGTTTCATGTGATTTGTGTCAACAAAAAACTGCTGGTGACAAATGTTGTAAGTGATTACTTCATTTTCTTTGTCTCCCTCCCACTTCCACTGTGCCTGCATTCCTTACCCCTACCCACTTATAGTGTTGTTGTAAATATAGATATATGAATAACATGGTCATTAAGAAATTATTCGGATAAAAGGATTTTTGAGAGATATAGATATCAATTTGACCAAGGTCCCCTACACCTACATATCTTCTTTTTTGAGTGGAAGGGGGTGTATTTAAGGATTTTAGGTGTGGAAGCACTTTATGTTCTTGTGTTTAAAGAGATTTGATCTGGTTACCTAGGACCACTTTTATCATGAGAAACTATTCAGATTTGTCTTTCCTTTGTAGATTGATGAGGACATGTACCCAGAAGCCTATAGGAAATCTGATTATGTGAAAGGATCAAATGACAAGTGCCCAGAGCCATTCCGTGTGGCTCGCATTATTCAGATCTCAGCCAGAAAGTTGCCTGGCAAACAGCAGTCATCACAGCCAGACCTCTCAGAAATTAAGTTGAAAGTGACCAAGTTTTACAGGTTTGTTTACTGATCTCTTGATATTCTGAAAGGGTTGTCTAGAGTTGCTGCAAGGAAATACGGAAATATAATTTTCTGCATCACCATCACTGATAATATACAAATTGCCAGTGAAAGTTTAGTGATAATGATATTGAGATGTACCAGTGTGGTTGTTTTCACTTATTTAATGATGCATACTGAAAATTTTCTCAGACGCTTCCATTTCTCAGTGAGTGTTCACTTCTGATGGCTTAGCATGACTTTTCAGTTCTCCTTTATTTTTGTAATGTGTGAAAAGTGAAGATGTATTTCTTCAACTACAGATGAGGAACAGTCATTTGCTGATGTGAGTCTTTTGTTTTTGCACTAGCTCCTTCCATAATTGAAATCTTCACAGTTGATTCTTACTTATGTTCTTGTTTTCCAGTTTTCTTTCAAACATCAAAAGTTTTTACAGGCCCTCCCTTTTTCATTCGTTTTAGAATTGAGAACACCCACAAAGGAGCTCAGGCTGTGTATCATAAAGACCTGAATGCATTGTTTTGGAGTGATGAGGAAGCATCTGTTGAGCTTTCTCATGTCTGTGGAAAATGTACAGCAGTGTACAGAGAAAACATCACTGGAGACTTGGACAACTTTTTCCTGGAGGGAACTGATCGTTTCTATTTTTCGGAGCACTATAACGCAGAGACACGACAGTTTGAAGACCCCCCAGCGAAGGCAAGACTAATGGGAAGCAAAGGAAAAGTAAGAGGAAGTAGCCATGTGTTATTTGTGTATTACATTAACAGTACTTTCCATGAAGTGTGTTGTTATTAGGAATTCATGGTTTCTGTATTATTTTGTATAATGGATTAATTTGTTAGTGAGACATTCACAATCTTCCCTTGAAACTTGGATTTAAGGCCATGGGGGTACACTGTATTTTGCTTATAAATATGTTGTCAAAATATTCTGGATATGTTAACTGAATCTAGTGAATAGCACTACACATGACGGTGCCATGCAATTGTTATACGTCACGTACTGACCCTCACTTTGAAGAAACATATTTAAAATATGGCTTGTGAGAACCAGCCTGTGCTGGGAAGCTGAAAGATGATTACCATGGGATGGGCTGAGGAGCAAAAGCTTTTGCACACTTATCAAGCAGCAGCTTGAAACTTGACTATGGATATTTATTTCCTGTTCAGGGCAAGGGAAAAGGCAAAGGGAAAGGAAAGGGCAAGTCTAGCAATAAAGATGAAACAGAACAGGAAGCTACTGAAGAAAAGATTGAAGTTTGCAGACTCCGAACACTTGATGTGTTTGCAGGATGTGGAGGTGGGTGACAGTTAAGACTTTAAGCTTCATGACTTTTAACATTTGTATATCATGGCCATGTGAAGTTAATTACTTCCAATCCTCTGGTACCTAAAGTTAATGTAAAATTGGATGCGGTATTCACAACTGTCCTGCATTAATGCCTTTGATTTCAGTCAGAGATGGAAATGATTCTGCTGTTGATGAAATGCTAGCTGTACACATAATATATAGCGATGTATATTCTGTGCTGGTAACACCCAGAGAAAACATTAGGACAGACACAATCTCAATGGGGTTTATATGTTTGGGACATCAATCCAGTTGCCATAAAAGTATCTCATCTCTTGTTTCTTTTTGTTTACAGCCCACAACACAATAGTTTTGCCCCTCATTAGGCTAAATTTTCCATCACAGCATGTGGCTCATGGTAGCATTTACATTGGAATTACTGATGGGAGTCAAAATGGCTGCAGGCTCTACGAGGATGTTGAAAGTCATGAATTGTGACTATGGAATACAACGTGTTTTTGAAATTATCATCTTTGTAATACAATTTTATTTTGACTTAATACAAAAGTTAATTGTATTTCGCTCATGTAACAGTTTGAAACAAGGATTATCACTTGATCTTAAGTTTATATAGTATTAGAGCTTGTCTCTTATGCTTTAAACCCATATTGTTTGTACAATATAGTTCTATCAGTGATTTGCTCAATATCTTAATAAAACATGTTGTTACATGTGTCCCAGGTCTGTCTGAAGGTTTCCATCAAGCTGGAATGGCAGAGAGCTGTTGGGCAATAGAAAAGGAAGAGCCAGCAGCCCAAGCATTCAGATTGAATAATCCCAGATGTACAGTTTTTACAGATGACTGCAACTTGTTACTTCAGAGAGTCATGCTAGGGGAGACCAAGGATGATCTGGGGCAGAAATTGCCACAAAAAGGTTTGTTAATGGATATGAAGCTGCCGATATTTTGTAAAAAAATTTAGTAGTGACATGAACTGTCATCATAGCTTTTTGACAACATTCCTCCTTTGTTTTCCCACTCGTGTTCCCTGGCTTTTTAGTCCCCTGAATTGATGATTACCTTTTAAGGCCGTCCATGACTCAAAAGTAACACTGAAAGTTTTGCTTAGCCATCAGTGAATTTCTTACAATGTCTTTTATGCCTGTCACTTTGTATATTGGCTCAAGTAGTTACAGATGTTATAAGACCATAAGGATGTAAACCTCACTAAGGTGAGAGCATCCTTGGGCACAAGGATCAAATATTTAACATGATATTAATGTCACTATCTAAAATTTCTTTTACTTCATCTCTTTATGCAGGTGATGTGGAGCTTCTATGTGGCGGACCACCGTGTCAAGGATTTAGTGGCATGAATCGTTTCAATTCAAGGGAATACTCCAAATTTAAGAATTCCCTCATTGCTTCCTACCTCAGCTACTGTGACTACTACAGGCCACGATTCTTTGTGTTAGAAAATGTGCGCAACTTTGTGTCTTTCAAGCGCAGTATGGTACTGAAACTGGCTCTGCGCAGTTTGCTGCGAATGGGCTATCAATGCACATTCGGCGTGCTTCAGGTAAGGCATTCAACCAAATACTCAAATTTATAAATACCATTAACTGTGCTTAATTACAGCTCCCAGAAGCATGGAAAAAAGTTGCCATTTAAAGTTCAATGATTTTACATAGAAATTTAATAATATGTAAACATGTTCCAATTAAGTGGGAGTTGCATTTTCTGAGTTGCGATTAAGCAGAGTTGAGTGTTGAATATGTATTCATATTGAGGAGGCTCAGAGAATTTTCCATTAACAAATGGAATGACATTCTAGTTTCTTACTGAACACTTCTTTATCGTACATATTCCTTTTTTGACAATGACCAGGGATGCTTCCACCTCATGCTTGTCCATCGAGCCGAGAATACAGTTTAAGAAAAAATGAAATGTCCGTAGCATTTTTGCTCTAATTGTTTTCATTGTTTCGTAAATATATATTATCTCTTCACAGATATTTTAGAACAGGAATTTCATTGACATTTGTAAGCTGTTAAGAGACATGACAGCAATGTAAAGAATTTGCTTAAGAAAATATACTGTCAGTCAGATTGGTGTTTCCCTGACATTCCCGCTACAAAATTTAAACCATAATCAATAGGTAAAATATGGGAACTGGAAAGAAAAACAGTGAACCTTGTTTAATCGGAGCTCCTCTGGGAACATAGGAAATTTTGTAATTATCCAGTGACTTTTACATAGAAATGCACCATTTTGTCATGTGAAAATCAGGGATGCCACTTTTCAGAGAATTCTCTGGATTCAGAGAATGTTGTTCTCTTTCAGAGATGCCTAATTTAATTTCAGTTTGAGAAATGTCTAAACTGAAATCTAGACACAAAAAATGTTCAATTGTGTTTTTGTCTTTTGCTTTTTGCTTGCCTTGAATATCTTCTCTGTGTTTAGACTAGTCAACTTACATATTTTGCTTCACAAATTTTCATTATGTTAATTGCTAGTAAGAACAACATAATCTAAGTAATGCTAAATGACACTGTAGAAAAATCAGAGAAGTTTATGAAAAGTGAATAACGCCCATTGAAAATGTTGCAATTAAGGGGAAGTTGCAGTTACATGGATTGTGATGAAGCAGAGCTGTTTTCATTATCTGTGTATTCTTCCATTTGTAAAATTTCACTGTCTTTAAATACTTCACAATCATGATATATATTGTTAATATTGGCTGTGGAACACTACCCACGTCATTATAATAATCAAGACTTTTTTAAATCTTGGATGACAGAATGCCAAACATTTGCAGAAAACTGGAAATTGAATCCAAACACTAGCACATTTTAATGGAGCAAGTAGATAGAAAGGTGAAACAATTTCAGTTTAAATAGTCCTCTGTGTTGATCCTGGTATCTGAAAATTTTGCCATCCGCTGCTGTCATCATTATTCTGTGAAGTTTGGTTTTGTTCCGGCTCCCAATAGGCAGGAAGCTATGGAGTGGCCCAGACCAGGAGGAGAGCTATCATCCTTGCCGCAGCCCCAGGTGAAAAGCTTCCATACTACCCAGAACCAATGCATACCTTTGCACCCCGTGCCATGCAGCTTTCTGTTATGGTGGATGATAAAAAGGTTTGTCTTGGTGTGGATTTATGAATCAGAGATGCGATGTATGAAGTGAATTTGTTCTCTATAGGACATTTTGTGGAAGTTAATAAAGCATACTGTATTTAACAACTTTTACATTTGGACACACTAAAGAAAGTATTTATTCTTCGCATGAGATAGACAAAACGAGTTCTTTGAATTCCATGAGCATCCATAATGCCTTTAGAATCAGTTTTTTAAAGTTTTCTTGGTGTCTCAACTAAAAAGTTCTTTAGGGGACCTTACTTCTACAAACTAATAGACAGTAAAATTTTTGGCATATTTTTGTCTCCAGTTCAACTCCAACATTAGAAACATGACTTCTACACCTTATCGCACAATTACTGTCAAAGATGCCATGTCAGATCTTCCAGAAATAAAGAATGGAGCAAAAGCGGAGGAAATCTCTTACAAAGGTAAGTACATGGATACTCATCAGAATAGTTGTATAGCAGAATGTGATTTGAGATTAAAGGCATGCGGTGGACAGAAGGGTCCTGTTTGTTGGTCTAGCTCCAGACCTTTTTTTCTTTTTAGCTTTGATTATCCACAATACTTTTAATGAAACCAACTCACAAGGGGATCAGAGCTGTGCTTTTGAACAGCAGGCTTTGAAGCAGCCACATCAGGAAGTGATTTGTGGAAGATATACTGAGTGAAACAGACTGAATGGTGATCTGCCAACTGACTGGTTAGGTTCAAAGCTTATGTGAAATATGGACTTAAATATCTGTGCTGTTTCTTTGTCTTTGAAAAAGCCAGGCCTATTACGGCCACCCACTGTCTTGCTTCTTGAATGTTTGTAATATCAATATAGAAGTGCTTTACCAGTTGTTTTTTTTTTCTCCCTTTACTAGTACAGGGGCAAACAGGTATGATTTAACAAAGAGCCATTCAGAAATAGAAAGATCAGAAATTTTCCACACATTACCCATGCTTACTGTCTCATAAACTTATGTTGGTGCGCTGTCATGCAGACGCCTAGAAGGGGAAGACATTTTACAGATCAAACCAGCAGACCTACAGAAATATTACAAAGATTAAACTTCTCTCCTGTTATGTCTACATTTAGGCGATGCTCAAACCCACTTCCAGAGGCTGATTCGAGGCAACCAGCATCAACCTGTTCTGAGGGATCATATCTGCAAGGAGATGAGCCCCCTGGTAGCTGCACGTATGATGCATATCCCATTAGCTCCAGGATCAGATTGGCGTGACCTGCCCAACATTGAACTAAGGCTGTCTGATGGAACTAAGGCAAAGAAACTGTAAGTGCAAGAGCGCATATTTGTAACCCAGTGTAGTATTTTGTGTATGTAGGTAATTATGGCCTTCTGAACGTTTAATATTTTGTGAATTGACACGATTTTCTGTGTATTTATTTAGTTATGGATATTTTGTCCCCGAGGTGAGGTTGAGGAATTTTAAGAGAATTTCAGAAGTGAATGGCATTCCTACGTCTAAACTTCTTTAAAGTGGCATTGCCTTTCAGCTTCATGCAGTAGGCAGATACCCTAACTTATTTAGGAGCAAGACCTCAGTTGGTTTGAATGGCAAAGTTATGTTTTGAAACTCACTTTTATAGGCTCTACCCATACCCTGATAAGAGGAATGGCAAAGGATCTAACGGACAGCGAAGAGGTGTATGCAGCTGTGCAACAGGACGACAATGTGATCCACTGGACCGCCAGTTCAATACCCTCATTCCATGGTGTTTACCTCACACTGGGAATCGCCACAACCACTGGTCTGGCTTGTATGGGCGATTGGAATGGGATGGGTTTTTCAGTACCACAGTGACTAACCCTGAGCCTATGGGAAAACAAGTATGTGGACAAACTTTGCATGTATTCTTCTTTTAAAGCACCTGCCGGGTGAAGAGTATTTCTGCAGTGTTCAAAGACAGCTGTAAGGTCTTACCGCATTTAGCTGCATCATCAGCTTTTTGTATTGATCTTAGGAAAAAAGAGACTCACTGGTAGATTTTGTGTGATGCATTGTTGTGTATGTGGGTGTTTGTGTGTGTTAGTGCTATTGCACCAAAATTGATTACATTATTTTTTCTTTAAATATCCATCTGCATTTTTTAGTGACCAGTTGAGGTGTTCCAGCGCTGCCCAGGAATGGGCAAAGGAAGGGACAATCAAACTCATGTTAGATCTACCCACTTACATGCTGCCCTAATCTTTGTGATCAGACCTATCAAGAAATTTGGTCTCATAACGCCAACTTGGCAGTCCCTATCTACAAACTTAACATGGTTATATGACCAGCGGTGATATACGTGTGCAGTGAGTGGCAGTAATTAAAGACGTGGAACACAGCTGTGGGGGTTTCCCAACACTTTGTTTACGAAACAGACCAATTTCATTGCAATACTTGAAGGTCACTAAGATTAACCAACCTGAAAAAGGCCACTTTTGTGGCAAAAGATCTTGCATACAAAATTTCACTGTGTGGGTAGGAGAGTTTTGCAACAGCAGGTAAATGAAACATTACAGAAGTATTGGTAGGCCTACTATGCGGTCATCATGCCATAAATATCATCATACTGTATAACAGGTAAACATGCTGGCCAGTGGGACAGTGTGGTCATTCGACATGGCAAGTTAAAAGCCGAACCATGCAGCTATGGCTGTGAGAGATTACATAATGGGAGAGATCATTTCTAATTATTGTTGCTTCCTTTCAATTTTTACATCTAAATCGTGATCCAATCACTCAAACTGACCAGAGGTTGAGGGGGAGGGGGGGTGTGATGTTAGAAATTTGATCTCATAGTGTCAACTTGGCAACCCTTGACTGCAAACTTCACAGATTTATCTGGGAAGTGGTGACGTGTGTGTGCAGCGAGCTGCAATAATAAAAAATATGGGACACGGTGGGAGGGTTTCCTTGTATGACACAAACCAATTTTTAAAAAATACTCTGAGGTCAACTTAGGACCACCTCTGGAGAAAAAGAACTTGCCTACGAAATTTCACGTAATCCTGGGCAGAAATAGCCAAGTTATGCTTCTTCAAAATTGAAGTGAGTTTTTTTTCTATAATAGATGCAAACATGAATGCCCTAGTAAAACTATTCTCTTTTAAGCTGCATGGCTTCAACCACAGTCAGTAAAGAACATTAGCATGATAATGAAAGATCTTGCACACTTCCTTATTTACAGGGACGAGTGCTGCACCCAGAGCAACATCGTGTTGTCAGTGTGCGAGAATGTGCCAGGTCACAAGGCTTCCCTGACACCTATAGATTCTTTGGAAACATTTTGGACAAACACAGACAGGTAAGTCTGTTGTCCTCTTACTATTGACACTGAACATCTTAATTTTTTTTTTTTTCTTCTTGGCTCAGGTGTGGTTAGAGAAGCACATTCCAGTTACTGTGCTTCTGCAATATAATTTATTATAGTTACATATGGTATAGTATTGTATCGTGTTGTGTATAACGTACCATACAGTACAGTACAATATAGAGACACATAGCCGGTTCTTATTTCTCCTGTAAAATATCATGCTGTTAATCTAATACTTTTTCTTCACATGTTGCCAAAAGTCCATACTTTGCAACTGGTGCTAGCAATTTACTGTCTTTTTCCTCTATACATTGGTGATCAGCATGAACATCATAATAGCATAGATTGTTTTTTGTATTGACTCTTTAAGAATGTCGATGTAAAGGTTTTTTTCAATATCTGCTATGTGGGAAGAAAATATGGTGATTGTGAAGCTCTGTACTGGTAGGTTGGTATTGCAAACATGTACACTGATGTTAAAATTTTTGTTGCATGACTTATTTCGCAGATCATCAGTTTTCTTATTCCTCTAACCATTTTTCTCCAGATCGGCAATGCAGTGCCACCTCCCATGGGCCGAGCTATTGGGTTGGAGATCAAGAAATGTCTTCTTTGGAAACAAAAAATTGATGAGGCAGAAGGAAGGATTCAGGTGAAAGTGAATGGAAATTCCAAGGCAATTGTAGTTCAAAAAGAGCCTGGAAAGACAGATATGAAGACTGAAGACAAGAAAGAAGGAAAAACAGTAGGAACAAGCAAAGATGAAATTACGGAAAAGGAAGAAAAGGATGCTGAACAGGAATTAAGGATGCAGGCAGGAGGATCATCCAGTACATAAATATATATATGAAGAATAAGTGATGTAAAGTTATTTACACTGAAACAGATATAGTAACAAAAGCCCATGGACTTCTTACAATGGGACAAATGTTTTGGAGAGCCTGCTTCTCAAGTAAACAAAACTGTTTTCTTGTATCAATGACTGAAACATAATGATGCTTTAATTACACAAACACACATTCTTCAGTGAGTATGTGATGCACTATGAGTATGTTTTTTGGGATAGATATGCTATGCCAAGTAAAATTAAGTGTGGGTATGCAACATGTGCTGAGTTTTCTAATATGTGACATCTTTGCAAGTTTCTTTATGACATGTTTAGTGAATGACTTAATTGGCTTGAGTATGACAGTTGCAAATTAGAAATAAAAAATGCAGATCCATGCTATATGTTCAGTGAGTGACTTTTTGAATAAACTTTACCATGAAACTTTGGCAGTAGAAATGAGTGTGTGTCACTGAAGTGGCTGCAGGGAGGATCTCACTTCTGTTTCCATGAGGCCAGTGAGAAATCTTGTAGGCAAAAATGACTGGACTGGTGAACAGTGCAAATAAGATTTCTTTTTCTAAATATTTGTAGTCCTGTAAAGAGTCTTCCTGTGCCAGTGTCCAAGAGCTGGCTTGTTATGAAATAGAATTTCCAGTCTTTGAGGAACCTCACATACTAGGATGCTTAACTCTCACCAGTTCACACAATGGGATTTCATTATAAATATGATGGAAAACTAGGTCAGCCCAGAAAGTAATTTGTTGCCAATTTTTTACACTTTTAGAATGTATGATGTATTTTATGATGAATGACATGTAATTTTACTATTAACAGCCCAAAAAAAAAATTGTTTTTTTTTTAAAGAAACTTTCAGAAAACAATTTTATTTTCACTTTTCAAAGAAGCAAAAACCTGATTTATTAACATTTTCTCTATGCCATTGTGCTTTTATTTGCGGTCCTAACCATGCCATGTTTGCTTATACAGTGTATTATGTAGGAATGGACATACTTTATCATGAAAATAAAGTTAGGACAGATATTATTATCAGTTTTTTTTTGTTGTCCTTTGTGATGTTGTACATTGTGAATATGTGTCATTCTTTTTCTACAAATAGTAATAGAAACTAGGTCACTATTCAACTATGTCAACTCACAGAGAGCTAAAACATTAATTTTCAGAAAGCCCATTTAATTTCCTTTCCAAAAATATATAAAAGTGTGTTTTATTTTAGTCTTGTAGTCTTCGAGAAATTGTTCAAATATTGGAGGACCCTAAAAATTTTATCGAAAATCCTGAAATCCAATGAACTGGTAAGAGTTGAAGCTTCAGTCCATCTTGATGTTTTATTCTGACTCACTAGTACATGTGGATACATTTTTAAAAGATTTTTAACTGCTGAAGTAGCATCTCAGACATGCAGAGACAGCTTTATGGATAGTTTTGGTCAGATCTGCTGTCATGATTTTGTTTGTTAGATATTTTCTTCATGTCTTTGTCAGTTATTGTAATGGACCTCCATCAACAGATAACAGATATTTTCTGACAGGATGTAGTATTTTTAATGAGCATCTTGTTCAGTCCAGTTTCCTGGGAAAGATAGACATAATGAAGGTTGCATCATGAAAGATATTAACAGCTCAACTTTTTCATTGCACTCAAATGAAACCATTACAGCAATTGCACTAAGTTTGATAAGGAACTGTAGATTATCAGATATTTTATGTGCTTAGCTTTGTACTAACGGAAGTGAGATTAAGGGTTAGACAGGGGTTCAGTCACATAACTTAGAATGATTCAAAAAGTGCATTCCTTGTACAGTGTGTATATTTTTTGTAAAATATTGACAAGAATTGTAACCATAGCTACTGTGTTCAGTAATTGACATCCAGTAACCAAAGGTATTTGCAGCACTTTGGTGGATGATGTTTTATTGAATTAATCGGTCATGCTTTACCATTTTTCTTTCCAGTCCCCAGTCTGTTCATTATTGTATTTATAATGATCTTTCAGAATTTTACTTCATGACTTCATTATTTAACTGTTGTAATATAAGGGTCCTGGCTGCTCTTTATTAGGAGGATCATATTTTTATGTTTTTGTAAATGAGTAACCACAGCCTTGTGAGAGAATGAAAGCACTGAGAACAAACATAAGGAGTGAGCCAATAGATGGTGTTCTGGTTTGCTTGTTTGTAGTTGTCGTGAATGATATCATTATGTCAAAAGTATGGATTTATTCTAACATGAGCAATTGTACAAAGTGTATGTCAGCATCATATCAAGGGCTCATGCACTCTCCTGAAATTTCAGGAGCTTCTTAAATTTGCACTGAAAACAAGATCTGGAAATCTCCCAAAATTTGTAATTCCTTCCTGGAGTAGGAGTATCCTTGAAAATTGCATCACTTTTGAGGTTGATGTGGCCAGCTTGGTCACAAGAATGGATCCCATTGCAAAAGCACTGAAATCTCCTACAATTCTCATGGAGTAGTATTTTAAGATTTGTGCATGAACTCTGTTTATCACATATATGTTATATTATGATCAGCTCCTCATTTGATCTGAATATTTTTAATGAGTCTTTGTTTCTGTTCTTGGTCATACAAGTTATATGCACAAAAATATTGGCTGGCCTAGCCCATTCTATCTGTAAAGAAGATGAACAATTATGATCTGCGTTCACCGTCAGGGGGAAATAGGAATGAATGAATGTGTTGAAGTAAAATGTTTACATTGCATACTCCAGCGCTTGAATACTGTATTTGTGGAGTTTACGTGGTTTCATTCAATTTGTGCACTGTTGTCTCTAGATCTAGTTTGGACAGTGTGTCTCGCAGTTTGATTACCATACTCAGATTTATGGATTCTGATAGGTTACCACAGTTAAGTTTTTGTTAATCTCAGGGTTGGGTTAATTTCAGTTTATACAGCCGTTTGATATGAATCATTACACAAGTGCCACCTATCAATCTAGACTCCCATAGACACAAATTCTGTATTTACGAATACATCTATTTTCATCTTTTGGAACATGTATTTCCAGCTTTTGGAAAGCACAGGAAGCTTTCAACAGCCTTTGCACTGAGCATCCTCATTCTGTGTGAGCCGAGACAATAGTTTTATAAAAAATTATGAGGCATTATCAGATGTATGGTGGGTCTTTTTGGAAAAAAAAAAAAGGACCAGAAAGATACAAAAGAAATCATTGCCAAAGAAGGCATGTTGACGATAGAAAGGGATGGACACAGAATCCTGAAGTTTGTTTTTGAAGCTCCCAAAATATTCACAAATGGTTCTGTTCTGTGACAATGCTAACAAAGCACCAAGGTCAGTTCTTCCACACTCGGGACATATTTGTTACAAAAGATTTTGCAAGTCTCAATATCTTATTTATTTCATTGTTAAATTTACGAAGTGTGGCTAGCATACTTTACAGGAAGCATTTCTAATTCCCTACCTTCCCATTTTGCGAATGAAACTCAAGTCTCTCTCACTTACAATAAGTCATCCCCTGTACAAGTGACTTGCATCCCCAACTTATTCATTTGAAGGCCACAGATATTAACCATTTGGAACATGATCTTTGGCAAGGTATGACTTTGCCAAGTGAGTGAACTAAACAGAGACTGTTAATGCTTAATACAAAATGATTTAGCAAATCATGTGAATTTCTCAGTTAATGTGTTCAGGTTATATATGTTTTTCAAGCACAACCTCTCTGCATACATCAAGAATGTTTGTTTGATAACTGCTTATAAGCAAAGTGAAAATACATACAACGTATACATATGTATTGTTTTCTGTTTGAGGGCCATGGCTGATTCAGTCAATTGCAAACTCTTGTATTTGCAGATTTTTTGATAGCCTTTGTCACTCATTGCCTTGCGGATGTATGGGTAGGAATGCAAGGGTTTTTCATAAAGCACGCAGCCTATGATTAAGACTCCCGTCAGCCTACCTTTTGAATAAAAATGGCAAAGATTCATTACGGCACTATGTTTCCACTTTCATCCTCCCAATCACCACCACCTTCAAATTTATTTGCAAATTTTGTACATGTATGTACAAAACCTACACTATAAGTGGACAACTGCAGTAATGCTCTTTACATTCTCACCATATTTTTTATAAAACTTCTGTCTTGTTAAGAGAACTTTTTTTTCTAAGCATGTCTGATTTACAAATAAAACAGTTGACAAATGCCCAGGAGTTGGTGTCTCATGTTTTTTCTGAAACGCAGATTTAGGGACTAATATTAGTACTGCCTACAAACTATAATACTTACACAATTGTAAGTATATTATAGTATAGTGTTCCACCATAATTTGTTCAGCAGATTACAGAGATTATCACAAACATGCAGTCACTAACAATTCCAAGTTGCTTAGCAAGCAGCATATGTATTCTAAACAAAACTGAGCGTGAAATATGGACATCTCCAAAATAAAACATGAGTGTTTGGCCCATTGCCGTGTAAGAAATGTTCCAGCCTAATGTTGGTGTACATGTACTTCATAGGAAAGTCTCTCACTCGATCCAGATATAAATATAAGGGTTCTTGCTGGGCGCTCGCCGTTGCTTTATTGTTTCATGCATTTTACCTCTGACAATCAACACAATGTCTCCGTGTCACGGTTTCTGCCACTATAGGGGATTCTACTGAAGAAGTAACATAACCTAGAACTTATTAAGTCCCTCCATAGTGGCTACTAGACAGTACAGTACAGTATAAGATTAGCTGCAAATGATTTCCATTGGTGTTACGAGTTGTTATGACATGATAGCTCAACAAGGAGTAGGATATGCAAGCGTACGCTTAATGATAGAAACTTCCATACTGAGAGAGGAACAAGAGTAAAGTGAAAGAGATGGAAGCAAAGAAAAGTCCATTTCAAAACTAGTGATAATGATAGACAGCAACCCCTCAAAATCACAGTTCCTTACACTGACGCATGGAGAAGGTTGCAAGTGAGTAAAGAGCGGATTTATGCAATCTACTTACGTTCTTTTTTCTTTGTCTCCTATCTGTATTGGATAGTGTTGTGATTAGTTGGCCAAAAAAAAAAAAAAAATNAAAAAAAAAAAAAAAATGTACGCAGTGCTGAATATAGTTAGTCTAACATGACTGAGTACTTTCCAGCCATCTTGGATTGTCTGAGGAAATAAATCGTACATAAGTGCAGGTACCTGATCATTTTAATAACTTTGCCGTTTACTGAATAAGACCATCAATGCCAACTTAGGTCGGATTCATCATTTGGCAGCATCTGTATGTATGGAGTCTATATCTTCTCCATCTTTCTGTATGGAGTCTATATCTTCTCCATCTTTCTGTATGGATTATTCCATCTTAACTTTCACCGTTTCTAAGATGGTCAATCATGTGTCACTGGTGAGTTGACGAAAGGCCTAACTGAAACAGTTTTGTGCATCTCCTGTAAACCTATGATTTTGGCATTTTTTTCTATTTTTTTATAACAGCAATTATTCAACAATCATGTCATAATGAATTGAAAAGCGAAAGAGAGGGAGAGAGAGAGAGAATGACAGACTCCTTGGGACAGAGAGAAAACGTAACAAATGTTTACTGCAATAATCATAGAATGTGTAGTTTATCCATAACATTTATTACATTTTAATATCGTCATCATTAACATAATTAATCGTGCGTTCAAAGGTAACAACATTTAGTCTGCAATTTTTAAAAAAAATGCACATAAGCCTACACAGCTTAAACATAAGCCCACTTCATAAATCGAAAAAGTTTACCTTCACACAAAACAGCGCAAGTCACTGTGTAAAGCAGAATAGACATCCTGTTCACACCCTCATAAAATGCAATAGTTAAGTCTTACACAATCTAAAAGGTCATTTCACTGGTTGAAATGGTTTTTGACAGGGTGTAAAATGATGAGCCAAAAAAAATATGAGAGAAGAGAGATGAATGAATAGCTCTGCACTACTTGGCGGAGGATGCCATTCCACATAACAATATTTTCTTTCTGTAGACACAACTATTTATTCTTGCTCGTCACGTTAGAATATTGGATTTTTTTTTTCAACGGCAGTTTGATCCCTGCTGGCTTATCATGCATTTATGACCGTTACAGTGAAGTGTCCTCTTGTCATTCTATGAAAGCTCTGCAAATGATAGGACACGAACTTCACACTTTATCTGCACCATGCACAATAACGTAAAGCCAAGGAAAACAACTCCCTTTAAAAATAGCTGTAGTCAAAGTAGTCTGACCATATGACTATCATTCATGTAGATGCTATCATATTTTCATCTCTGATATATGATGTGAGTTTATGAATATTTTCAAGATTGCAAAATTACCAGAAAATAAATACACTGTACATGGTAACAACATAATCATATGCAGTAAATGAACTTGTGGATGACCATGACACCTGACATTCAAGCACTGATGTTATATGAATAATGCCCAGGAAGAGGGACATCAAACTTTATTTTCTAGATTGCACACTACACTCAAACCCGGCACTATTGTAATATGCAAAATGAAATTTATGCTAAATGTAAGAAATTCGGTCACCGGATTCTTAATTGTGACAAGAAATAACCCTCCTCCCCTCTTTCAACTCCATTTTCATGTCCAAATATGATAAGCAGAGTACACTGCTGCATATGACAACAAAACTGTTAAGGAGCAAAGTAATGCAGCTTTGCTTACATCCAAGCCCATGAATCCATTAATGTTTTTTTACTTTCATTCCACATACATTTCCATCAAAATAGGTGGCCTCCTCATCCTTAGAGTCTGATAAAAAATATATCCTTGATGGCAAATATCACACAGTGTTGTTGAAAAATTATGAAAAAGATGATAAATCTCCATCCTCTCTCTGGATGATGTCAGTATTTGGTCCTCATAGGAAAAGAATGTTAAGATTCAAATTATGATTAAAAAGACAGGCCTTGATCTACAGTTGTTTGCGAAGGCTCAATACCTTCACATCATGTTATTACTGTATTTACAATGATCATTTCACTTTTCTCAACTCCATTTAGATAAGCTGAGAGATTTCCCCATCCACAGCCTGCAAAACATTTCATGAATGGATGAACTATGGAGACTGTTGACAGAAGTTTTTCCCCAAAATCATACAGCACAAGCACTGATCATCTTATATAGTGAGCCACTACCTTTAGTTAAAAAAAAAATATGTCCGAGATTGAGAAGGTTGAAAACACTCCCAAATTACCTAGATGCCTTCATGCTGATTCATGTCTTCATATGAGATTTATATATTACACAAACTTCTGTAACAGATACCTCCGGTGAAGAATTATAATCAGCTGGCCAATAAAATCATCCTTTAATAATCAATATCATCCCCTAATAACCAATTCACAGCCCATAAGCACGGGCCGTTCAGACACTTCTATCAGATTTTCTCAAAGTGCATGCCTCTGACTCATCCTACTATTCCTACATTGATGGATATAACAGGCTCTGTAGTTGCCAGGCATCTTGAATTCTGCATAGAGCTTTGGTTTGGAAAGAATCTAAGGATTATGTTTCTGACCCAATGACAAAGACTAATAATGCCATTAGTTTCACACAAATAATTCTGCCTTGCACTTAAAACTGATTTATGTGTAATGTCTTGTCTATTATTGTTAAAACAACCATCAGCAATGCTCAATACATATAAATGTGGGTGTGTGTGCGTGTAGATGTCTAAATTTTGGTGCAAACTGGAAGCAGGTTTGTGTGCGGATGTGCTTGTGTCAATGTGTGTATGGGGGTACACGTGAACATGTGTGAAAGAGATATTTTAATAACAACAGAGTATGCAGTGCTTTGGTTCCTGTGTATTCTTTATGAATTACAGGTATGAAGATGCTAATAGCACCTGGCATAAACATATGCAATTTTAAATAGTCCCAATAAAATCAGAAACGTGGCCATGGGGAGGAGGCAAAGGGTTTGGGCTTTGAATTTCAAAGGCTTAGATAGATGTAGATACATTTGTAGACTCGGAATAGCTGAGGTTTAGCCACTCTAATATTAACTTTGTGGTTGTTGCTAGGTGGGTAAGGTTAACTTGTTTACTGAGTGCAAAGGCCTAAAATATTATGTAGCCTGCTTCACTGTCTAAGTTCTCAAGATCTTATTGGTTTAGGAGCATTTTTGTGTCAAAATTTGGAGGAAGGGTTAAATAACATGGCTGGAAAGTATTTTGGCATGGGACCCCTAGATAAGTTAATGAGAGGCGTAAAACCTTATATAGCCTACAGTTAAAAAAACACCATTGGCATCTTCATACCTACAGAAATGTCCTGTTCTGAACTGGCCAGGAAACAGCCTACAAATAAACCAATCTTGAATCTTTTATCCTTACAACAATCTTCTTGTGGATATTGGAAAAAAATTTGTTCACAGTTTCCAAGTGAGATTGCTAACTACATGGATAGACATGACATGGGTTTATTATGTACTGTATCATTGAGTTGGCTGCTAATAGCATAGTGGCAGTATCTTGTTGGTGTAAATTCATGGCTTTGTTAACGGCGAGATGATAACTCTATTCCTTCAAAATGTTTAGATCTACATTCTATTGAAATTTCCCTAAAGTTTGAATGTATGTTAAACAGACAAGTGAAGAAAGTAAAAATATTGGTGTAATGAAGAGTCTTGAAACCAGGCCCTTCTATCTCTACTCATGTGATCTATCTATCTGGCTTGTCTACTCAGTGATTATGAAGAGATTCATGTCTGATGTGACTATTCATGCACTAAACATTAACATTCTCTAAACACATAACTATATCATTTTCCAATACAAACCTACACTTAATGAGCTCTGAAAAAAAAAAAAAAGACATTCTTTAGATGTTCTTCGTGAAAATAGTGCCTCCATGATAATAGCAGTCAGAATGTATCAAGGTTAGAAATGTAAACTGCTATGTCTTTTCATTAACCTATGAAGATACAGCAGTTAACACTGACACCCTCAGAATATTATGGCCTATCGACACATCGACCAACTGTTCACAATATTATGCATCAGTGGTATGGAGATAATGCAGCACTTGCATCCACATAAACAGAAAGCCACTGAAGCTTTGCAAACACTGTCATGTGAAAAGTAGTTTTCATTTGGTATGACCCAAAATATTGTGGGTCAAACTGCAGACAGCCATTATGTTACATTTGAAGTAATTTTGACCAGTCATATGGTAACTGGAGAAGGTATTGTTTCTCCACATACTAATTCCCACCGTGTGCACTGGTCGTGTTTACACTTTATGCATATGACCTGATAGGTATGTCTTTCATAATTCCACTGTAGCTATTCACAAGAAGAAACTAATGCTTTGCACTTGGAAGTCAAACACAGAACATATGATCTGTATGACATAGCTGGATTCTTGCCACATACTTGAATTTCTTAACATTTACTCCAATGCAAGAGTAATAAGGAGTTTATGCTATGGTGTTTAGAACCATTCGGATCCATCCTGTAATCTGATGCAGCATTCCTTGTGTTCCAAGAGTTGTGTATAACGAGATCTGCAAGAACAAACTACCACAAATTGTTCACTGAACTCATAAAGTAGCACAATTTACAGTGTATCCTGAAACATGACTTTGCAGTATTCTTAAACAACGCTGTAGCTAAATCTTTTGAATATACTATCAAAAACCTAGAGTGCAAAAAAAGTCCTGTTTCAGACTACTATTCATGGTGCAAATAAGTTTACCACTGTGACCATCACATTAGCAAAGAGACTTATAAAAAGGTTCTGTATATTCACAAATGAAGATAGGAGTTCACAAATAATGCACGAGGGAAGAATATTGCACACAGTCCTGGATATATTCTGAGAGTACATAAACTTCAAGAGTTCTGGACACAATCTGTGACTTTTCTGGCCACTGACTGTTTTGACCAAAAACCAGGAAAACTGGAATGAAGACTATTTTATTTTAGTCCAAGTTTTGACACAGCCAGTCACATCTCAAAAAATGTAAGAACTGAACATAACAGACTGAAATCTCAACCAGCCATTCACATAAACATTTTCTCAGAAGCTTGTTTACAGTGGGCATGATTTCAGAAGGTTATACATGACAAACAGGGATTTCAGATAGATGACTGTAATGTACTCTCTTGCTGGCTGAAGTTCCACAGTAATTTCCGGCAGATGAGGACATTTTCCAGAAAAAAAATTACATCCCTGGTGTGATATAAGAAATATGAGAAGACAAGTATAAAAACTGTACAACAGATTTCTCCTTTACACACAGTCATCATTTATATGTCTGATTTTGGGGGCAAAATCAAAAGCTGAAGCCTGGATCTCAGTATTAGACTTGCAGAATGTTGTGCAGGAAGGGATGGAACTGTGTGGGGCACATAATGCTGGAGTTTTATATTAAAATACTGTATCAGTATCAAAAAGATGTTGTGAGAATACACTTACACTTTGAAACATATTGCATTTAATGATTGGGACCTTGTGTCAGCATATTAGTAAATAAGGTAAATATTTGCATCTATTAAAACTATGTGCCCATAAAACTAGTGCAAAACAAATTTTTTTGTCATTCTTGAAATATTTCAAGGAGTGGATATAATCTCTAGAAAAAAAATCCCAGAAGTGGAGTTTTAAAGGTGGGATGCATGCAGAAATGTTCTATTTCATCTTGAATCGTGTAATCACTGATAAACTTCATGCACAGATGCACATTCATGATTCTGACTGCAGAGAATTGCTACACAGTGCAACATTAAATAAGCATTCACTTACTGATCCTTCATAAAAGAAACCAGAAAACAAAACAATATGGTCATCTGGGGAGATAGAAATTCCTATCATGCAAAAAAACTGCAGTCAATGTAAAGGTAACGGTCACAAGAAGTTCAATATACTGCAAAGTGTATAGAGATGAATTCACAATCTGCACTTTATGTCACAAACCTTTGAGATTAACATAATGATCCACATTGTTACATGAACCTTTTTATCTAATCTATTCAACGAAAACTATTTTGATATGTGCCAACTCTTTCAGCTTGTGCAGTTAGTTAAAACTGATTACTTAAAATCTGCTTTCTTCATATTGTAGTTTCTGCCTTCAGTAATATTATATGCCATGTTAAGGCTGAAATCTTCAATATCACGACTGATATTTCAAGATGTGGGCTAAAGGATGTCTGCAAAGAAAAAAAAAATCGGGTTCTCAATGTAAACTAAAATTCAGGTTTATATACACAGTAAGGAATGCTTGCTCCAAGTGACATAAGAATATGAATAAAAAAACAAAAGAATCTTGACTATGTAGATACCGAGACTAGGCCTACAAAAGCAAGAGGTGATAACTTTGCTTTGGATCAATGTGTAATGGTGTATGGGTGTACTCCCGAGATCTCGGTTCCACCCTCCAATAATGTCATACCTATTCATCACTGCCTGAAACTGGCGCTACCCCCCATATATATATAACATGGATTTGGATAAATAAATTGACATTAAAACTAAAAATTGGAAGCAAGTTGGTGTTTTTCTCATTTTCGTGAGCTGCATTATGTCTACTGCTGATAAATGAATTGAGAAACAAACTGACTAGATTACTTTCAATGCTTTCCACCCATAATAACTAAGTGGTGTGATGCAAAGTAGAAATAACAAACAATAAGATATTACACAGGTGATGACAACAATAAAGGCGGCGGGTTTCCTACAACTGACGGCACTTCACACAAAAGCACTGATCTGCCATTATGCTTATAAGGGCATGGAACAAAAGTGTCGTTGCATATCAAAATTACAACAGTCTGTTTTTATGTCAAAATTATATAGCATTTAGCAAACAAGGAGAAAGAAAAAAAAACAACAAAATAACGGAAAACATGCTGCTTCTATATTTGAATTGCAGTTAAACTGGAACTTAACCTCCAATTAAAAAAAATTGCTATCGGACTGCCTCCCAAATCTCTCCTGTTCAAACTCCAGTTTGCAATATCCCATTCACGGAGAAAATTTTATGTTCCCTGCAATTCTCAGACGGAATAATCAAGGCTTCATGGCTCCGTAATATGAATAGAATCAAGACCAAATAAACTTAAATGTAGCTCTAGATTAACTCCAACATGGCAACCCAAAGAGCTGTATTCTTTTCAGCATGGCAAAGATTAACTCTTGATAACCCTGACCAGACTCCAGACCATCACTGTCTGAGTTCCCATGCTGGTGAAAACAACTATGTACTATAAAATGCATACTTATATATGTGCTGTAATGGATATCACTGAAGCAGGTCAAATATTTGGGGTAAACTCGACTTTATACAAAATAAAATTCTAGCAGAAATTACTTAGTACTAACAGCAAGAAGTACTGTAGGAGTTGTTTTTTTTCTTTTCGCAAGGGATCTAATTTTTGTGAATTCACAAGTTCAGTGCAACTCTCAAGAAGTACATCCCATTATTTAGACATAATCACTTATGTCATGAGTCGTTGCTCTCGACTTTTGCACTTAAACACACATAATTATGCTATTATGCGGGGATCATGAAAATAAGATCCTCACAATGAAAAAAAACTACCTCTGCAGGACTTCCCATAGGAAGGTTTTCATACATCTTTTTTCAGTATAGCTTCATCTTAGCCTCAGGAAATACATTAGTCCTCTGCTGATACATCCACACCCAAATGTCTTAACACTTTTGTGATTCTTAGTATAGATTCACTTTTCTCATCATGATGTTCGTAATAATTCTTGATACTGTTGTGTAAGACCCCTGATTTCTACAAGAAAAAAAAAAGATTTACAAGATCGAGTAGAGCCCTCCTTGATGCTATGACCAAATGACTTATATAAATTCACAAATTGTAATAGATGACAGAGACTGGGAATGTTATAAGATATTGATTGCACTGAGGAAAGGTGTATGGGACAGAGAAAGCAACATTAATATAGGTTAATTAAGTATGCATCATATTCAAACCAAGATGTAGTGAAAACGCTGGACACACTGTTCTGACACTGCACATTCCATCCATGTTTAACTGAACACTGATTTTGGAACCACAGGATGAACTGAATTTCACCACACAAATACAGAAATGATCAAAAAAGAAAAAAATCACCAAGATTTCCAGATACCTTTGTTGGCAGTGCTTAGATGCATGAAACTCAAACTACCCTATTCAGCACCAAGTCTGGTTTAATTCCTAGGAATTGAATGTTTCTCGGACACTGGAACCATACAGACATGACATGACAACAAATCACTGATTACTTGATACAGTGTGTGAGGATTTAACCCCAAAATACACCTTTAAATCTTTACGTCAAAAAATAAAAAAGAAAGGGAAATGCAGTCTTCCATTGAGTGTCTGAAATGTTATTTGTTCAGCTGTTACTGTTTTGGTATATGTCACTTACTGACAAATCTGTGGTGTTATTTCCATTTGACCTAATCAGTATTGTGAATGAAAATACTGTCACACAGACTCAAATTTGGCAGAGCTTCAGATTTCATGATCCTCTGCTCTATGGCACTGTCAATGCTGTTTATAAGATTCAACTCAGTGCTGTCTGTAAACTGAATCATGTGTGTTCATGAAACTCTAACAGGACTTGATTAATATTCTAAATGGGTAATGAAATGTTTTTTTATCTCAGTTTGTTCTTCATGAATGCTAACTTTGATTATGGCAGTGCTTTATGTACAACCCAATATCTTCAGCAATTTATACCACTTCACACTGGTTACAAAAATAAATCCTAAGAGGATGTATTAGTGCCTTCTGGTGAAAAGTGGTCATAAACGTTCAGTACAAGCAAGAAGTAAGCAACACCTTGCAGTTTTCAGCAAGAGAATATAATATTAAGTTATTGCTCCTGCTAAGTAACAAAGACGTAAGCACACTGATGATGCATGAATCCAAAGAAAACTGGCAAAATGCAGAAAATTCATTTTCCTAAAATTTTGATCTATGACTATGTCTTTGATCTATGTCTGTGCATTCCAACCAGTTGTTAAGATCATCCTTTAAATCTCCCTTGATCCAACATCATCTGCACCTTCTTCCATCAGTGAATTTCAATCCTTTGGTTCCTTCTTATTTGAGGTAACATCCCTGATGGAGCTGAGGGTCTTGTGGAACCATGTGTTCTTGTTAGCAGTAATCTCTGTGACAGCTGCATTGAGCTGGTGAGTGAGATCCTGTGTTTTACATTCTGACTCAACTAGGGCTAGTTTGGTCTGGGCAAGTTCAAGCTCAAGTTCCCGAATCTGTAAAATAAAAAAGAACCCAATGCAACATTGTAAACAGGGCAGCCAGAACAAAAGATATAGGGAGGGTGTTCAGACACTGTCGTTTGTAAATATGATGGCACCTGCCTTATCACTATCAAATTAGAGAATAGTATCCAACCTGATCAAGACAAAGCAAACTATATCATCATGCAAGATAAAAACATCCTTCTTATATTCTGGAAACAAACCAAATGTATAGGTAAACTGAAACCCTTTACCATTTAGCAGCCTACCATTGAGCAGCCCACCCAAACATTCCCACATACATAACAAACCTGTTTCTATCACTTGCTGGCTTAAGAAGCTGTAATTACAGTCTAATGGCCTTGCCTTAAAATAACTCTTGTAAAATTAACGTCTCCTTAGATGTTCTAAAGTTATAATGGAACACCTACAGACAATAGAAAAAACAACTTTTGCTGCAACATAAAAATCTCTGATGATGCTTCATTCCATCTTTTACTCTGCTTTCCTGATCATCCTTTTTCTCCAGTCATAAGTAGATCAATGCCTTATGAAGTATGAGAGCACTGATCTGCTTATGGCTGGATCAACTGAACTTGACTTTGAACAAACAGCAGCAAGATTTATGATGTGTAATTAGAATAGGGTCCATGACAGAAAATATTTCTTAAAATATATTATTTTGCAATTTCCTGTGACAAACAGTTGCAAGCCGTATAAGTCTACAAACACAAAGTTTGAATCATACATACATGTTTTTGTAGCTCTGTTATATCTGGATCCTCATGGGATTCCTTCGTACTGTCTATCAGACGAACTTTGTCCCCATCAAACACTGAACAGCACTTCTCACAAGACTTCACCTGAGTCTGCAAAAATTAGAAATAAAAAAGTTAATGTGACAACAGAAGGGAGAATTTAGCCTGCTGCCAGCTGAGTAGCAACCAGAACTGTTAGCCACTATGTCAACTACTAATATTACTGCGGGGCAAAATAAAAATCCCCAATATTTACAGTGCCATGAAACAAATGTAGGTGTCAAATTTCTTATATTGACTATATGATTAACATTCTTCCTCTACCCATGACCCTAGATTGATTTTGTCACTTTCATAGTCTCTTGAAATCTCTTCTGTTAAACTTGATGAAATTGCTGATAAGAGGCACTTAATGTTATCACCTGTAAGCAAAAGCCTCAATATCAAAAGCAGAGATATTTGTATACAGACTTCTAGTGTCTAGTACTTACTTTGATGTTCTGTAACTCGTCTTTGAATGAAGCCTGTTGTTTCTCTAACCTTTCACTCAGCTGAGTACAGATCTGAAAGGAAATACAACATATATCTGTATCCTGAGCACATGAAATCTTTTACATGCAAAGCTCCTTCAGATGCTCAGTTTCTCCTTGAGCGAGAAATTAAATGATGTGTCTTTTCAGATTTCATAAGATGAATGGAATCATTTCAAAAATATTTCAAGTACCCAAAAGTTTCATGTCAAAAATCAAATGAACAAAGGCAATGGCAACACATAAATATGTTATCACAAATTCAGAATCAATCTCTGGCTTGAAATTTGCCAGTTTCAAAGTTGCCACACATATCAGTCATTGGAACTTCCCTTGCATGTCTCTTACCTGTTTATAGTCTGCAATTATGGCAGTATTTCGCTTTGACTCTGTCTCTGCCCTCTCGAGCTCCCGGCGACACATCTCTTTCAACTGAAAGAATAATCAACGAACATGAACTAACAAATTTACCACACAAAATGTTTATGCCAAGTTCAGTGATCTGCTGAGGTATTTAATCTTGCCAGCAATACCAGTGCTATCCACTGTGACTCTCTGCACCATAGCATCACTGGTCCATATCATGAGAAATGGTTATCTGTGCCATTATATTTTCTATGCTAATAATGCACTAGAGTCACCTACGGACCGAAAATATATTATCCATAGTTTGAAATGAAAACTAAAAGTTAACTTTACACTCCAAAATAATTTTCTTGTCAACCAGATTGCTTTCTAATGCTCTTTGCTGGTGGCACACTCTTTCTCATGTCCAGCTCTCAGAAAAGTACATCTACAGTCACAAAATTTTTCCAGACCTGTTTCAGTTAATTAACCCTATCACTTCGAATGACAGTGAAAATTTACATCACTGTCCTTCCGATTCAAAATGCTCTGCTTAAAAAGTAATACGTAAGTACTGATCTGCCTGTGTAACCCAGTACTCTTTTAAATTTATGCTGTCCTTAATACAGTTTTTGTTAACTGTGCCAAATATATTTGAGAATATCCAATTTGGGAGGCATGTAATCAAAAAACAACTCTATCAAATGCCACATCATTTAAACTGTAGAAAGGCATGCATGTAAGACATCATACAAAAATTTCTTACTGATTTAGACTCTGCATCCAATCTTTTCTTTTCATCTTCTGATTCTTTCAAATGTTTAGTTGTCTGGCTGAGATCTCTCTCAAGTTCTCCACATCTATCCTCAAGCTGAAATGGAAAAGTCATCTTTCAGGATGATTGCTTACAATGGTTAATGCGTAGATACAGTTCACAAACTCGTAATAACTATACTGGTATGTTGGTGAAAAAAAAAAAACTACTTTTAATCTAAATGAGTGTGAATGAGGCATTTTTTATTACACAGCAATGGTACATACAGAGTATGATGCATAGCTTTATTTCATTCAGCAAATGGTGTTGAGTCACTAGAATGATGTCTGGGTAAGTCAGCCTGAGCCCATTTTATTTTGTAAAGAGACAAAATACATAAGATAGCCATAACTATTTGGAGTAACAAAATAACCCTAAAATATCAAGGATGATAACAACTGATAGCAAAATGTTCAGACACCACATTTTAAAACACAAGTTCAAAACTGAAGTTGTTTCATCATTCTGTTTGTTCTTTAGTAAAATTTGTCATTTTCAGTTTTCTGACAGTTTCTGGTCAGTTTCAGTTTTCTGACAGTTTCTGGCATTCTGCCATCCTTGAAAGATGAAAGGAAAACTTCCACAATCTCATCATTCCATGGTAATGAAATTGCAACTATTTAGGACAATGGCTGGTCAGAGGGGGAGAGAAAAGGTGGGCTTGACTTGTAGACACTGAATGGCATCCACCTGTTATTTTGACAGGGAGAGAAAAAGAGGAGGAGATACAGAGGTGAAAGAAAGAGAGAGAGAGAGAGAGAGAGAGAGAGATAAAGAAAGAGCGCGAGGGCAAAGCAGGACAGAGAGAAAGAGAAGAAATGGGAACAAGCAGAGTGACACAGAAAGATATGCTGACCGTATCTATCGTGCTCTTCAATACCAGTTTGCTGTCCACCAGTTCATGAGCCAGATCATCATTTTCTTGTTCCAGCCTCATGTTTGCTTCATTAAGTCTCTTGTTCTCTCTCTGTGTAAATCAAGTTCAAACATTATGAGTTGGCAAAGTTACCCACCAGGAATAATTATATTAGAAGTAGAAAGTTTTCCCGAGTCAAACATAAAATATAAGGTGGCTAAAAAAAAGAAGCAAACATCCAAAGTTATGAAAAACTTTCTTAAAATAACTTGTAAGAAAACTGAACCAATTTATTCACTGAACAAACTGTCAAAAAATCACCCAAAAGCATTTCATTTGGTATAAAGTATATCTAGATTTATGCAAAAATAATACAAAAATAAATACAGAACCTCAAGCAAATGACAACATGCAAAAAAATGTTCAACCTTTAGAAAGTCAAGTTCATAAAAACACAAATGTTGCAAATGATGTTATACAACAGTTATTTTTATTTTCCATCATGTTAGAAAATACAATAACAGGCTGACCATGTAAGCAGTACAAAATGAGTCGATTTGATGTAAACAACATAGGCTCTGAATGACCTCAGTCTGTTTCTAAGCACTCACTGACATGTGCTCTGAACTGCTGTGCTTGAGATAGTTCAAGTGCATTTTGCATAACTTTCTCACATGTGTGCATGTTTATACATTTGTCATGGAAACATTATCCTTTTAAGATTTCCCAAGGACATAATCCAAGTTGCTAAGGTAGAAGAACGAGAGGGACAAAATTTCAAGTTTCCATGAATATCTCGTGTCTTAAACTGTTCCCAAAACTGCAATGGACAATTCAGAGGCAAAGAGTATTGCTGAGTGAATTGTGTCATTGTTGGACAGGAAGTGACAAAGCTTGATAAATGCATTCGAATTTAATAGTTTTTTCTTTTCCTGTCCCTCAATTCATCGAACTTCATAGTGTTAGATGTGACTGCCCTCTCAGGAACACAAGAAAATCCCTTGGGAAAAATCCATATTAAAATATTCCCAATTAAAGTGCTGCAAAAGTGTATCTTTTGTTAGCAGATGATAGACAAAGGCAAAAAAATTCCTTTTGAATGTTCTTTACTGCCTGAAAATTTCAGCCCTATATAGTTTTATTTTAACAAATATTATGTGAAATGAGTTATTTTGTTTATTTTTTGTGTTTCTTTTGATGCACCTTGTATCTTGCCATTGGATGTGAAATTTGCATGAACTAGATTTAATTTTACTTAATGGCAAGTTTGATGATCTGTGGTCTACTGTCAGATGAACACTTAAACCACAATTCTGAAATTTTTTTCCACAATACTGATGTCTTGTAGCCATTAGCATGTCAAGCCACCTTCGACACAGAAAGCAGAAGTGAAGTTGCAATCCTTGAGCTTACACAACATACGGTGCTGGTGAATTTGAAGTGCCCAGGAATACAGGACTGAGACGTACCTCAAATCTTTCAATGGGATCTTCCTGTTGCATGTTCTGTTCTAGAATAGTCTGGTACTCCTTCTCATACTTCTTCAGCTTACGATTGCTAACCTGGAAATAATCAAACATGTCATTCAGAAATAAAGCTAAAGGCCATTCTAACTGTGTCACTGCTCAAAGAATGATACAGATGCTGATTCTACATGTTTAAACAACATGAGAGTAAACATTTCCAAAGCTGGTCTGTCTTAAGATAAAAAAAAATAAATTACAAGACGTTCTACAATGCAGGCTTTCACGATTATACTCTCAACAAACATTTATTTTTAATTTATCTTACACCACTGTCAACAGTTAGGTGGACTGCATTTCACCAAAACTGTTGTGTCAAATTCTGGCATGCTGAAAATTACCAGACAAAATTTCTAAATTCAAACATGCTTCATAATCTGCATAATACTTTTTTGTTTTGGGCTGACATTTCGGCTGCTCTCTGATGTCTAGGTCTGAAAATCTAATATACCACATATTTAGATGAAATGCATATGAACTCAAGCTTTTACATGATCTTTGTGGAACACAATGGAAGAGATTTACCATTTCTAATTTAACCCTTGTGAAGCAAGCATGGTGTCAATTCCACAGTTCCGCTAAATGCTGTGGTCAAATTCTTTTGCATCTTGGTACTGACACTGGAAATGCGATGGTTGAATTCACACACTCACTGAATGGCTTTGTGAGCAGCAAGTAAAATAGAAAACAGTAACCAGCCATAACTGATCACATGTGCCAAATGATGGAACAGATCGCTCCAATCCAGTGCTACTAGTAGTGTTTCACTGTGTATCATGGTGTCAGTAAAATTTTGCCTTCTGGTTCAAATGTTAATAAGACATGCACCAGTCTTAACAGAATATTGCTCTGCTCAGCAATTCTGGAAAATGTAGTAACGCTCATCTATCTCACTCCAAGCACATGGGATGGATAAACTTAGCAAAATGAGATGCTAAAAAAAAACCCAACCAAACCTGACCTTCATACTGACAGCCAGCTGCATAAGCTCCTTTGCTGATGCTTCCCCTCTATATTTCTTGGGCAAGTGAACACGGAAATACTTAAGTACTCCTTCAAAGTCATGAGCCAACAGATCCTTGCGAGATGACTGAAGAGATAAAAGAAGGAGGATATATAAATTTCATTAGCAGAACAATAAATCTCCAGAAAATTGTCAGAATGGCAGACAACTTAAGCTATTTTAATGACCTAATCTTTTATAAATTCTTACTTTAAGAATAAAAACTCTTCAAGGACAAATGTTTTTGAGAAAGACAAAACTAAAACAGTAGAATCTGCTCAACAAACAGATTAGAATTCAAACCTACATGCTGTAGTCAATCAAGGCTGGGAAATTTCTAAATATTCTCTGATTTCTTTTAAGAAGCATCTGATATGCTGCTTTGTTCATATATCTGCAAAAGGAGGAAATAAACATATTTCTCACAGAGTATATACATCATGGGGAATCGCAAACATCTGAGGTAAGTGGGAGGAAACATGCTTTAAGCTATGTATACTGATGAGTTATCACCATTTTTGTCTCTCACAATCATCACAATGTAACCACTCATCACCTGTATTTGAAAACTTACCTTCAGCAAGGCGAGAGCCACACAGAATATGATAAGATGTCCCTGAAAAAAAGTAAATTTCAATTTAATGAACCAAAACCCTGCAGGAGCAAATGGTTTGTTTCTCATGTTTGCCACTCGCCGCAGATTTAATCCTCTTCTCTACTCATATTCTCCCAACGGTAACTGTGCACAAATGCAAACATTAAAAACATCACTAACATCACTGGCGGTTAAAATCTGAGGGCAATGACCTGGCATACGAAGCTTTTATTTTGAAGAAGGTACTGATGAGTGATGGCTTATTGTATGTCTGACTGACTATCACACTTTGCTACAAACAAAATCATGATGTAAAACTACCATTTACAGAATAATTGTACCAGAATGCGGAGGAAACACACTGAGACACTAATTAACAACAGGTAGATCACAACAGGCTGTTTTGCTCTTGCAAGGATAGGGATGCCACAAACTTTTCATAAAATTCTCTGTCGTTGATCTACTATATTGTACAGCATCTAGTAAGTGCTACACCAGAGAATGCACATGGTGAGCAGTTATGACAAACAAGCAAAGGACAAAAAAGAATGAAAATATTTTAAACAATGACTCTCCTCAAACAGTCTCTTGGCCTGATGCTAAAAATACCATTTTCTGAAAGGTGACATTTTCTGATTTCATGGAATTTTCTGAACATGGTGAGCAGTTATGACAAACAAGCAAGGGACAAAAAAGAGTGAAAATATTTTAAACAATGACTCTCCTCAAACAGTCTCTTGGCCTGATGCTAAAAATACCATTTTCTGAAAGGTGACATTTTCTGATCTCATGGAATTTTCTGAAGAGTGGCATCCCTGGAAACAGCAGTGTGTGAAAACAGGGCTTCACTTTACATTATTCAGTAATATGACTGCTGCACCCACCTCACTGAGGAAAAGATCCAGGATGCCAAAGACCATGTGAAGAGGAAACTTAGCTGTGAACAGAGTCAGAAACCACTGGGAGGCAAACATGTGGATCTCCAGACCCATCTCTGCGAAGTGGTCATACAGGTCTGGAAGTTGGTCCTAGAAATTACAAATAACAATTTGAAGTTGTATATGCCATCTTAATTTTGTGATGAAGCCACGAAGAGGAGGGCAAAAAAATATCAGTATGAAGTTAGTGTGTAATAACATAATTATGTCTGGTGTTGACTTGAGGTCAGTAAGCTGATTACAGAGAAGATAAAATAATCAAACTATGATGAAGTTCTGAAACAGAAAATCACACTGGAAAGCAAAAAACCCCCCGAAAAACAGGTTTTCAGATGAGGATCTGTGCCAAACAAGAATTCAGGGCTTCTATACTTGTTTCTTTCTCTTTCTGATGGAAACAAATGTTATCTGCCCCTACAACTTCTGTCCTTTGCTCCACGCCCTCTCACATGCCTTCTTGGCCGTAGTAACTAACTCTCTGGATAAGCAAGGCTTTGGCTTTGGAATTCACTGGTTATTTGGTTAAGCACAACTTTGGTCACATTTTTAAAAAATATCTGCCAAAAAAGATAACTGAATTTACACAAAACATAGTACACATTTTTGGACAGATCTACAAGAGATCTTTCAAAACAGCTGTAACGAGTCTGATCATTCAATCATGTCTTTTCAGTGCCCTCTCAAAAATTACCATATTTAGTGAAAAATGAAAAAAAACAACTTCTTTTCAGCTAGGAGCTTAACTGTTTACAGTAATTTAGATGTCCTCAAATTTAACCAAAAAATGAAAACAGTATTGTAAAAAATTTTAGGTCATTGTAGAAGCATACTCCAGTTAAGCATATCCCTTTTGAAACCCATACAATTTCAACGAAAAAAATACTAATCTCCTTCTCCTCAATGAATGCTGCATATGTTGATGACTGTTTAGGGCATGGTTGCATCCGAAGTGTTGCCCACTGTTTGAGTTTAGGTGACATTGTTATTTTATCTAAATAAACTTACATTACAACACTAGCTGAGGTGTCCATAGAAGAAGAAATTGTTCAAATGAATGAATGAAATGTTTGAGAAGGAGTGTGATGTTATAGTAGTAGCTATTAAACGACACATTCTTGAGCCCAGTGTGATAGCACCAATATTTAAAATGATCATAATGGGAGACTGCTCAACAACAAACATCATCAATCTCAGAGCCAACATCTGAGAAGATTTGTATAAATCACCACAGGTTTTCAGGTAGGACATACCTGCAAGAGTCTCTCTAACTGATAGAACTTGAGATGTAAAACCTGGAATCCTTGCTTGAATAAGTCCCTCAGCTGGTAGTCATACATGATCTTCACCAGAACACAGAATGCCTGCTCCTCTGGCATCTACAGGAAAGGAAAAGATATCTTCATGCTGGGTGAATGAAGTGGGAATGCCAATGTAGTATTGCGAGATAAATATTGTGGGATAATTTTCACTGGGGTAGAACTTTATGACATCAAACCTCATATTCTCAAAAACCTGCATACTTGCTGTCCTGTTTTGGTCCAGAGTCCCTTATTTCCTATGTGAAATCTTATTAACTCAAATATACAACAAATTCAAGATTGTGCACTGGTTCCTCAGAAGTGAAGTTCAAATGGTCCTACTCTTCTTATTCTTCCAGGATACATTAAAAATGAAAAGAACCCCCTCTGACTCCTACCTCATTTGAACTGAAGTCTCTTATGTTGTTGAACAAAACAAAACAAAACAGAAGGATAACAACAGCAGCACAAACGAAGCACAGAATGGAAATGGCAGGATACTGGAAGAACAGTTCTGATGATGGAGTTAAAAAGTGAGGCCATGATGAAGATATGAGACTGGTTGGTGGCTAGATCTCTTTCCATTTTATCCACATATAAATGAAGGAGACAGGCAGTACACATACAAGTGGTATGAATATCAGGAAACTTACATGCAACAGGAGTGCAGCAGCTAGGAAGGACAGGCCCTGGACATAACCAATTTCCTCATCGTACACAGAATAAGCCTGGAAATAGCAACAAAAATATTATGACTGATCTGATCTTTTATTGCTAGATGGCTCTTTTAACATAGATGCCTTATAATTGAGTTTAGAAGTGTTTATCAATCTAGCAGTGGATGTCAAGTAAAGTATGGGCTGGATAAAGTAAGAAAGTAAGTCTACATATTTGTTCACTGAGTATGGATTGCCTATCTGGATAACAAATCAAAGACTACATAGGTGAATATCAATCTTGCTTTGCGGTAAGTTTATACACTATGTCAAACAATACTTAAGCAAATATAATGTAATAATAATGACAGGAGGAACATCTGGCTCTTCTTACCTTGCTTATTCTGTACAGCGAGTCTTGACCCTGTCCACCGGCATCTTTGAAGAAATCATGAGCAGGGAATGTCCTGTTAATATCCCTCTGTATCACAGCATCAGATGGGGAATCCTGGAACCAGAAGACAACTCAATAAAACAGACTAGAACTGAGTTCTTTATCTTAGTCTTTTTAATGAAGACCATTTGTCATCCGTTGAAAGTTTTAGTCCACCTGACAAAACCTGAATGCCTTTATGCTGAAAAGTGTTATAATCTGGTACCAAAGTACAATGCTGGATGTAAGAGACAAAGTGGCCATGCAGCCTGTGAGTTGTACTTACAATCTGAAGACTATCAAGTCCACAGTTTGCGGGTTTGACCTAGTTGGATGGTTCATGCTGTGCTGTCCTTGGGAAAAACACCTATCTCTTATTACTTGTTACACTGAGGTGTAAATGAGTACCTGGCTACAGATCTGGGGCACTAAGGCACTGCACCTCAGCAACTAGCAATGGCTTTCATTTGTAATATTGTGTATTGCATGTAAATGTATACTGTTTTATGTTCACGCATATTAAGAAGTAGAACATTGTTTAAAAATTTTCTGACAAGGTAAATAAAAGTCCCATTTTCATTTTCACTTAACATTCAGCGGAAAAAATACTGTAACTTGGTAAACACTCTGCTTCATGGTGTTTAAAAATGAAGCAGTATAAAGCTTTCATCATGCAAGGACCCAAAGTAAACCAAAGAAAATACATAAATAAAGTTCCGTGACAACCTCTTACCTTTGTGATAAGCACCCGATATGACTCCAGCAAATTCTGATTGTCATGGCAACCAGCCAGCAACTGCCAAACCTCTCCACGTAGCGCCTCAGGCACAGTCTTGCGTACCAGCTGTGTGACCTGGCGTGGCCTTGAGGAAAGGTTCTGGTGCCAACGAGTGAGAACCTCAGCCCACGCCTCTAGCAGGTTTTCATCTGTGACTTCTTTACTGACAATACCTGAACCACTTAGCAAAGGCTCATCCACATCTATAAGACCAAAAGGCAATGGAATAAAAAAATGTTTACAATCTAAAATAATAGGGCATCATTTCAAATATATTTTTCACAGAGTATAGAAAATATTTAGGGAATATCTCATCCACATTTTTGACAAAGCCACATAAGAGTTAAAAGTAAAAAGCCTCATAATCACATCTGAAATTTGGGTAGAGATCTACTTATCTTGTGGTCAATGAAAAGATTACATCTATGAAAATTTTCTTTAGGTACATACCAGAGTCCTCCTCTTCTTGTGGAGTTTTCACTGTCTCTGGCGGGGCCCGTGTTGTTCCACTAAGATTCAAAGTCATATTGTGGGTGCGTCTGTCAACCTCTGTCTGGCTCTCCACTTTGACAACTTCGTAACATTTACCATCCCCAGTCCCTTCAACCTATTTATTGAGACACATAAATCAAGGTACAAATATATAAGCAGACTCTTCTTGTAGCTATGTGGTGAATGCAGTATAATATCACAGTAAGATCTTATAATCCAGTCCCTAATTTCAATTCTGTGAGGAATGTGAGTTAATGAAAAAAGTAGTCTGGTCTAGAAATGAGGAGCTCAGGACCAGAAAATTAAACAGAACCCTTTTTATTTTTTACTCCAGTATATAAATTTTGATGCCATGAGACCTTACTCCAACTAGTAACACCACCCAGCCTTTGAATGGACTTGCCATGCCTCAACAGGGAATTTCTGATATGTAGCACAGGCTTACTGACAAAAGACAAGTAAGGCTTGTATGGTTTTTGCCTCACGAACTCTGACCAGGGAAAGCCAGTTTTGTTCACAGATTCAAAACAGGGACTGGTGGTCACATGAACCTGTACCAAAAGGATTAGTCTTTAACAATATAAAGACTCTCTAATTAGAAAAGTAAGGTTGCCATGCAACTCGACACCAATGAAAATGGTGGTTTGTCAGATTTCAATAGTGCGGGTAGCTCCCTTATGAAATGCATAGGCGTTACATAAACTTCTCTTAGCTTTATTATATTTTGATCGGATGAGTGATCAATATGGGTTGTGCATTCAACTATGAAACCATGTGGCAAATCTAATGAAGATCATACTTTCAGCAAAATTATGTGGAGGGATTTCTAAATCCATAAAACAGCATGCTGGAATCAAGAAAACAAAATGCACACTTAATTTAAAAAACAAATGTGCCGGCTTGATCTATTTTGACGACTCTCTCCCTCTCCCACTTTATCATTACTCACCTGTTTCAGCCTGACTTGAAACTGTTCTAAGTAACCCTTGCGACTGAGATACCAGAATCTCTCTGAGCTGGGAAAGATCTTGGCCTTGGTTTCCAACACAAATCTAACAGGCTCTTGTATTCCAAACAGAACGAGATCAACTGCTACAGTCAGGAATACACGTGTATCTGAAATACAAATTTACAACAAACCTTTAAAGGCAGTCCCATCTGCATTGAAGAATGTGTACGTCCAGAGCTCTAACTTAAAGTTTAAGCACTTGACCAAGTCCAGAGCTCTAACTTAAAGTTTAAGCACTGAACCAACACTCATATCTGAGCTAAACTTGTGAACATTAGATCTGTACTGGTGTGACAACTTGCGGGTTCTATTTTGTCTCATGATACAATGCCAAATGTGCTGATATACTGTAATAAATATATAACATACCTTTCTCAGTCTCTGTGTTCAGGATGGCAAAGCACTTCTCTGATGGATCCCAGTGTCCTCCTATGTTGTAAACCTTGCTATCAGGGGCATAGCCCATGGATACCTGTAAAAGGACAAAAAGGTGTTCCTCTAAAATTAACTGTCCACAAATCAGCTTACTGTGTTAAAGTGAGTTCATCCAAGAATTCAGCATGCATTTTTCTATGATCATTATAAACTTTGCAAGCGAATTTCATGGACCAATTATACACTATATTCTATGCAAGTTGGCCTGTCATGCATATGTGATAAGATTAAATGAAAATTAAAAAAAAAAAGAGGTTGCACTGCACAGATGAAACTGCATTGTTATTAAAGTCAAATTTTCCCAGCTTTATCATCTATCAAGCTCTGAATTCAAGGAGTAAAAAAGCCCCCCCCCCCCCCCCCCCCAAAAAANGTGTCACACCCTTCCTTGAAAATATCAATGCCTTTCCCACTCATTTCAGCTTGGTTATTTCCCACAATACAAAATTATAACATATCCCACAAACTTAATCCCATTGTCTCTCTCCCGATCCTAAAACATGAAGCCATGAATGATGAATGAAATCCCCCTGTTCACATCCCATATTTTTAATGTCAAGTGACAACTTCTTTGTGAGTTTCATGGGACCAACATCAATCCTTCTCAACATGAAGTTTTGGGAATTCTCATCACAATGTGATGCACTGTGTCATGGTGTTAAAAGTACCATAATTTGAGAATATCAGTCTTGTCAGACGATGAGGAAGAACAATCAGAAGGAAGTATAGGTACACGTCTCACTGACATAACTGTTCCAAGGTATAAACTATAGCAATAATGACACTGGGGCTCCTTTAAAAGGATATCTTTGTTTAGAAGATTTTCGAAAACTATGACAAAATAAAACATATACATAGACAAACAACACTGAAATAACAAAATCTATGATATATTCTAAAAAGTTCACAGAATTTATAGAAATTCACTAAAACATTCATCCCTGAATATCACTATCACTGGGTGAACATTAGAGAGTGCACAACATGTGTTATCAAGACTGATATAATACACTTTAAATGTTCTTCAGCAACACAACCACTGAAATAATGTCTCTTTACAGATACAAACAGCAACAACATATTAAATTACTCAACATGAGTTTCACAAGAAAACAATACAGTCCCCTTTCCAGCAAACACAATAATACTTTACACTACTTTTGCCCTGTGTTAGTGACACCAGGTTTTGATTAAATGAAATCCCTATAAAAGCAGTAAAATCTTAGGATAACCAACACATTCACACAGCACTGTATATTACCAAATCTGCAATTCTGGTTCATATTATATCCGGCTTACTGAGACACAATGCTTTTTATATTCCCCTGACAACATGGCCACTGAAACTACATCTGCTGCTACTTATAACTCTCTGTACTGGTTGTACACAGCTTAACTAACAACACATCTGAACTATGCTTGGCTTTATCAATTGATAAAAGGAAGTAAATATAATATTTATCAAGGTTTGGATTTTATCAGATCACTCCACAGCTAAGCTTTTCTAGTGAATTAATACATCAAGATGCATGCATTTTCCTCTAAAAATAACTGCATTCTGTTCTTGATGAACAGTCTTTCTTGATGAACAGTCATTCCCTGCTGTGTGAGGGTCCCGTTAATGTCAGTTTGTCTACTGTTATGAATAATATTATGTAATAAAATAGTACTGTTATGAGTAATATTATGCAATAAAATGGTACTATTATGAATATTATGTAATACAATGGCAAATGGGATAAATAATACCCGGGGGGGGCAAAGGCAATTTACCTGTCCCAGTGTGCTACGCAAAGTTGTGGACCATAAATGAAATCTATATGCAACAAGGATCACAACCTATGTGGACATTCTCAGCAACAAAACAAAATTTTAGGTAAAGAACAGATTTACAGTATTTACCATTCAGGCACTGTTAGTGAAAGGTGCAGAAAGTTTCCACTTCATCAAAGGAAATGCAATTCAATAAGGTCTTGGATGCAAGCATATTGCAGACGACTTTAGACATTAATGATTCAGTGTTGCTTTCTTCTGTCAATTTCTCACATGCACCCTGTGATTATTTTCATGTTTACATTGACACATCTGCCATTTCTTTTTGATTAACTGATAAAAAGGTAAATCAATACACTTCAAGGTGTGCTCACAGCCCATATAGAAAACCTCCACACTCAAAGAGTATCTTGGATACAACTTCTGCTGCTTTGAAAAGCTTTTGCACTGATCAATAAAAGTGCCAAAATGGTAAATAAATGCTTTATCTGGGGGTTACTGTTTATTTCAGGTGACTTTAAACCAGTTCATTAGAAAAACAGAAGTGTAACTGGTCTTTTCTTTGCATTTAGCAGTCCTTGCTTTTTAACATATTCTCTGCTATAACAGATCAGAACAAAAGTCATACCTTAGGACTTTTTCTTTTCAGTGTAACAAAATGGGATCCTTATTAAATTATGTCAATTTGTAAAACATTATTACATTGAGGCCTATGTATCTTGATAATGTGGTTCAAAACAAAGTTGATGATTTGGTTATACATATAAGCAAGGCTAAGGTCATTTAGTGTAAGCGGCTGTAATGTTTATCTCTACCAACAACAAACAATCCACTCTACTTGTCTCTGCAGTCATGTCAGATTCACTGTCATATCATTAACACAGTATAATCCCATATCAAAAGGCCCTGAACTCAGTAACTTATAACAGCATTATCTGCAAAGCCAGATGCTTGTAATATGTTTATGCATAATAATATGTACACATAATATGTTTATGTTTATAATATGTTTACATACATTGTATAGACATTCGTGGTCTTTTTTTTTTTCTCCATCCTTACTTTTCATTTCTTGTCTGTCTTAAGTTATTACTGAAACAAATATTGTAGTTTACTTTTGTTGACCTAGAGCCTAAAAAGGAATAAAAATAATATATAATAGTTTCAAGGTCATGTGGTTGTGTGTTTGTATGACCAGAAAATGCTTACTACCTGGAAAGAAAAAAATACACAACTGAAAAATGTAGCTATACTCTTGTCCTTTATTTCAGCTGTTCTCACAATGATTTTAAAGACAAAATACCCAAAAGGAAGGGAAGTAAGCAATCTTATTAGAAAATGCTACTAACTTCCTTTTGTTGGGTGGTGAAATAAATTGTGAGTATGGGGCTAGCAGAAGCTTGTGAATAAAACAAGCATAAAAGGCCAGCTGGAAACAAGAAAGCATAGCTGAGCTGTATTAGTCCCTATGGTGCAAGGCCCCCTTTCCACTACTGGACAACCGTTCAGTTACAATACAATGACACCACAGGGGACAGGTTACACATAATAGGTGGTGGTGAAGAGAAATGATGTCAACAACAAATCTAGGTCAATGATCCTGCTCTGATAATTAGTAACCTGAGAATGACAGAGATTTCTCTGCTTACACTTTACACTGTTAGAGGAGAGTGGGAGATATCCTAATGGAGTGTGGACTTAAAGAGAAAGACTGTTGTAGTTGTGTAAGCTTAACAAAGGAGAGTCTGTAGTGTGGGCTTGGATCAGAAGATAGTTTACAAGGTGGGTTAGAGCAGAAGGCTATAAAATGTTTGGTTAAGGGTAAAGACTAATATAGTGTGAACTTTGCCAAGAAGAAGATTGTCACAAGGAACAGCTAGAATACAGTGAAGGATTATGGTAAAAGATTATGTAGTGTGGTTTTTCAAGTAAGATGGCAAATTATGTGCTGCATGCATAGAATACAAGTTAGTAATAGCATGGGATTGAAAAAAAAATGAACAATGAAAATATGACTTTTATTCATCCCATAGAGAATTTATTTACAATGTTACACAATGTTATATGTCTCATTCATAATAAATAATATAAAGACAGAACAATGATACACATGATATTACAAATGAAATACATAACAAAGTCACTGCTGGTCACCAGCGGTGCACCGCCCTGGTCCCCCCAGCTCTAAAGCCAGGTACTCATTTACACCTGAGTCAAGTGAAGAAATGGAAGTGAAGTGTCTTTCCCAAGGACACTACAATGTAAACCGTCCAGTGTGTGAGTCAAACACACAAACCTTACGAGGCAGGGACAGACAAACATGAGACTGGCACCACTGAGCACATACTGAACACATATTTTTGAACAGAAGTTGTGTTTATCAAAATTCAATATTCTCTTTCATTATCTGCAAAATATTAACAGCCTTACTCAACCATTACTCCTAGATCTGTTTTTGAAATACACATCTACAGGACACTGCTAAAATACGTCACCAAAACTACACTTTAGTTCTCGTGATATTCGTTAATTCATGAAGGTCTATGTAGAACTTGGACAGTCAGCCACTCAGATTTCTGCAACTTTACATAGCAGCTCTTTAGCCTCTCTGGCCTCTAGAGCCACAATGTTTCATCGGACTAAGCATTTTCAGTCCGGAAAATCAGAAATTCCCGATGGCAGGGGTAAGGTTTCAAATTTCACAGTTACCACTCCCAAAACAAAGGCTTGCATCAAAGAACTAATCGACAAAGAGAATCAAATGACGGCTTCTCAGGTATCTCTTGCGACTGGGATTAGTTCATCAACTATAAAAACAATATTGAAAAGAGATTTAAACCTCAAAAAAATTTCTGCAAGATGGATCCCCCATATATTGACTGAAGAAAACAAAAGGACCAGAGTACAATATGCCAAAGAACTACTCCGCATGTACGATAATTGTAATCCTTGTTGGCTCAATGAAAATGTCACTGGAGACGAAACTTAGGTACATGTATATATTTATGAGCCTCATCGCAAACAACAGAACATGGCGTGGTGCCCCAAAGGTGATGATCCTCCAACAATAGCAAAAAGATCACGGTCGACGAAAAAGATTATGTATACCAAATTTTTTTACTCGAAAGGCTTGGTGATTCCTTGTAAAGACAACACCACTGTTACAAGTGATTTTTACACCCAAAACGTTTTGCCAAAAGTGATTGAACACCACAAGATGCTGCAACCGAAGTCTGGTATGAGAGGCATAAAAATCCTTTACAACATGGGAAAAGTTATTACATTGGACATGTTTAGAGCAAGAGACAATTTATAGTGTTTGGACTTCAAGATGAAGATCTAAACTTAAAGCCGAAGACAATTTACAGAGTGTGGACTTGGCACAGAAGAAAGCTTATACTGTGCATGAAACAGAAGGTAGTTATATTGTGCATAGAACAAAATACAATTCAAATTGTGCATAGAACAAAGGACAGTTCATAGCATAGAAAACAGAGTGTGGGCTTGGGACACAAATAAAGTATTGAGTGGAGGCTTGGAGAATACATGGATAATCATCTGAGATGGTTTCACAAAAAAAAGGTCTTGCCTATGATGGGTCATTAACATTAATACAATTTTCAATTACTGAGAACACAAGGAGTAGGTTGAACTTCGCTTGTGGTATATTACATGCTGTCAGAGAAACATCTCATCACAAAAACAAGAAAGACATAACATGTCAAACTTGTTAAATGGCATTTTATTTAATGCCCAAGACAATGGCAGAGACAAGAACTTTGTGGCCGAAGCAGTCTTGTCAGCAAACCACAGGAATCGAAGGTAAATAACTAGCAAGTATTAAAAGCAAGATGGAGGTGTCACTCACCAGCTCTATCAGCTGCATGTCACTGTGCTGAACATTTCTTCCTGGTGAGATTAACAGTCCAAAGCATCTGCAAGAGGATAAACAATTGCATCAGGTCATGTCATCATAAAGCTTCGAGCTGGCACAACACTGAATCCTACAACCAATCATAAACATACCCGATGGCATGTCAGAATTTAAACCATCATTAGTCTACTTCCTGTATTGGGCAATCACCAGCAGTTATTCTGTTGCTCAAAGTTTCTGACATCTGTGATCTTATTAAATGGCCATAAAAGAACATCTACTGCCAAATTTAATATGGACATTTATTTCATGCATCACTTGGGCCATAATTACCTTGTCCAGCACCCCTGCAAAACAAACCCTCTTCATTTCTTTCCTATCTTGTTTTTCTTCTTACTTCCTTAAGGAGTTCTATGACTCTCAAGCTCTCCACCCCAATTTTGCAAGTGCTGCAGGCTATCAGTTTTGGCCCTGGGAAGTACCTAGGCATTTTTACTGTCTCCACAGCTTCCAGCTTGTATGTGAATGAACTGATACAAAATAAAACTTCAAAATCTGTCTCCATGGCATATGAAAGAAAAGCTTTGACAGAGTATCCATGAAACTTGAGTATGTATGAGAAAAGGTAGGTTTATCTACCTTTCTATTCGGATTTCATGAGGGCCAGATTGCTGGACAGAGATCACAACCCGTTTCTCTGTGTTAACTCTGAACTTGAACACATCCTTGTCCTTAGGACAGGCAGAGTAGTTCCCCTTTCCATCATCCTCACGAAAGTCAAGGGAAACTGAAAAGGTGAAGTCCAGCTCTGCACTGGATAAGGAGCTGGTTGATGTTTTTTGTGGTTTAGGTACACGCCGAAATGTGTTAGCAAAGCAGTACAAAATCTTTGGTACCTGAGAGAGTAGAAAAATGACAAAATTCATGGCTGAAGTTCGGATGCAATATCTGCATGATTAGGAATTGTTTGGGGTAAAGTTTTTACTTCTATCATATATGTAATTCACAAAACTGCCATATAACTGTCATAGTTACCTACTGGCCTCTGCTTGATGAAGGCAATGAAGTGAAAAATCTATTTAAGCAAAAAATTTTATCTCTGCCTATAAGTGGATAAAAGTAGAGCATTTCTGTAGCTATGAGTATCTTACTATAATTGAACCGAAGACCAAAAAGTGTTAATTTTCAAGATCAGTAACAAAAACATCAACCTAACTGTAATTTTTCAAATACTCATTTCACATTTTCAAAGATGAAAAAAAACATCATCAGAAGAGCCTACTTTTGCAAAATAATGAGAACTTACAGAAAATATTAGTCTATACATCTAAAATGATTCTTTAACATATATTTGTTGTCCAGTCTGCCTTTGCATTTGCAGCCTCTATAATTTTCAGCTGAAGAATACTAAACCAATCAAACTTGAAAACTGTTATCCATACTAAATGAGAATATAATGAAAGAACTTACAGCTTCAGGTATATCACAGCGAAACACATGACACTGAAAGATGGCATTCTCTGCGCTGTCACCATGGCTACAGGTGAACGCAAAGCACTGGCGCTCTGCAGTCTCGGAGGGGCCTCGGGCACAGAATAGTATGCGATGAATACGGAAGCTTGCAATGTCGGAATTGGTGGCTGGCTCAAGAAGCCTGAAAAACACATGAAAGAGAAGAGATGAATAGTTGGTATATCACCAAAGACTGACAGGTACATTCAATGAGCATCATGTCCATGAAGGATGCCACAAAGAAAAGAAATGCCTCACAAAGTCCTGGCTTGCTGTCACTGGCATAACAAATAACTGGGTTATTAGTGAGTCTTGCAGGTTGTCTCTTGAGTTCATCAGGTGAACTCTTTTCCTTCAAGAATACTGGAATAATGCTGAAGTAGTCATCAAGAGGATTATTAAACATTTCTGGCTGAAGGATGCAATTTAGGAGTTTCTACTGAATCTGACTACATCCATTAGTAGCTGTTTTCTCACCAGGCAATATATCATTAGGAGAGAAAAACAAAATTATAATCAACACAATCTGTCTTAGGATGCAGAAATGTTGTTCTGATACTACCTACAAATAACTTGATAACCTGACATATTTCAAAGAACATTTTCAGATGGGACAAAAGGGACATGGGCTCAATTAAAAGCACACTGCTACACTCTACTACTGCCTTGAAAAAACAACTTTGATCTTCAATTCATCATGGAAAATATAAACCCATATCCAATATCCCTCGAGTAACTACTATGTGTATGTCATGAAAGCACAACCATTTTGGCTGAGTCTAATTGTTTGCTACAATCTCTGAGATGTGAAAATGAAAATTCATTTGACTGACACAAACAGCTGACCCAAAGCTGATTATTTTCAGTACAGTTAAAAACAAATATTCTTCCTGAGATATTTCTCAAAACTGTGTTTTGTCTGGATAATTCTGTAAACCAATAAATACAGTAAACTTAAAAGTAACTTAAAATGTTTTATAGTTAATTTGTCTTGCCTGGTCATGAGCAGAGATGATCTGGTGAGAAAATTTGGTGCCTGAATGAGGCCCACTCCATCATCAAACTTACTTACAATAAGACTTCACAAACTTGAATTTCAAATAATTATTGTATGATCTCAAACTTATGATGCATTCAGGTGCACTGATAACATCTCATTTGGGAAATAAAGGAAAATGAGGTCAGAGTACTATAATATGTGTGCATGTGTTTTTGAGTATAATAGATCTCAAGATATGAGGCCATACTATAGGTGCTGATATGACTATTCACCACACAGACACCAAACTGTTGTATGACAATATGTCAGATGAACCATTCCTGCTGATTTGGCAAACAGAAATGTCCGCAAAGCACATCAGGTTTAAAATATTCTTTCTAAACCAGCACAATGAAGCATACATGTTGAGCTTAAGGGAGATAAACAAAGTGGGAGAAAGAAAAATCACGCTCATACTGTAAAAGAAAAATATGATGGGAAGGAGCAAACACAATTTCAATGAATACACCAAACTAGCCAACTAACAGTCATGCCATATTAGTCAACTTTCATGAGGTTAGCAGAAATGCAGCAAACCACATACAATGATGCAACACTGACATGGGCACAACATTTTATAATGAACCAGGAAGGTAGATCAAGGATTGTTGTATGTTTTCCTATTCACAATTTCTTGTAACTGTCCATGCTCCCCCAAGACCTGCAGACCTTTACTCCTGTTGTACATATGTGTGCTGGCGGGTGTGTTTGTGTCTGCCTACATATGTTTGTGGTTATGTGTATATGCGCATATGCATATGTTCATGTTGGGCGTTATTTTTCTCTATAAAGCATCTTTCAGCACTGCTTATGTGGATTTGGGTGCTTATGTGGATTTGGGTGCTTATGTGCTTATGTGGATTTGGGTGCTATGTGGATTTGGGTGCTATGTGGATTTGGGTGCTGTAATCTGTGGGAAAGAAAATAATAATTACAATATGCTCTTATAGACTGATTGCTACATTGTTTAGTCGTTCAGCACATTCCTCCAAGTGAGAGTAACAAATGCCCAAATGGGAATGGTTTGGACATAAAATATTTGCCCTATCAACAAAAGAACACTTGTCAAGAGCTTTCATGGATGATGAGATAAATTTTAAGCTCAGCACTTGAAGCGATTTTGAGCCATTTAATCTATATTTAATACTTCCTTACAATAAAAAATAATGAGTAAAATAAATGTTAAAATCTTTTCATATCATGTCACATCACAATACGATCCTAGAAAATTAGATTCCCTGGACAGAAAAATCAGCTCAAGTCACTAAGCAAGTACAACTTTTGTGTAGTCTATCAAAACAAGGCTGGATGATATGGGGCTAGAAGATAGTATTCTCATCTTGAGTTTCTCTAGTGCAAGCAGCATTCATATGAGAACTTTTGAGAACTGGGGACTATCAAGCTGACTTAATCTCACAGTTCCTTTTCACAAAGATTAATGAATTTAATGACAGTATGGGAACATCTGTTCAGCTACAGCCCCATGTGTGATGTGAGAAAGGTAAAGGCAGGCTACAAGAGCACAATCATTCTGCATGCCTACAGAGAGATCAGAAAACAAGCTTTACATCAATGAAAGTGAAAAAAGCTGGAAAAAAAAGTCCAAAAAAAACCCGAAATGTCAGAAATATAGGGTGTTGAGTGATTGTCTTTGAAGACACATCTGCACCCGAATTCAGTCAATCTACATGGACTTAGTCAAAACCAAGTATTGACATGGTTAGAATCTCTTCTGATATCCTGTATATAGAACAAAAATGCACAAATACCATTTTTCAAATTTGTCAGCAAGCCCCACACAAACATACTGATGTCTGCTTACCTCATTGCACATAAGCTTAGAAACACCACACAGTAACATTAAAACACACATCTAGGAACAACATGAACTGCCACCACTCTAACAAAATGGAATGTTGTCATTATTTCTTCTTCACGTGAAGAGAAAAAGTGACTAGTTTGCTGCTTCCACCCTCTCTCTATCCTTTATCAAGGAGGTTATGCTTGCTCGCTCACTTCTAGGTGATATTCTTGGTGTGCCCTGGAATGGTGCCCTATTTGGAGACTTGCGGACTCCTTCATCCTGTACAGCCCAATTTTGCTGCCATAGGCACCTGCCCCCAACCCATAAGTGGGCTTAGCGTCACATAGATTCCTTTTTTTCTTAATTGTGAACACTTGTTTTTAAAGACAAATGACATCCCTAATTATGACATTCTTTTAAATTTCTACCCTCTCAGTGCAGAGTGATGGAAGTAGTAGACAGGGCCATTCTTAAAAGAATTTTATGTGCATTAATATCCTTGCATCAATCCAATGAGGATTCACAAATGAAGCCAATGAAGTGATGTTTTGACCTACTTTGGCAAAATCTCTGGCAATGCAAAATAACTGATTTTTGTGAAACACGAAAAGAAGTAACTGAGTGAACCAGAGCAACTTTTCCAGTTCAACAAAACATATTTCACTAGCTGTTTTCACAAAGTCAGTTAAGATTTTAGTTTGTCTTGTGGTCTCCCCCAGGAAGATCTCTCTGGTCATTGTGTCATGTTTCCAAGTTATCTCTATAAAATATTTTTTTAATTTGCAAACACCTTTAAAGAGGCCTTTACCAGTTTTATAATTTCCTATTAAAACATGTTTCTTGTGTACTTAAGGTACAGCTGCAAGAAAAAAAAAGAAAAATCTTCTCATTGTTCCGTGCCGTAAATTTTAATCTGAGGTCTGCAAGTAGTACTCCAAGAGTCGACATAAACAATACTATAGGAGTCTAAAGGAGATCATGTTTGACATTTGAGATCAATTTCACTTATGATAAACAATTAAACTGCATTTTACTTGCATACCAAAGCACAAGAGGTCAGCCTGTGAGCTTCACATTGAATGAGCTTTTATCTGCATTAGTGTAAGACTCCTATGCACTTAGAGACGTGCTTCTTACATCTATCTGCTGTTCCAAAGATTTCATTAGGTGAGAAAAAGGATCACCTTAGAAAAAAAGCATGAAATCATTGCTTTTGAAATAGGAGGGCTGCTGTCCAATATGAATGTTCAGTTTAAAATGTTATCATCAATCTCACAAAGGAGCACTCCTAACAAGACATTCCTGAGCAAACGCTGCTAGTCAGTTAATAATACGCAGCTCTTGGAATCTACCATACCAACTATAACAGAAAGCAAAACAATTGCTGCAAAGCATGAACAAGAAAGAAAAGCATGACAAAAGGAAGATTTCAGGAATGAAAAAGGAAAGGGAAGATGGGAGACATAGATAGTGAAGAGAATAAAGGGAACTATGTGAGAAAGAAGGAAGGCAAAGACAAAAAACAAAACAAAAAAATCAGTTTCGGTAATTACTGGATGAACTTAAATCTGGATCTGAAGCTGCATCAGCAAGCGCATAATACTTGTTCCATTCTTGGGCAAAACAGGCAGAATGGATGGCAAAGTTACTTTGCCAGAAATTTCAAACTAAAAACAATCACACATTTCTAACATCAAAAACATGAAGATATCATCTGACATAACAAAATGGAAGGAGAGAAAAAGGTCATGCATACCGCACTAGTTCTCCACTTCTGCTGCGGAACAAAAAGAAAGTCAAAACGTATGATATTAACACAAAAATGAAGTTAATAGGTTTGTAACTACAAAACAAATTAAACATAAGATGGTAGTATATAGGTTACAATATTCATAACAGGCTGAACACTATGAATGTCACTACCTCGTATCTTCACATCAATATGAAAAAAAAAATCAAATGATGTGTGAACATTTAGTGTGCACAAATAAGTAGACTGTAGAAGCATTAAGGGGTAAAAATTTCATAATTTTTGTTATATCTATCTAATTCACTGCATAAGGTCATTGCCTGAGCCCATGGAATGTCACTGTCAAGACCAATATACTAAAGACAAGGCAAAACAATTATGAATGTGTGAACTGTGAACATTGCAGTATGCATGTGAATGATAATAAAAAAAAACAATTGTGACACTCATTACCACTCCCGCCCTTGGGATAAAATTAAATGGGGTCACTTTAAGAGGATGGGCACAGTGACACTCCATAATCAGTCATGAAAGAAACTATTCTCAGAAACCTGCTCGACTGAAAGGTGTTTTTTTGTACTAAACCAATCCCTTGAAAAAATCATGCACCACAGTTTGCAACACTTTTGAAATGTAGAGATACATTAATACCTAGTACACTTCAGTTCAGCATATTAAAAATACAAGCACTGCTGGGATTGGCAAAACTGTGTAAGCTGGTGGAACATGATGCCTTGTGTTTATGGTTGTTTTGTTTTTTTTGGTTTGCTCTGAGATGAGAAAATCCATGTAATGGAACACCGCAAGCTGCTGGTTCATACAGAACAAAATATGGCTGCAAAAAATTGCTGCAGGATTGCACTAAACTCAGCTCTATAATTTAACTAGAAACACACAAAGAACTGATTGATAAATCAATCATTTCAATGTGCTTTTAAGAAGAGTTATAGAGATGTTGCTGTATAATAGCAAAAGAACATTCCAGTTAGCATATTTACATAACATCTATTAGCAAACATCCGACCAGAACTTGACAACAGATGAGCTATGGTCCATGCTTTAATTCTGTTTCAAAATGCCCTTTCTGGTTCTCCTAACAGTTTTCAAGATTAACAAATGGAATTTGTTGACAATGACTTTATTTCTACTTAGGACATATGAGAGAACAAGCAAAATAAATCCCTTTCCCATGGTGGTAGGCAGTCCACAAATACCATATGACAGGAAACAACATTATGGAGAAAAACAGATACAAACAGAAATCATGACACCAATTTATGACATGCATGATGTTGGATAATGGGGCTGCTCATCTGAACATAATATTTATATGCAAGTCTTGCAGTAAACACCATATGTGTACTTAAATCAGCTGGCAAGTTGACTCACTAAACTTTATTAAATAAAATATTGTACAGAAAAATTGGCACAGTTCACAGCACATTTTTCTGCACCACTCCAGTGATTAAGCATCCAGCAGCCTTACAATGCATAAGAGATGTGCAAAAAATTGACAGCTGCTGTCTGGATATGACCACAGTAAAGTTGGTCATGAATTCATCTGGCCAACTCCGTGCATGAAAAATGGCTGACAAACATAATATATGAATTCACAGATTTTGTGCAAATAAAGATCTGCTTGCTAGAAATAAGTAAAATTCAGCACCAATCACATCCTTAAGACATTCAGGCACAAATAAAGGTCCTGAACTGGTATATCTGGATGTTTACCCACAACTTGCATTGCTTGAAGCTAAATTTCAAACACTGACTAAAAGAATTTGAAAAAAAAACAAAACTGTGTCCCTAAAACTAAAATACACTGCCAAAAAAAAAAAAAGACAGCAGCCTTGCAATAGGGTCAAATATTACAACATCAAAGACTAAAAATCACAGAAACACATTACTAGTACACAATGCAATCACCATACATTTTGTAGGATGCACACAAGGAAAAGAACAAAAAGACAAGTAACACACCAAGAACTGAAAATACAATATGTAAATTAAACAACATCCATGTGAGCATATCAGAGACCCAGACACACACAGTCAGTTTTTCATAAGACAGTGAGACTCTCCTGTTTTGAAAATCACATAATACGTTTTATGAAAACCATACAACATCATACTACGCCTTTTGCTTTTTAACTTGATCCCTGATTCCCCCTCCCCTCTTCCAAAACTCCCCCAAAAAGTTCTTGTTCCACATGGACAATAATATTGTAGGAAATTCCTTGAGTGCAAGACAAAGAAATTTAGCTGCCAGAATCTTCTGCTCCCATTAAATTAAGTGTAATAAAGACATTTTGGTTAATGGATAAAAAGGGGATCTCTATGCTTTCATGATGATCATTATATATCACCATCATAGAGTAAAAATGAACTGAACTGAGGTATCAACTGAAATGATTAGGATGCCCACTGTTTTGATAATAAACCCATCTCTGCTGATCTGAAAATCACAGAACTTATGAAGGATAGGAGCAGTGTACAAAACTAGACTGAACACTACAACGGAGTCTCAATAATAAGAAGCAGCATATGGGATGAAAATTTACACTAGCGACTTACACAATCAGCATATCAGATAAAAATTTACCTGGCTGATGATATACATGTTGGGACTTAAGTTTGAGAATCACACAAGAACCATCAAAATGAAGTGTTAAGCACTGCATCGGTCTCTAAACATGGTTCTAAGAAATGGACCGAACTTTCATCCACCTCTCACTGAGCAGTAACTTTTCTGAATATGCAGTACACATGCTGCTCTGAGACCTTCTTCCCTCTTCATTTTGGACATGGCACACAAATTTCAAATGTTTGGCCACAAGCAGCGCATAAATAGTTTCCTAAAGCCGTATTATAAAGAAAGGCCTTAGTTAATATGACCTCTGCTGAAAAGCAGCCTGTTTGAATAAGAGGAATGCCCCTGCCCCAATGACCAGTGTTTCACATGTTTGTTTCATCTTGTGGCAAAGCGAATATGCTTAAGCAAAACTAAGAAAGACACAGAAATGCCATATGCCTCACACAGCTTAAGGCAACAGCGGCTACAAGAAGGGGCTCATCCCATCCTTGATAGCCTCTCCAAGCCCGTGAACTTACGGGGTGGAGAATCACTCACAGCATCAGCAGGTTATTACCATCAACTCCTTCAGAGGGCCCTCCCAAGGGGAGTCCACAAATCAGCGAATAGGGCTTCTACTCTAGTTAACAGTAAATAAAGCCAAGACGATGACAACGACGCATGAAAGGCATGCAACCATCTGCGTACACATAAATATTTCTTCTGACCCAGAAAATATATCCATCCTAGCATGCCCACACATCTCTAAGATGCTTACCCATGAGCTACCAGCAAAATAAGCACCACAAGATAAATAGAACAACTACAGAGGAGCAAATCTTGACCAAAAATAGTTAAAAAGTAAATCAGACATAACTACTAAAATTTTATAAATCAAAATATATGACGATGGATGAGCATTAACAGCTAGCTGACCTGACAATTCCTTCCGAGGTAGCTGGGACAGACAATGCCACAGGTATAGCCATCTGACTCTGCTCATTCAACACTGTCATGTTGCGGTAAATTTCAGCCTCACTCCGTGGTGCATTCACCATGGCACTGCCTAAGTAGGTCACACCGTTGAATATGGTGCAATCTCCATTTGGCAAAGAGGGCAGGGAGGTGGATCGACCTCGGTCTGGTGACATGTGAAAGTAGACTTCAGTTTAAAATATGACAACATGAACAAGAAAGATATGATAGTTACAATAGCAGTGTTGACTGTCATAAATAGTCTGTGACATGTAAAAGTACACTTCAGTGTATAATAGGACAACAAAAACAAGAAAGATGTAAAAGTTACAATAACAGTGTTGAGTGTAGTGAACACTGTTAATTAAAAACAATGCCTTCTCATGCAAAAACTCTATGACTGATGAGCCAGTTTGTTCATTTTGCTCATATGGAAGTGGAGAATCCCACAGAATAGCAAGAATCCAAGATTTCACGACCAGCCTATGATTGACAATAGGCGTACTTCGGAAATCAGTCAAGGAAGATAAGAAGCTTGAAAATTTGACTTGTCTAGAGTAATGCTCCTTGATCTATCCACAACCCAGCGATGAAGCTACCAAATTTGTATTTGCCGGGGTTCTGCAGATCTTATTCCGTAAGGGGTTTGCGAAAGTATCTCCCATATTAAAGTTGGTGGAGTCTGCGATGCCGAAATGTCTTTCCGCAATTGCTCCTACCATCAAGGAATGCGCGTATCTGTTTTCATTGTACTGAGAGAAAATAGTGTGGTTTTTGATATGAAATTTGTATGCAAAAGCCCAGTACAATATTAGAGCACAGTCCCACCTGACCAAAATCCCTGTTTCGAAACTTGAATACATTCTAATTTCCATCTTCATCGTCTGTGAGTTTTGGGTTTTGTTTGCTTTCTGCTGAATGTTATTGTTGTGTATTTGTGTCTCTCAAAACTAGTATGTATGATTAGACTTCATCAATCAGAATATTTTTATGTTTCTGGTCTTTCAGTGATAACATCGAACAGGCTTGATGCTTAAAATGGCGGTTTAAAAAGAGTTCTTTGCATGCTTGATAGACAACGATGCAAGCACACGCACCTAGGCTAGACTCGATATTTAGCTCAGTCAGACACCACTTTCATTTTTTTAGTATGGTAAAAATTAATTACATAAATATATGTATACTTCATCATACCACTAATTCTTCTGATTTTACAGTTTCTGAAATATTGTAGGATTTCATAATGAAAGATTTCAGGTAGGTCTAGACCTGTACACGCTGTCATGAATTAATTTTTTCTTAAGGATTCGACAGTTCAATGGTTTACAATAACTCTTAATCTGTGAGAAAACATTTTATCGGAGTGTTAGAATGTTGCCATTTCCAAATTTCATAGATTTTGTAAGCTATGATGTGTCATGATTCAAAATGTTTTTTGAAGGATTAGGCATTTCAAAAGTTTATGATAAATCTTAATCTGTGATAAAACTTTTTATAGGTGTGTTGGAATGTTGCCACTTCCAACTTTCACAGATTTCGTAAAGTACGGTGTGTCATGATTTAGTTGTTCTTTTTTTAAGGCTTAGGCATTTCCTCAAGTTAAGTTCCTGTGAGTTAAACTGACCAGTCTAAACTCCTGGTTTCTTCCAATTTTAACATTTTCAAATTTTCTTCGATTCAGCAAACAGTCCAATAAAGTCGGAGTTTAGCGCTCAAAAGGGACCTATGGAATATGGATACCTGCCTCTGACCACTCTACTGATCATGACTGATGTTATTATCATTATTCTTCACAGTAATTATCATGGGGAAAGATTCTACTTTTGAGAGGCAGGCTCCCAATGAAGTTGGCACTTCACTCTACTGAGAGCTTAACAGACGCACCATAGCCATTATTTATGACTTGATTCACATTGAGAAATAAAGTGTCTTTGTGGAAAGGTTTATAAGGCTCCACATTTTCCATATTTCTTCACGATGCAGTGTCCACTATGCCTCTATCTTTCCCCCCTCCCCTATCACAAAAGAAAAGCTCATGCTTCGAATAGCCATTTGTGTTAGACTAGGCCTAGACTTAGTCTAGACTAGTATCACTTGCCGTCGGCAAAAAACACCCTTTTTTGCTCTCAATACAATTTTACTTTTCAAATTTCTCATGTATATTAAACATCTCTACAGGTCTGCACTCAGCATAGGACGTTGGGCCTGATTTTGATGTATAATGTAATTAGGTTTATGTATCAAGCTTTACAGTGTTTTACACATTGGAATGTACAGTTACCGATATGAAACTAAGGACAAAAGATTAAGCTTCCAACTGATGCTAAAATTTATGCGGATAGGCTGGCCGTCAATGAGTTACTCGCACGTAAAATCATGTAAACAGGTTTGCGTGTCAAGTTCACCTGTCTATCCAGGCGCTGGGTACCCATTCTACAACACACTTTGTGAGCAAATCAGGGCACATCTCTTTTTTCAGGAGTTACTTCCCGTAATCTTATTTCCGAATAATGTCTATTAAAAACAGCAAAATTAAAAACAGCAAATGCAAAATAATGCTATCTTCTGCAAAAAAGACAACAATAAATTTCTACATGGGAAACTCATCTTGGACGCAGTGCAAAAACTAAACCTGATTTCAGTTTGGCATCTGTCTGAAGTCCAGCTGATTTTTTTGGCAATCTCCTGGGACACGACCGCTCTTGCATTGATGCAGTTCATTTAGTCATTGGTTTAGCCACAAGATCGGTCCTATTCCGTGATTATCCCATTTTTTTTCCCCACAAAACATGAAACACTTTCACTACTTCACGTTTCACCTGTATCACTACTCATCTCCATCACAATATGACAAAAGGATGCACATCTGACATGCTTGAGATTCTAGCCCTTTCTAAACAAGACTGAGAAGTCAGTGTGTAACTACTTCATACTCTTATATCAGGGTCATTCCATGGTAACTGACGGGACATTTAGACAATATTTTTCAAACAAAAAGCACTTATAATTCATTTTATTTATAGTTTTCTGTACACAAATCAAAAAAGCAATGGCAAATTAACTGACCAAACTAACATTTGACTTGAGAGATAAATTGGATCTAATATAATCATATCTCATAAGGTTGGTAACTGATGGGACAGAAAAAGTACCTTGGTGTTTACATGGTAACCCAAAGTAGCAAAATTTCTGAAATTCAGCCACTCATACTACTCATAACAGAAAAACACATTTTTATAACACTCAGATAATGCATCTTAACATGTGGATAAAGCAATTTTATCCAATAACAATTTTATTGCACACTAGGGCCTTCTTTCTGAGTAACTGATGGGACAAAAAATTAGTAACTGATGGCACACAATTGTAACACAATATTCTAGAGAAGAAAGCTACTTTGCAAAGTAGGAAGGAACTCTTCCTTCCAAATACATTGAACTTTTTAACTATTCTGCACCATGATGCACCAGCTAGCTTTATAGTAAGTGGCATTTGAAAAATTGGTCCTCACGTAACATTTTACATGGAATGACCCATCACAAATACCGGTCTAGGTGAAACAAGAGATTTTAGACCATGGTATACAGATGAAATAAATTACTAGAAACACTACCTAATCCTTTATATGCCTGATGATATGAAACTTGAAGACAGTTATGTTTTTATCTTTTTTAATGATGCTACTGCCCTAAATCTTCTCTCTTCCAAACTTGATATCAATGTTTTGTTTAACTGTTTATCGCTGGGTGTCTATGTATCACTATGAGGCTGGATTACTAAAACTACAAATTATACAACTGCCACGTACTCGGACACGGCATGAGATAACCTTATCTAGGCTTGGGTACATCCTGAACCTTGGTCAGACTTGTGTGCCAGTGCAGGTCACGATAATTTATATACTGTATTTTTTTTTTAAAATCTGTAACACAGTAAAACAGTCAAGGTAGTGACATTTTGACAGTACTCAAACAGCCAGAGATTTTTGAGAGACAAGAGTCATTGCCCACTCCTTAGTTACTCTCCCTGGCTATCATTTCCAGGACAGGTGACTGCTGTGGCTATCATTTCCAGGTAGGTAAATGTTGATTGTGCACCTTATGAAGAGCAAAGAAAGGCATGAAGAGGGAAATAATTTACATGTGGTATCATTCTCTAGACGCACAATACTGATGTGCAACATGCAAAGCTCCTCACTGAAATGAATCATTGTCTTTCACATTCCGAATGTTAAACAGTTTTTCTCCCAGAACCCCATCTAATTATCATTTCCTATTACAGTGGATATACTTAACATTACAGCCCTTTGCATGAAATCTTGGTTCACAAGAACAAAATCTATCCTAGGGCCCTCTTCATTTATAATAAAATACTTTGATTAACCCGTTAACAGTTTCACAGGATCGCCGATAAGACATTAACTTTTCTGTTGGTGAGAGAGGAAAAGATATGTTAAAAGTGTTGTTGCCAGAGCTCACAAATGAATGTGTGGAGATTATCTTGGATATTGTATCACTCAAACTCAAAGATGATCATGAAGCACAGTGGAACCTCAGTATTATGTGTTCATTATTAAATATACCTAGTTATTTAATATGAATTTCACATTCCTGGATTCATTATTTTTTTTATCATTTCATCAATCAGGTGGCCCTCGATCTTAAATACATCTGAGTAATAAGTATACTTTTTCCATGCACCAAGGCACATTTTACATAAGGTTCTATTGTATTGTGATCTCTAACAACACAGAATGTTACAACTGCCTATGGCCTGGATGTCATACTCTTGTTACGCCACTGAACTGCCTTCCAAGCACATGTACAAGAGCATGATAAAAAATGAAGTAAAAGGTGACACAGTAAGAGTCATAGTCTAACCATATCACCTTAGCTCAAACTAATGTTATAACAGTAGGCCTTGCCTTGAGCAATGTTGGTCAGGGTTTCAGTCAATGCCTCTGTTATACAGGCAATGTTGCTACAAATACTGATATCCCTGCATCCCTAAAATACTTCAAGATTGGGTTTCTAACAACAAGGATGCCTACAACTGGAAGTATCAGAGAGGGAGTTTTTTTTCTGAAATGAGGGAATTTCTTGACAAATGAGGGAATCTGTACATTTATTACACAAAATCATTGATAAAGTAGTACCCTCACTCCACGTTCCTATCATTTACAACCATTTTATGCACATTCACATTTGTGGCTTGAAGCTTATTGTTTTCTTCACTAACTCCCTGAGCTTTTGTCATTCAACTCCAGTGGCATGTAACGGTATTTGAAACTTCCTACAGCCAGCACTGTGCAGACCTTATATTAATCAATCCTATATCAGGTCTTGGTAAAGAGAAACCTGGCCCTGATGGCAGCTTAGATATATATATAGGCATTACTATCTTTGACTAGACTATTCACTGAGAAATTTTCTTTTCACACCTAATCTTTTTCATCCTTTGCATTAGCATTGTTCATTTTTTTTTTCAAGTTCCTGTATGAAAAAAGCTCTCTAAATAAAAAAATTCACTCGTCAGACAGCTAATGCACTAAATCTAAGCCTGAACATCTGAGCAAACATCAGCACTACCGGACATCTTGTAACACATAGTCTCTCTTTACAACAGGTCATTTCCGGATTGGCTCTCATGAAATGGGCATGGAGCAAGTTTTGCTGGGCATACACTGGTTGACAGGGTTTGTCTGATAGGTCAGATAAGGAATTTAGCAATTTGTGGGAAATTTCAGTACTGCGTGGGAATGTGGAGAACTGCCCATCTGCAGGAAATTCCCATAAAATGCTGAATTCTTAGCATCTTGATAACTACATTGGCACTTTTTTAGTCTTCAACAGGCTTAAAATGTGGACAAATGGGTGAAAACGGAGGGTGAGAAAAAGAAAAACAAATAATAATACACTTCACAACTCAATGTTTTGACAACGTGGGGTCATATAAATTACAATGGTTGTCTGACCTGTTCCACTACACTGATTTCTACAGTATGTGAAACAAAGTGGAGGGGAGGTGAGGGGTGGGGTGGNGGGTGGGGTGGGGGAAGAGCAGGCAATTTATCATTTTTTTTTCTTCATATGATCAGGACCTCAGTAAAGCATTGAAAAGTTCAGAATTTTCCAGATCAATTCCTGGTTGGTCTGCTGTGGAGTCATGGGTGGGGAAGGGAGGGGAAGATAACTGACACTTCTGTCACTTCCATAGTTATTGTCCTTGATCATTCAGTAATGGATAACACAACATTCTGTTCACACAAATACTTAGCCAGTGCCCTAGATTTCATGTTAACAAGTTGCTACTGTAAAATGACAGACAGGTAATTCTTTTCCTCCAAAATAACAACTGAACACAAAAACAACACAACAGGATGGATTTTTTTTTCTCACCTGATCCAGCCTGTCCTGATTTTTCTTCCTCAGTGGAAGTGTCTGGATAGTTTTCAAGAATGGACTCTGAATTTAAGATATTCACTGATTGGCTACTGGGTATCACATGTTCACAAGGTTCCTCTATGATCTCGGTGCTGTCAGACATTTTCCCGTCTATCGCAGTTGCACTAGCTATCTCCTCACTGATGTCACTCACATCTGCTGCCACTTTCAGTTTGGGCTCCCCGTTAACAACAACAAATTCTTCACTGGTTGAGGAGGTGACAGAGTCACGACTTATGGCATCATCCATGGTGACCTTGGCATACTTGGAGGTCACCAAACTTTAACACAGCGTTGCCTGTTACAAAGAAAAAAGTAAGTAAAAGCATGAGATTTGTTGAAAATAGAATTAATCTACCTCACTGTTAACTGAAGGTAAAGTAGAGAGTACAAATGGTACAAGGTGACTTCTCCACAAGCCTGGGAACTCTCATCGACGTTCCCATATTGGCCAAACAAAATGTTCTTGGAGAGATGAAAAATGGAGCTGTCTCTCATCAGCTTGCTAACAGTAATATTTCCATTAGTATCACAAAAAGAACATCACCATTTCTGGAACTTTTTAAAGTTTAGATGTGTTTAAAGCTCCTTCTTTCATCTCTTGTACTGCAAGACAAGGGATGCCACCCCAGAATTCCTAGGCAAGAAACTAAACATTCTGTGTTTGCATAAAAATATATAACAATCATAAAACCTGATCTCTCCCACTTTTCATCCTTAAGAAAACTTCCCTCTCTCAGACTTTGTTCTTCTTCCTTGCTTTGTGTATGAGCTTGACACCACAAATGACAAGTGTTTTTAACTAGATATGCTGACTCTTGTCTTTTAACAGCAGTTTGTATTGGCTTTGAAACACTGTGAGAGTGTTAATCTAATTCCTCTTATTATTCCTAAAGTAAGAGACAAAGAGCAGACATTATTTATATCTGTGGTCTGTGCTGTGTTGTGCAGTGAGAAAGAAAGAGGGAGAGAGAGAGAGAGAGAGAGAGAGAGAGAGAGAGAGAGAGAGAGAGAGAAAACAGCATGCAGCTATCTTGCTGTGATTACTGTGATCACTTGTCCTTCATCACCTGCCCCCATCTAAACTGTTTATACTTACTAGATACTGAAACATCGCTACACACTACTGGCCAGTGTAAGATAAAGACTGAGAATGAAATTTCCCTGTACTCAAATGTAACCCTGCTCTAACGATGCAAATTAAGAACTAATTTAGGCCATCAAAAAGCAGTCTCTAGAATTCTCTTTTTCTCCTCTAATTCACCCCTACCTTCCATCCCACTTTCCACTTAAAAAAAAAAAAAAATTGCACAGCAATATGACCAACCACACTGCTATAGTAATACCAAAGAGTGTGTATCTTGGCTGTGACTGCAACCTTCCACCCACCTACATAGCAGGGGTTACTCTGGCCTCTAGCATACATGTAGCTGCGACATGGGAGATTGAGGACAGATACGTTTGAAAGCTAACTACACAGACTGCATGAAAGTTATATAGTCTAGTCCACCTATCTCAATGTCTTGGTTAACCCAACATTTTATGATTCTTCAGTCTCAATCTGTCTATTTTTGATCACTACTAAATAATTTCTTCATTGTGGAAAAGTAATTCTTTCCTTTTCTCTTAATACACTTAAACGAGGACACGCACATCAAATACAATTTTTCGTTTTCCAATACTTTTTCTGTCCGAAAATTATCTAAGGTGCCCACCGAGTCAATTTTGCGCAGAAAGAGTATCGTTCTGTTACCATGCGTGTATGTAATATGACACAATAAGGAGAGCTAGAGATACCGGCTTTGGCCTTTGCGACTAGAATTATTCCCTTTCCCCGATCAGCAATGGCCTGTGGCAAAAACGATGATGTCACTGAAGTTCCAGCAGCTACAGACACCTTTATCTGACAATGTATCATTCAGCTTTCAATTAAGGATTTGGTCATCCCAATTCAAAAGTAAAGTTTGACTGTGCAAGCTAGGTGAAGTATTCTGTATTTTTTATTGGCTTTGCATGATTTTGTTTGACACAGCTGCCGTTTACAGTGGAATTAAAAGATGTGTTATCACCTGTCCTCAAAGCACTGGCTAAACAACTTGGCTGTGCGGGTTGAACGCTTATGGCTGCCACGCGCGCAGTTTCAGATTTTGCAGAACGTAAGCCTGTAGGTTGTCTGGGGCAGACAGAAGCATTATATCATCTTGATAGACACCTGAAAGACTGTTTTATTGGAATAACAGGGTATGGTATGATTTAACATGGTCTGTAGGACGATACAACTTCCCTTTAATGTTGGCATCTCCTGGCATGCCCTGCAAGCAACACTTGACCATAAAATGAATACTGCACCTAATTCCCAATTCCCTCTGATCTTTTTCATTTCTCTTCACATTCATGACACCACATTGTAGAATTAATCAAAGACTCAAAGCTTGCGCTGCTGCTGAGTCAGGGTGATGGGAAAAGGGAGAAAGGAAAGGAGGTGTTGGAAATAGAAGAGGTAATGCAAGAATCGCAAGGGTGATGCTAGTATGCCTGGTAATAAATGTGCTCACTCCTTTACTTGGGGGCTGTTGGTTTTGGTCCTCAACTGCTTAATTTATCAATGATTGGTTTCTTAGCAGTGGCCTCCCTTGTGAATTTTGTCTCTTTTCACTACTATTCTTAATCTTATCTCAACTTTCTCTTTACTCAACAGTTTTGATGGGCTCGCAAATGTCATGATATATACAGTCGAGTCTGCTTAACTCCAATTCGCTGGGACCATCCCAATGAGTTGGAGAAATCATAATTCGACTCACGATTTCCAAGGCGAGTCAACCGTATGCGAGCGAGCGAGCACCCTGGGGAGGTCACGAGGGCAATTCAACAAGGGAAGTAACTATAGATGGCATATTGGGGAAGTATTTTAAATGGGATGATTTCTTTGTATAAGAAATTGCTCTGAGTAGTAGCTTAATAGATGAAGAGGCCACCACTTTTTCCACTTGTTCCCGGTTTTTTTCAAGATCATAAACAGCGTGCTAGCGGGAACGCCATACTTCTCAGCTATGACATTCTTCGACATCGCACCTCTGTCGATTTCCTGGAGCATGTTAATATTCGACTCAATGGAAAGAGTCTTGGGGTTTCTCTTTACAGGATTAGAGAAAGCCATTATTTAGAGGACAAATTCAACTTAATTCAAGTTGAAAATGATAAAGATGAGTCAACCGTACGCGAGCGAGCGAGCACACTGGGGAGGTCACGAGGGCAGCCTCTTGTTTATTTACCATCACAGTGCAATGGGCCCGATGCGTTGTATGTACTGCTGCCGAGATGTTTAATTATCGATCGATTTTTCAGCACCGCCGAGCCCTCCCGCATTCTCTTCCCCCTACTGTCTTATCAGCGGTGGTGTAATACACACGCCCTACTTATTGTGCTGCGGTTAATGGCACTCGCAGTGTCCAGTTTTATTGCCTCTCTCTATCCGTGGCACCGTCTTGTTTGTTTTTCAAGCCGTCGGCGTTGTTTAGTGCCACACAGGGAGGACGCCAGGAGGTGATTTTGCCTTTGTGGCAGCGCTGGGCAGTTGGATTAATCAGAAATGGGCATTAATTACTTCATCTTATGCAAGGATAATTAATAGACGCAAAGAAGGAAAAACAACTATTATTTCTTTTTCTTTCGACTGATAAGTAATTGGAGGAATCCGATTTTCGACATACATGGACTCAACTGTATCTGAATTCCACTGTCCTTTGTAATAAAGGATGATAAATCAAAGACAAGGATGAAATTTCAGATTTTTTGACGGCAGGACACCTGCATACCTGTGTTTCATTAATAATATTAATAGGCTTGTTCACATTATTTAGATAAAATTATGATTAAAAGTGATACCTATTGCACCAGACTGATTATGTTGGGAAGTGAATTTCAAATGAGGCTCACGCCTCTCACTGTAAGTCATGCCAGTTAATACAGCCCTTAATCCTATCCTAAACCCTATCCCACCCCTAACCCTAATTCTGAATTTAATGCCCATTGAGACAGGAGTGTCAGTTGAAACAAATTCCTAGCCCTAATGCATTGAGATAGGAGTATCAGGTATAAGTCTCATTTGGAATTCCTTGCCTCTGCTGCAAGCTAAAGTAATTAGTCAGTCTGGGGGCTTGGGACATGAGTACAGAAGAAAAAATATGGGTTATTACTAGTCTATTAGACATTGTTAAACTTAAAGTGGGCTTGGGCACAGATCCTCCAAGTCCAAGTCTAAGACAACCAAGAATGAAACAAACAAGTGGATCGGCAATATCCTGGGACTCCCTAATATTCCCAAAGTAAAAATGTGTGCCTGGATTAAAGGCAAGGTTATATTCATAATTATGTTATGGAAGAGAACGTCCCTGTGGAGAGTTTTTAATTGCCATGCCATTGATATTGACTTTACTGAAAGGAATCCCGAATGAGACTCACACTCCTACCTGGAATTCATGCCAACTAATATAACTGAAACCCTACCCCTACCCTTAAACCTAACACTAGAGTCTAGATACAGCCCACTGAAACAGGAGCATCATATTAGTATTACTCAGTCAAGGCAAGTTCCTAAGTCAGTCAACTGTCAAGACAGGGTCAAATTGGTGAGAAGCACAAGACGTAAGTTGTAAGTCTCTTTATCTTGCCTAAACCTACCCCTAATCCTGTCCCTAAACCTACCCCTAATGCTGTCCCTAAATCTGACCCAAGCGCAGATCTTGGGAGTGTTCCAGGATGTTGCCTCTCCTCTGTTCTGTCATTGTTAATCTGTTAATATTGACTGTCAGGCAAAAGCAAAAGGCTCCCTTGCCATGCACTGTGTATCAAAATCAGTAGACTCAACTGCAATTCTTTGTTGCTCACACTTACATGTCTTGCTTGCAAAAAGTGATTATATATAAATTCTGATCATATCAGTTGCGACTCAGGCACCGGCTGACGCTGAGCTTCATTTCAAATGCAAATACCCAAAACACAAACACCAAAACATTCATTACACATGGAAGTAGGTGGCGTTTCCGAAAGTGACGTCATCATAATATTTCCTCTCGAGTTCATTGGGGTTATTTCCGCTGAACTTCGAGGAAATGATGACGTCATCTGTTTTGTGGGCAAACCCCCATCCCAGCCAAGCGAGGCACATCGAAAACATGAGTTTTTAATATCAAGGTATCGATATCAAGTGTACTATTTCGATCTATGAAGCCAGTGAGTATTGTGGGCAGAGGAGGGGGTTGGGTTNGGGGGGGGGGGGATAACTCCAAGATAACTCCAAGATATATGTAGGATAACTCCAAGAGGAAGAATAGAAATCGAAAAAAGTAAGGGCCAGGAAAAAAGTATTACTGATAATAAGGTCTAAATCTATACTTTCCTTGGTGTGTTTAAGTCTCATTATATCTATCACTTCCTTAAGTGAAGAGATAAGATCGCGCAGACTGTTGTGAAAATCTGGGGGCAGGTTGCAGAGTACAGGTTATTGATCAAGTCATAGCCAAATCACGTTTCACTGATCATGATATGATCTTTATTACTCGAGCCTAACATTCCCTGCCACGAAAGAGGTCTTCACATATAATATTATGTTTACGTCTTACTGGCCTAAAATAGAAATGTGTAGCAAATGTCCTCTTGACAAAACAGAGACTTGCATTTTTTTTTAAGTTGGAAAGCAACGCTAGACGGAGAGAAGAAAAGAAGAAACCTTTTAGGTATTCGATACTCAAAAAAATCAGCATTAATAAATTCGATACTGATAGGCACGTAATTTCAGTAATGCCAGGTTGGCTACTTTAAACGTGACATTTTAAAGGCCTTGGCGGGAAACTTTTACTCGTTATTGGTTGGATATTTTTTGGCTATTTTTTTGGCTAATTGGCAGCTTAACGAAAAATCAACTAAAGCATAAACCAACTAAATTATTTTTTTATTTTTATAAGAATTATATTATATCAATGAGCAACAAAGGAAAAGTTCGTTGGCATTATTGTTCTGAAAACCAAAGGCAGGTTTGGTTGACAAATGTTGCCCAGTTTCATTAAAGGAAATCTGCATCGTCCTATAGACCATGTTGGATCATACAATACCCTGTTACTCCGATGAAACAGTCTTTAAAGTTACATTATGCAAAGTCCGAATTCTTACACCACTGCACGAGTAACGGCCATAAGCATAGGTCAGAAACGTTCCAGCCGCACGGCCAAGCTGTCTAGCCAGTGCTCATACGTCGGTATGAATTTTTAATTCCTTTCTTTAATTTCTTTCTAAGCGGCAGCTGTTTCGTACAAAATCATGTTCAGGCAATAAAAACGCAGAATACTTTACTTGGCTTACAAAGTCAAACTTTACTTTTTAATTTAGATGACCGAACCCTTACTTCAACGATGAATAATATATTGTCAGATAGAGGTCTCTCAGTAACGTCATCATATTTGACACACGTCGCTGCTGTTCAGGGAAGGGGAATAAAACTGGATGCAAGGGCATCCAGCTCTCTTTATTGCGTTATATTAAACAAGCGCGCTGTAACAGAACGTACAATGCTCTTTCTTCGCTAAATTGGCTCGGTGGGCACCATAGATATTTTTCGGAGAGACAAAGTACTGGAAAATAGAACATTATTTTTGACATGCATGTCCATCTTTTACTTTAAGTTGACATTAATTTCGAGATCAGCTGCCTGGATTGGCAGGGTCTTATTTTAAAGACTATGCTATACAATCAAGCTCATGTTTTCTTTCTAAAGCATTCTCTCCTGTAAATGCCAGCATGTCGCTTTCTCTAAGCCCAGTGCTCTAGCGCAACATGCCTCCCGCCGACACAGCCTGTTATTGGAAACTAAATCCTTTTCATCACTGTAACAGTTTTTGTTAACCATAGTGGTATAAGTAACATAATTATATCCGTTGGAGACCCTGTTTCCCGGTTTCTCATACCTTAGCCTATTTTCTGTCACTATCATTTGCTATACTTCCTGCCATAACTAGATCCACCTCAACCGGCCAGTGATTTATTGTTATTAAATGCCTTATCGCCTCTTTCCTCTTTCCAGCCACCATTTTACTAGTATAATGAATGAAGATGTAGATGGTAATTGATGTAGTCTGCATGGTGTGAGCTGGTGATGATGATGATGAAGGAAGTGGGGAGGCAAGCTTGGCTATAGGCATTTAGCCGAACTCGAACCTCTACCAGTAGTATTACCACACACATAGACGTAAGCAAGGCAGCTTTGTACAGTGAATGACATCAAAGTTTATTTTCATCAAGAATGCAGTGCAGATAGCAGGGTTTGACAGCAGTCACAGCTTCCAGACAGCCTCATGGAGAAAAAGGCTCGAAGAGCCTCGCTGAAGCAAGATGTAGGCTCGACTGGGCTCAGATGTAATAGACTGATTTAACGGGAGAAACTGGTGTAAAACATAAATTTTACGCAGACGTAGCAGAGAGCTACTATGTCAGAGGCTTGAAATGTGAGCTCAGTCTGACGATTATTTGGATGTTGTTACATATTATCTAGGGAAGTGTGTTACCAGGGAGTTTACCAAAATATTGTGAAAGATCAATTTTGAGAGAAAATGCCGAAAAAACCTAGGCTACACTAGAACATTCCATGCCTCTACCGGGAATCGAACCCAGGGTCTCTCAGCTTGCAAGTCTGAACGTGCTACCACTACACCACAGGGACCCAAATAACACAGCAATTTAATTCTTAAATACCTAATGCCAGAATAGGTCTGATTTCCACATGTGACCCCAACACACCTCCCGACTTCTCACCCCCCCCCNCCGCTTACCTATGTCATATCCTCATGCCAGTTTTTAATGAGCATGAGGTCATTCTTAAATGATATCTCAACTCCTTCGGCATAGTGTCCACAATGAACCTGGGGCTGTTATTATATATATGGTTATTTCAGCTCCTAGAATGCTATTTCTCACTTCGTCCTATGTCTCTGCCTATGGGTTACAGAACCCTTCTCTCTACTGTTATCCCAAAGGTCCTAATGGGCATCCTGCCGACAATCGCCAGGGGAAACCGGGGTGGCAAGGCATAATCATATAATATTCATTATTCATACACAGTTCGTAGTAAATTTCTTGTCTATGTAAAAGATGGAAGCGTATGTCAAATATATTTTTGTTTTCCAGTGCTTTTTCCTTCCTCAAAATTATCAATAGGCCCATCTAGTCAATTTCTCAAAGAAAGCGCATCGTTCTGTTTCCGTGCGCGTCTGTAATGTGACGCAATAAGGAGAGCTAGAAGTGACCGGATGTATTATTCAGCTTTCAATTGAGGTTCTGATTATCAATTTTTAAAAAAAAAAGAAAGTTTAACCGTGAAAGCCAGGTAAACTATTCTGCATTTTAATGGCCTTAGCATGACTTTGTTTGCCATATCTGCTGCTTACAGTGGAATTAAAAGATTTATACCGATGTGTTTTCACCCATCTGCAGGGCACTGGCTAGACAGCTTGGTCGTGCGGCTAAAACGTATTTGATGTAAGCTTATGGCCGCCACGCTCGCAGTGGATGTAAGAATTCGGACTTTGCATAATATTATAATATAACCAGGGTTGTTAAAAGTTACTTTTAAAAGTAACTGTTACAATTACCTTACTAGTCTGAAAAATGAGTAATTGTTACAATTACTTTACTTTTTGGAAAGCAAAATAACTGTTCCAATTACGGTACAATCACGGAATAGGACCGATCTTGTAGCTAAACCAGTGACTAAATGAACTGTATTAATGCAAGAGCGGTCCTGTCCCAGAAGATAGCCCCAATTACTTTACTTTGAAAAGTAACTATACTAGTTACTTTGAGGTCTCAGTTTCTTGGTTATCCAAGAAACGAAACAAGCGTGCAAAAAGTCAACCGGCATTATTCACACAAGTTATCACGGTTGTCTTTTGAGTAATATCCATAAAGTCACTGAATTAATATCTACTTTATTTGTGTTGAAATCTCAAAACAGTAGCCTTTGCTCGTTTGGGTATCAATGGCCATTTATTTTAATATCTTTTTTTTTATCTGCTTCTTCACAAGGAAATTAACAATTTTCCGAAGGGCACAGCCTGTTTTAGAGAGAAATCTTCAAAATACAATCCTGTGTGTGTTAGTGCAGCGACTTTCAGTCACACAGTTTGTATTTGATTATTATTCCAGTATCATCTTTATGATCCTCCAGTCGTGTGTGTCGTTATTTTCGACCCCAGGAACCGTATATCTCGCTTTACCAAACGCATTGTGTTGAAAGCTGTTTCCCCTTATACATTAGTGTGTGGGTTGGGGTTTTTTTTTTCAGTGAAATTGTAAATCTATGAGATTTTAGGTTTGGAATTAGAGAATCAGAAAGGGTAATCAATTGGTCATTTTGTAACTTTGATCTTCTGTGACCTGAAATGATAGATTTAATTGTCCCTTCCCTCTTTCTATTTTAGCTCAATGTCATACTGTCTTATATATGCCTGTCTTCCTTCCTCCCTGCCTTCCACCTTCTTTCTTTCTTTTGTTCAGTCATTCATTCATCGTCAGTTAGATAATTACAGCTTCCAGGAAAGGTTTTGCCTAAACACAGTAAGACCTCGATATCAATTACCGGTATGCTACGCGTACCTCTTTACTAAGTATACACTCCTAATGCATTGAATTTTCCTTTCTTTACCTTTTAAAATGACCCTTGATTCCAAGTTATAGAGTATATATTTATTAAGTATACCCTCGCTATGAACTATAAACTTGAATGGTCCCACAGGCATAAAGCATTTTCCTTAAGAAATCGACCCTGTCACAATAGACTGGAGATAGCACGTGATCATAAAACATGCAGCTCGACGCCACCCGCATGTGTCGATCAGGCCAATATCGCACTTAATTTGACGGGATTGGTGGAGAGAACCACGACACTGGATGGCGGATTCGTTTATCATTCGTGACACAATGGGGGATGATGACATCGCTGTAATGAGTGCAGACCAGGTGCGTTTGCAACTGGCCAACCTTATCCTCTTAATAAGTAAAGTTGTATTTGTAAAACGAGGAGATAAAATCTGACACCGGCGTATTCTGGCTTGCAGGTGACAGTTACATTAACGTTCTTCAATCCTCACGTATGATTGCTACAAAATTTACAACATTTTGCTGTCTGATGTCTATGTTCAAAATCCACAACCATCCTACTCAGTGCCCCACCGCCTCCCGACTAAACGCAGATAAGGTCGCCCCTCTTATTCACCTCCCTTACGTCGCGGGCGGCCCGACACGACACAACGTGTCCCCCTTTCATCCCACCCGCCTGCGATTGGGTGGCGCGAAAGTGAGGCCTGATCCTATTATCCTACGTCTGTCCCCTTCACCCTTTCCCCCACCAACTTCCTCCTTACGAGTCGGCGCCAGATATTATTGCTGCTGTAACGGTAATGGTATACTCTTAAAGAAAGCACTCGTAAATGTAAATGGAAAAATCGAACTGAAAAAGAACAAAAAAAATCCAAGCAATACAGGAGCGGCTAACGATTGAAGGTAAACAACTAATGAAATGACAATCGTGAGCTAGTGCATCCACTCCCATATAGTCTATCACGACCTTAATTTTTCACGATTATGTCCCACAGTAAATTTTCCACCAAATCATTTCTCTCTCTCTTTCTCTTCTTTTTATTTTCTGTATGTACGATAGTGTATATTATAACGGTTAGGAAGGTGATGTTTTGTCGTCAATTTTGGATTAACACAATTATAATGGTGGTGGTTGTAGTGATGATAGTGGTGGTGGTAGTGGTGTGGTTGGTGGTGGTGGTGAAGGTGCTGCTGCTGATATCTGATGACTGTCAACAGAAACAATGGAATAAGGAGAAAAAAAAACAACTTTAAAGCAAAACAGGAGCAGCTAAGGTCAAAGGGAAGCAAGCAGTGAAATAACAACAATAGCTAATGCATCCATGATTTGTCTCCCATTTATTACGATCGCCATTTTTAATGATTATGTTTCTTTGACCACAAAGTTTACACAAATTCACCCCCCCCCCCCCCCCNCCCCGTCTGCCTGTCTTTCTCCTTCTCTTTTTGTGTCTTTCACTCTCCTTCTCATTCTCTTGACTGTGTTCTTAGAATCACACAGAATTTCGTTTCATCCAAGTCATGGGTAATGGGGTAGACCTGAACCTCAATATTATGTGTGTCTGCGTGCTGGCGCGTACATGCGAGCTTACATGTGCATGTGTGGACGTCTGCACGTATGTGCGTGCGCACACGTGTGCGTATTTTACATGTGAGCGCACGAATGTGTGTACTTTTGCGTACGTGCATGCGTGTCTATGTGTGAGTGCGTGTACTCTTGCATGCGCGTCCGTTTTTTGTACTGTATTAAGGATGGTGTTAAAGTAGGACACGCACATCAAAAATAATTTTCCATTTTTCAATACTTTTTCATTCTCTGAAAATTATCTATGGTGCCCACCGAGTCAATTTTGTGAAGAAAGAGCATCGTTCTGTTACCGTGCGCCTATGTAATATGACGCAATAAAGCGAGCTAGAGTTACCGGGTTTGGCCCTTGCGACCAGAATTATTCCCCTTCCCCGATCAGCAGAAGCCTGTGGCAAAAACGCTGACGTCACTTACGTTCCAGCAGGTACAGGCACCTCTACCTGACAATGTATTATTCAGCTTTTAATTAAGGTTCTGGTATTCCAAATTCAAATGTAAGGTTTCATAGTGTAAGTCTGAAAAAGTATTCTGCACTTTTATTGCCTCAGCATGATTTTATTTGGCATATCTACTGTTCACAGAGGAATTAAAACATTCATACCAACATGCTATCACCCGTCCGCAGAGCACTGGTTAGACAGCTTGGCCATGTGGCGAGAACGTATTTGACGTAAGCTTATGGCCACCACGCGCGCAGTGGTTGTAACAATTCGGACTTTGGGCATTGTAACCCTGTGGGTTGTCTGGGGCCATCAGAGGCGTTATATCATTATTACAGACACTTGAAAGACTGTTTTATTGGAATAATAGGGTATCGTATGATTTAATATGGTCTGTAGGACGGTGCAGTCTTCCTTTAATGATAAAGGTTATGATAATGATGATGTGCTGATTGACGTAACAATAGGTGTTATGGTAGTAATGGTGGTGGTGGTGGTGGTGGTGGTGGTGGTGATGGAAGTAGTGATCGTAGGTGGTGATGGTGGTTGTGGTGGTGGTGGTGATGATACTTTTGCTGGTGCTGTCTTTGCTGCTATTGCCATTGCTGATGTAGTAGTGGTAATACTTTCAGAGGGAACTTGAAACGACGATACATTGGTGGTGTCAGTGGCAACAATCCGGAAAAAATTCCACACGTCAGACTAGGTGCAGCAAACAGCCGAAGGGAAACAACCAGTGAAATGACAGTCGTGAATCAGTGCATCCGTGATTTGTCTCCTATTTATTACTACCTTCATTTTTTACTCTGTTTCTTTTGACACCAATCTAGCAACACTTTATTATTATACCTATTTTTCCTCTCTCTTTCTCTCATTCTTTTTCTTAGTCTCTTTTTCTATCTCTAGGCACGACCAACACATCATCATCATAACCATTATCATTAACATAATCCTAAATACAGAAAATGGACGAGCACGTGAATACACTTCTCAGACATAGACACAGACCCACAGACCCACAGACCCACAGATCCACAGACCCCGCCCCCCCCNGTTATCTAACTGCTGTACCATAACTATTACTCCCTTGGTCAGTGTATCAGCGGCCACAAGGCTAGCGACAGTATCACCTTCACATTCTTTAACAACGTCACTGCTGACCTCGTGGATACACATAAGGTAATTAATAAAAGAATGAAAAAAAATGAATAAAAAAGGTTCGCACATAAGCACACACGTGAGCACATACGCAGGCATGCTTGCACAGACGCACATGCTTGCACACACGCACACACTCAAACACTTACCCATGCGCTCATGCGCACACCTATGCACACATACACAGACAGACAGACACACACACAAACACACACACAAACGGATACGGGCACACACGCGCATACACATGCATGCAGGCACTCGCAGACACAAGCACAAAAAAAGTGGTTGAGAAGTCGGTCCCATTAGCTATATATACTTTGGCAACAACGAAATTCCGTGTGATCTAAAGGACATAATCTTAAAAATCGGAGAGAGAGAGAGAGAGAGAGAGAGAGAGAGAGAGAGAGAAAGAGAGAGAAAGAGAAAGAGAAAGAGGGGAGGGAGGAATGATTTAGTGCAAAAGTTATGGTCGAAGGGACATAATCGTGAAAATTGAAGGTCATATTAAATGGGAGATAAGTCATGGTAGCACTAGCTTACAATTATCATTTTAATGGTTGTTTCCCTTCCATCATTGTCTGCTCCTGTCTTATTTGGATTTTTTTTTTCCGGGGGGGGGGGGGG
>JAWQUT010000033.1:774008-815248 GCA_033807755.1 Ellobium chinense
AGGACCTAAGCAACATAGTGACTTGAAGACGCCCTAAATGATGTTTGCCGTTATCGGGAATTCCCGATATGGCATCACGGCGACAAGAAAGACCCTAACAAACGATGCTGATGTAAAAAAAAAAAAATAATAATAAGATAAGTGCTCGAAAATGGTCCGTTAAATCGAGATATAAAAAGTATTAACTAAAAGTCTATTAAAACCACTACCTAAATTTTCTGTTCTTCAAACTCCTACCATGTTCAGTTTGATACGCAACATCGTTGCTCTGCAGAGTCAGAAAACACTCTTAAGTACGAAACAAGTACCGACCGCCTGCTAACGGAGGCTCAAGGGAAGCTACTCACAAAACAAAAGTGTTGACGAAAATGAGTGACTGCCGAAAATATGTGTCACGTCCATAATTAACAAGGAAAAAAGCAGTGACTCTTTAATAATTTTGTTTATTCTTCCACAGCGTGAGATTATCTCTCTGCATATTGGACAGGCTGGCGTGCAAGTAGGTGATGCATGCTGGGAATTGTATTGCCTAGAGCATGGAATCCAGCCTGATGGCCAGATGCCTTTCCAGCTTACCATGGGAGCTGCAGACGATTCTTTCTGCACCTTCTTTCATGAAACAGGAGCAGGGAAGCATGTCCCTAGATCTGTGTTTATAGACCTTGAACCAACCTGTGTAGGTCAGTTTTAGAGAAGGCTGAAGTAATGAAGATCCTCATTACCAAAGCAACTATAAAAGCTGAGTACACCTGGGGACCACAGGGCACATGAAATTCAGTCTCATTTTTGGGGCTGAGTGAAAACTTGGTTAATTTTTATTTTTTTTATTTTTGAGAGCAGAAGTATCATCCTAAGTTTGCACTAAGTTTACTAATTCACAGCAAACCTAACTGAAAAAGCTGCCTCTTCTCTGGCACAAGAATAGGTTTTATTGCTTTGACTACTGTCTACAGCTGATGGGATGTCACTTTATCCCTCACTCACTGCTGAACTGGGAGAAGCGCAACTCATACTACAGTGAGCAGTCGGGAAATGAGTCAGGGTCACGGTGAACACTAGGCTCACACGTGAAAGTTAGGGACCGATTCAGGCAGTAGGTACTTGAGAATTAAATTGCTGTGAAGTTAGCGTCTCTGTGGTGTAGTGATAGCATGTTCAGACTTGCAAGTTGAGAGACCCTGGGTTTGATTTCCGGTAGAGGCATGAAATGTTCTAGTGCAGTGTAGGTTTTTTCGGCATTTTCTCTCAAAATTGATCCTTCACAGTAATTTGGTAAAATCCTTGGTGACATACTTCCCTTAAATAATATGTAACTTCTGCAAAATATTTACCAGACTGAGCTCACATTTCTCCCCCTTAATAAAGAATGAATACTATTTTATATACCTTACCATCTGGTTACATTTGGTGAATTTCAGCAGGATTTCTCATTGGGGCCCTAGGGGTGTAGTAACAAGAGGAAGAGGTTATGCATAATATTTATCAGACTGAGCTCACATTCCTCACCTTGCCACCCAGTTACACTACCTGGACTGCTATCAAAGTGATCAGCACTAAGTGAACACAGCGAGGCAATAACATGGAATAATCAATCAGGCACTCTTGCCCTACTGGTGGTGCACCGTTGTGAGAATTAATATTTTGATTGTAGTTTTGCTCTAGTCCACCAGATTAGGTCATGACTGTCTGATAATCTTAGATGATAATTTCAGAAGGCATAAAAGTTTTGGTGTTTGCAAGTTGACAAATCTCCCTGAAAAGTTTGATCATGTGCTTTTCAACAAAGGGGCATGTATTATTATTAAGAAGTCTGCATAGCTTAAATGAGTTGACAGATGTGGTAGTTATAGGGAAAGGATATGTACACCTAATCTGGTAAAGAAATCAAATTTCTTGTTTTGAAGTACAGATGAAGTGAGAACTGGAGTGTACCGTCAGCTGTTTCACCCTGAATGTTTGGTAACAGGGAAGGAAGATGCAGCCAACAACTATGCCAGAGGCCGCTATAGCAGAGGGGCAGAAATTGTTGAACTGGTTTTAGATCGGATCAGAAAATTGGTGAGGGCAAAATCAGAGATTAGCAGCACTAATACAGTAGGGACCTATAACAGAAGCATGACCATCAGGTCCAATTAGTCAATTGGCACGTGAGGAGGGAAAGGAGTGATTTGGAAATCTTGGCCCAGACATTCTTAAGTCAACCTCAGACATTAATCTCACAACTTTTCATCATGAAAATCACTTTTTTAAGTCTACATTGATCAATCTCTATTTGAATCTCTTCCTGTCATTTTTTTTAACTGTTGGAATATATACCGGTATTTTAAATGAAAAGTGACATAAAAATTAATGAAAGTTTCAAGAATGAGTATTTACTTAAAATTCTTTGATGGAAACATTCATGTAGATTAATTTTTGTCTATTTTCTGTTATTGATACAGTGAAACTCGGATATAACGAGGTCGTCGGGACCGACCGTCGGTGCTCGTTAGAACCGATGGCTCGTTACACGCATGGTCCACTGAAAATCATGTAAAAACTGTCAGTAGTGTCAGGGAGACCCATATATACAGTACTAGAACTAACATGAAATGCCTTGTCTACCCAGGGGTCACCCAGGTAAACATGCCAGCATGCCACTGCTTTCTCTTGACTTCTTCGATTATTTTTAGTTTTGTTTCGAAGGACAGACATTTTCTCTTCCTCGATTCCATCATTGACAGGTGTAAACAAAGCAATGCAAATGTTGAGAGTCGAGAAACGAACGACAGACCGATCGATCGTAATCACCGTTTCTGCGGTTGTTATGATTGAAATCAAAATTGCCTAGCGCAATGATTGGTCTAAACAACAGGCTTGGCCAATCATTAGCCGAGCATATCAATCTCATCTTCCTCCCGTCGCATGGTCACATCTCCACCGCATCCTTCCCTGCCCCGCTTCTTGGCCTACTGCGCAACTAGTTTGTACCGGTAATCCTACCGGTAAATTACACAAGCGAGACAGCAAGATTTGCCTATTGTTGGCAATTGTTACGTAGCCTAAACGTTCGAGTTCCTCGCCGCTGAAAGTTTTATTGCGGACGAAAGGGTTGCGAGGGCTTAATTGCAGGTCGGTTACCTCGTTAGGGCCGTGTTTAGCAGATTTTGTGCTCGTTATATGAAAGGCAAGTTTACTATTACAAAGAAGGAAAAAAAACGGGGATTTTCATTTTGCACGGTACATCCGAGAACTCGTTTTGTCCGTGCTCGTTATATTCGAGTTTCACTGTAAATACTGTATGTAAGAATGTAAGTGATTAGTGTATTGTGTGCATACTTTTAAGCTCATGTAACAGGAAACTAGACTATATTGTCAACAGCAACATGCTGTTAGATCTTTCTGCCATAGTCATATAGATAATCCACATCATCATGTATGAGCCATGGTCAAAATGTGTCAATTTCCAAGTTTAAATACGACATGCCAGCGTATTCGGAATTCATATTTATTCTTCTTCCCTAATCCTTGATTTACACATTTATTTTCATAGGAGGGTAATTTTGTCAATCATGATAAAATTTATTTTAAAGCACTGAGAGGGTTTTTTGTGATTGATGATGACAAGATGTGGTTGGAAAAACAAATTAGCTTAATATAATTTGACAGGATTTAGATTTAAAGGAAATCATTGTCACGTTATACTGTTGTGAAAACTGTGAGAAAATTGATAAAATATGATATTAATTAACTTTACAACATTGATATTAGTCACAGGTGATATTATTACAAGTATGGATTCATCTTTCAGTGGAGATCTACTGCTTTTTTCTAATGCTACAGGCAGATGAATGCACCGGACTCCAGGGTTTCTTCCTATTTCACAGTTTTGGTGGAGGAACAGGCGCAGGGTTCACTTCTTTGCTGCTGAATCGTATGAGCTATGATTATTCCAAGAAATCAAAAATGGAATTTGCTATTTATCCTGCACCCCAAGTATGTTTGAAGGAATGTATTGCAACAACAAAATTAGAAAACATTGAACTATAGTCCCTTTCACTTGTAATGAAACGGAAACAGCCTTTACACAGGCAACACCCACTTCTTATTTGTCTTAAAACTAATGGGGCTATTGCCTTCATCCCTCTCCTCTTTTCGTTCACCCATTTGACATTTCATTCAGCCAAAACATATGAGGAAGTGGTAGCTTTTCACATCATTCTTCAGTTTACACATTTTGCCAGACGAAGAAAGCACTGTAATAGTGTAAATTAGCAATAATTTTTAGTGCCCCTTAATTCTTAGTTTATTGTTATTGATTTTAGTGCAGTTCAAAGGAGTTTTATATATTCATAGTAATTTGAATTCCTTTACGCATCCTTGAGATATAAATTGCACTTTTTGAGATTTCTGTTACTGATATTGTATTAGTGATAATTTCCTTTCATGTCAACATATTTTCAGTGGCATGCAGTTTATAGGCATCTATTTAACTTTAACTCTACTCTCATTTTTCTTGCTCATCATGGATAATGTGAAATCTGCTTATAGTAAAATAATGATGCTACTCCTTTGAAATTTGCAGTGAGTTACTTTGAAAGCAGATGGTCAGTATTGTCTCATTGACAACCAGTTCACAGTCTTTAATACATGATGGAAAAATGATGGAATTGATACATTTGTGCACTGCTTTCATCTGGCTGTCAGAAGGTGAAAGTTTTTCTTTTCATCAAAAAGTGTGCTTTTTGCATCATTATGATCATTCCCTAATATTAACCACTAATGGGATTGCCCTGTACCGCTGATACATTTTAGATGCAATAATTTTTTTGGAAACATCTGTTTTTACTGTTCTTTCTGGTGTTAATATATACTATAGAGCATCTACAAATAGATGAAAAAGGGCTGTTCTTTTTAAATTTGGTAAATTATATATTGTTTTCCTTACTGAACAGATCATTTCAGAATTTGATATACATGAACAAATTTGTCTTAACAGAAAATATTGTTTCTTCAAATTGTCTCTGTGCCTGTGGTCAAAATTTTCCTCATAAAAATTACAAAATAAATGATAATGGGTACATTTCTCAGGCATGCGTAGCTGTATGGTAGAAAAATTGAAAATGTAAACATCAGAGAAAATGTATTGGCAGAAACTGCTTTAATGCACCAACACAAGAGTAATTTCAAGAATCGCTTTAGAAGCAATAACTTTAAGGCAAAGAAAGAATGCAAAGTAATGAGTACTAGAATGATAGTAGGGTAGAAAGTAATATCCAGACGTATTCTGGTCAGGAAATTAAGATAATTTTATCTTTAAAATGCAAAAGCAAAACACGTGTAATAGTGTGGGTGGATGCCAAGGCATCATAGAAAATGTCTGTGGTGCTCAAAATGAGTCCACTTAGAAATAAATAAAAACTCTTGAACTTGTAGTATTTCAGTATAATTTATATAATTGATAATAATCCTTTGTGCATTAACAAAGAAGAAGATGAAGAGGTAGAGGAAAATGAATCATGAAGGCTTGCAATGACAGATGGTTCATCTGAATGTATCTGAACACATTTCTCTAAGTGGACCTTTTGCATCATTTGTGGGTGAGCCCTACGTGATAATCAAGGAAGTAAAAAGCTATGCCTCATAGCATGTGCAGTGGGCATAGTGTCAAGCAAGGGGGTAAAAAAACACAAAAGAAAGATGAAAGGGACTAAAATGCACACGAAACTGCATGTTTGCTGTGTGCAGTGAGATTCTTGCAAATAAGAGGAACTATAACACGAATTGGCTGTGACAGTAATGATGGCTTAAATCCGTATATGTTTTGCTAATGCTATTGATGACCTCTTCAATAAGTTTAAGGGTTGCTTTTAGAATGAATTGCCATTTCTCTGCAATGCTTTAGACACCTTTGCCATTTTGACACTGTTCCTTACAGTCATCTATCTTCTGTGGCACAGAAAGTCATTACCTTCATTTAATCAAAATAGGTGATAAATCTATATTTTGCGTCTATTAGATTTCAACAGCCGTGGTGGAGCCGTACAATGCCGTCTTAACTACTCACGCAAGCCTTGAAGTATCTGATTGCTGCTTCGTCTTTGACAATGAGGCTTGTTACGATATCTGCAGACGCAACTTGGATATAGAGAGACCAACCTACACCAACATAAATAGGCTTATTGCACAGGTGTGACAATGTACAGCTCCATTGCTGCTGTTTTGTGTAATGATTTTCTTACTTTACAACTCCAGTATTATGAGCATTTTTATACTGGGGGTGGGGGGGATGAGCAGGAGGGGAGATTGGGGAGAGCAGGGCCTGAGACATTTATGAAACTATGAACTGTCCAGTATTGTTCAAATGCACAGATCAGACAATAAATATAACTACATAGCCTTCGCAACATTAAACAGAAGGCTCTATTAAATTGAGACAGAAATGGCAGTGCCCAGTCTGTTGTAGTGGGTATTGTCATCTTGATATAACCAATTGACTAAAAAATGTTAAAAAGTCATTAACTCATTTCGTGCCTCTAAAGTGTTTTTGTCTTATTGTGTTGACTGTTCACTGTCTCTTTCAGGTTGTGAGTGCCATCACAGCGTCCCTCAGATTCCAAGGCTCACTTAATTCAGATCTTCAGGAATGGCAGACAAACTTGGTGCCTTTTCCCAGAATCCACTTTCCCCTGGTTGCTTACAGCCCAATTGTCTCTGCAGAAAAGGCCTACCACGAGTCTCTTACGGTGGGACAGTTGAGTAATGCATGTTTTGAACCAGCCAATCAGATGGTGAGCAATACACTACACTGTATTTGTCATTTAAATCTATCCTTGTGTTTATACAAAGAAATCTGCAGGGAGAACTTTCTTCTATAAAAAGGGTATAATATAAGTATGTAATATGTATGCATGGATTGTGAATATCCATCTATAACACAGCTGCTTCTATCAGCAAGTAAAGTTAAGATGTTTTATCAGATGGATGAAAATTTGAGTGCAAGTTTCGGGACTGTGCTCTACCCTGTCCTTGTGTGTCCATTTGTAGTTCTCTGACTTCATTATTGAATGACTCAACTTATTTTAAATTAAAATTTTTGGTCTTTTAAGGTACTGTATAATTCATGTTGCCATTGTAGATGGGAACGTTAACACACATGAGAATATCAACATTTTTCTAAAGAATGATCTTAAAAGTCGATCAGAATTACTAAGTTTTCACAACACAATGTTTTGGTTTGGTTAGCTTTCCCCGTTGAAAAGAAAAAGAGACCAAACCTACGGAAGATCCAGTTCAGCATTTTAGGATTCATGAAACTTATGGACACTAAATGGCAGGATCTTGAACAAAATTTCAGCATTGATGAATGTATTTTTTCCACTAACACTTACTTTGAGCAGCTGTTTTTATTGTGAGTTTTAAAAAAAAAATAATCTTAATTTGCAAGTTCTTTTAATTTTTTCACAGGTGAAGTGTGACCCACGTCATGGCAAATATATGGCATGTACTATATTGTACCGAGGCGATGTTGTCCCTGGGGATTGCAATGCTGCTATAGCAACACTCAAATCAAAGAGGACCATACAGTTTGTGGACTGGTGCCCTACAGGCTTTAAGGTGTGTATACACTGGACAATATCACAGGATTAGAGCAGAAGAAAGATAATATTTCTATTGTTCTCGATAAGATATGGCTTTAGGAGATAAATAGGACATTAAAATTCATGGAAGTGAATTCTTAAGTAACTCTGATTTAGAGTTGAAACTGGTGTCAGCCATGTTATTTATGGACAGCTGAAGGATATTCTTCCTTCCTTGTTTTGGTCTTCTTTTTGATTTTGAAGTATTTTGTACTGAAGTTATGCTATTGGCCCAGAGCCTAATAAAGACTTTGAATCTTGAATCTAATGAATACTCATATATAACAATCTGGAGCCTCACAGTACATGTTATGAAAGTGAAATCTCCCACAACAGTTGACAGATCATTCGCAGGTAAAATTCAGATAATGAATCTCCTAGTCAATTTGAAATGACTCTGGCCAGCCTTAAAGTATAGTTCTTTGAAGGAAGAAGTAGGCTGCTACTGTTTTTATGGCAAGGGATATTCTGAAAAGGAAGACAATTATGTTCCAAATATCGATCTTTTATCTAAATTCTGCATTATATGTAATGCATGAAGAGATGCACATCAGTCTCCCTCATATTAGCAGTTACAAATTTGAGGACAGATCCATGCACTAATCTAACTTTAGTGTTGTGCACTGATAAAATGGAGCTATTGGGCAGGTAAAGTATGTGGCATATAATCTTGAAGGAGGAGACTGTTGTGTGAGACAACTAGTCAGCGTTAACCAAAGTATTAAGACCAGAAAATATTGTATTTTGGGATCTGTGAAAGTGTCATTATGAACATGCTTAAACTTTTGAGATGAAAAATTTGCTCAGCTATACATTTGTATTTGTTTCTTTGCACTATCACAGAAATGCCTTTGGAGAGCTGAAAATGTCTGACAGATGTATCCAGGAAACAGAAATCTTACTACTAAAATTATACTTTCCCAGTGGCATGAACTTTACAAAATTTCCACATATTATTAAAAGTGGATATTTTCTGAAAACTGCTCTTGTGATGTCGTGTGAATTAACTTCGACACTCATACAAGGATAACAAACACGGGTGTCTCCTGGGTGGTAGGGTACAGGAGTGTTCTGTTTTATTTCACCTGCCTGGGAGGCTGGTCAAGCTAATTAACATATCTATGGGAAGCCGTGCAGTACCAAACTAAGGTAGACCGTACATTCATTTTTCATGTAAATATACCATAGCTCTGTCCATCTTTGTCAGCTGATATTTGAAAATTGTAATCATGGTTCTTTTTTATTCTTTTCCTCTACAGGTTGGCATCAACTATCAACCTCCAACAGTTGTACCAGGTGGTGACCTTGCTGCAACTATCCGAGCTGCAGTCATGCTGAGTAATTCCACTGCCATTGCAGAGGCCTGGGCTCGACTTGACCATAAATTTGACCTCATGTATGCGAAGCGGGCATTTATATTCTGGTACATAGGAGAAGGAATGGAAGAGACGGAATTTAAGGATGCCAGGTTGGATCTTGCAGCATTGGAGAGAGACTACTATGAAGTTGGGCTACCATCTTCATAAGGATAACATGGAATGACCTCCTCACCTCATTGGGAAATTAAAAAAAGGGTGGCCTAACTGTTACAGGTCTCTTTGCTCTCACATGTAAACTATCTCTTAATCAGAGATTTCTTCTTTGGACTCAATACATCAAGGGGAGAACTTCAACTAAAACTTGGGGTTTTTTTTTCAAACCTGTGATAGCCAGCATACTGGCAGTATACATAACTTGCATCTATTGTTATGGGTATTGCATGTTAGAGAAATGTAAACATCTGTATTTATCAGACACTGACACTATCATCTTGAGTGATATTTATCATACATAACTGGGATCATACACCGTCAGAGGTTTCTTGCAGAATTCATGCCTTTATAACTTATGTATATCAGAAGCAGATATGAAAGCATCCATAATTACAAGAAAACAGAAAGAACAGGTTGTATAATTTTAATGCCTTATTTTGGCTAGAAGCTGACCACGGTGATACTGTGGATTTCAAATGATCATACAGCTAGATTTTGGTGCTGTGAGTACTGCATATTGCATCTGACGATTCCTGTCACTATCAAGCATCTTACAAACACCATAACAATGGCAATACTCAAAGAGGAAGCAACAAGATGAATTTGAGAAAAGAAGAGAAAAAAAATTTGATCACAAACCAGACACAATCTACAATCCTTTTTTTTTTCTTTTAATTTCATTCAAATATATATACATCAAAAGTACATCAGTCTTGTACTCTTCACTGCTTCAACATGTCACATTTGCGATTTTGCAGATACTGAAATTAATCTAGGTCAAAAGATATTCTGTTTATATCTATGTCTTACATGAGCCCTTGTCTTTCAGAGAATTAAGCAAGCCTTTCTCCACTTGCACTTTGACACCTACGTGTTTAAATATTTTGACCGTCAAAATCTGTATCCAGTAACGCTCTAACCATTATTTTTTTTTTGAAAGCTGTGCTAGCTTATTGATAAATAAAGAAAACTTGGTTTGCATAGGAAGACATGGGAGCTTATGACAGGATTCAGTGAGACTGTGTTAGTCTTTATCTTGCCCTGGACAAAATTGGCATTTTAGTGGAATTATATTCATGGAAAAAAGCAAGTAATTCACTTGATTACATTTCAGGCAGCTTTTTTTGCTTGAGACACAGAGGAGCATTACTTGTGAATTCCTGTGTTGACTTTTCTTATATGCCTGCAATAAAAAAGATGTTTGGTGGGTGGCATGCCACTAGAAAAAGTATCTATTATAAATCAAAATTTCCTGTGGCTTTACAAGGAGACAGTGTTGTCAAGCCCTCACTGATGCAAGTTGGCAGCATGTACAGTGCCACTCCTAACTCTTGAAGTCAGAAACCATAACGGCTGTGAACAATGTTTTGGTCCTAGTGAGCGTCAGTTAAAAATTGATATTAAATCTTGTGAAGTGTTTTATATTCATTAACATTTATTTCTAATGCATACTATGAAATTTTATCAGCAGATGTCATAAAGCAAAGACTGAGAGAAATTATAAGTACCTACTGTTTTCCATAAGTATATTTACACTGCTTATTTCAAGTGTGTGATCACAATTAGATATACAGTTGAATCCATTTACGTCGATTCTGTGGAATCATCATAGGGAGTTCAAATTACAAGAAATCAATTTACAATTTTAACCAGGAAAGTACTTGTACAACCATGGTATTTTATTTCATGGTTTAGACTATCTCCACCGCAGAGGAAAATTTGAACAAGATCACTCCTTTTCAATCATATTTTCCATTCTTCTCATTGTGTGAGCCCTGAAAAAAACCATTTGGGTAACAACTGACTGTGTTTGAGTAGCAGTAGCCCTGATGTGGGCTAATAAAACAAAGTCATCTTGTTGTTTGTCTCTCCTGGAGTATTCCTCCTTCTCTGTCCACTTATCCTGTGCAATTAAGCAGGCACAGTAATCATCTTGTGGTGCCAGCATGTGTGGGTGAGTTCAGAGCAAATCTTTCAAATAAAAAATTGGATGGGTGGCTTACTAGCCTGTTTCTTTTCTCATATTTTTTAACCCTACAAATCACTTGCTAGTTTGATGTATGTTTTTGGCACATTTTGTCATCTCAGTTGATATTTTTAATGCCTGGTGTGTCCTACATAGTAGAGATCTATTGTTATCGCTTACTCTGCAACAGTTCATTTTTAGTCATAGGAAGTTTTTTGCTTGCTTTTGTTCCGCAATGTGACAAGATTGTTGTTTGCTCCTGCGTTCTTTTAGCGACCTACTAGCAATAACTGATAGCTGGCCTTCCAGGTTTCTTTTGCCTCGAACACAAGTTCTACTGCAGTGTGCGATCATACTTTCATAGGCTTAGAAAGCCATATGTTAAAAAAAAAAAAAGAGGAACATTCGACCTACTGGTAGCACTAGTATGAGTACATCATAAAGACCTACATGTAGTCAATCATGGTGTGTTACTGGGCTTATTATCAATCATATGTTTGCTCATGTGTTCCCCCTCACCTGTTAATTTTGGCGAAATGCTGTATAATACACACAGGGGGGTAGCGTCCATGTAATCTATGAATCTGAGATTACTGATATATTGTCACATTTATCCAATACATAGCTAATCTGAAATGTTTTTTTTTTCAAACATCACTCTTATATTATGTCACCTACAAGCCATTAACAAGCACTGACAATATGAATTTGTCGCGATTAGCTAGCTTTACTCGCCAATAATCTGAAGGCCCATACACTGTCTCACAGATTCAGCGCTCCCATATGCACAGTATACTGTATTTAAGACCATGTCATGAGAGAAACATTTTAAAAAATGTGGCAAGTGATCTGAGCGGAGTCTAGATTACCCACTGTAGTGTCTATTATTATCTTCTTTTTGGCTAAGAGCAGCAAGACCTTTTCTGTGAAAGGTTTCCAGATTTTTCTCAGGACTGCCGGACTTGGCTCTTTTGGTGCCAAATACCAGATTTTTGGCCCTTTTTTAAAAGCTATTGGTTCTGAAATAACTGAATGGCTCTTTGGCTCTTTTTTGGCTCCAGCGGACTTTGGATCAAACTTGACTGATTTTCTATGCAAAAGATAAGATATTAATACTTTTCTGAAACTAATGGTATTTTAAGAGACAGGACTTCTGTCGTAATTGGAACGATGAACACATATTAAAGAATAATCCCAAAACTGCATCCATTTAACAGTCGTTCCTTATAAAGGCTCTAATGTATGCGGAAAGGTTGGTAACAATTACAGTCTCCATGTATATCCAGTACCAGAGTAGTTTGTCTTTGTCTTATGCCAAATCTTAAGCCAAGTTGGCCACTAATGGTTTCAGACAGCTGGTTGGATGTAAGTGCTAGATTACCAAAAAAATCACCCTAGCTACGTCCCTGAATACACACCCCTACCTATCTTCCACCTCAGCGGTTACGCCTGTCTTCTCACGCACTAACTTCTTTGTTCCACATGCCCATTTGCTGTGGGTTTGTGTGACATGAGATAATGGCGAAGGTGATTTTGCAACTGTGATGTAAAACCCATGATGTAAACGTCAATTGACAGGGATACTTCTACTATGGGCAAAGGAGGAAAAAAAACCAGTTTCTATTCCCACTGAATTAAGAGAAAATCTATTAACCTGAGATCAAACTATGTGGATTCAGCTGTAGTTATGAGCTAGGAAATTTTCATGACATCCCAAAGAAATCTGAAGTTAATACTCAGACGTCTAACAAGGTGAACTTACTTTTTTGAAAGTACATGTATTTCTTGTAATGGCTGTATTCTAGACAAACTGTGTTATATTAAACAATGCAATATTTCAAAGCTAGATGACACCTGTTGTGTTACTCATGTAATTTTCTCTTTTTCCTCATTTTCTCTGTCTGGCTGTGTACTAACAGTTTCGTAACAGTTGTAGAATGCTGTATTTCTTTGGGTTTGTTTTCATCCATAGCCTGCTGTGTTGCTGATGCGTTCCCTCCTTTTCTACGATCCTTGTTGTGCCTCAGGTCTGCTGTAAAAAGAACCTGAAATAACATAAAAAAAACACAATATTATAATCTACTAAGTTCAAGAGCTGCCTGATATCTAGTACAACAGGCACTTATAGTTATTAACTCTAATTTGCATCCCACATAATTAATACAGTTGTGGAATAGTCTGTTATATCATTGTCTATAGGCTGAGTATTCTTTGTTTAGTCCTACACTGAAGTTACAGAATGGAAATGGCTGCTAAAACTCTTAGAATGAATTTGCTATCATGAGAACATTAATTGAAAAAAAAACCAACAGAAAACTAAGTTTTTTTGACTGCAGCAGAAAGAAATAGCTACTTGATACGAAAATCTTGAATGTGTATCCTTTAGCACATTTTGTTTACTTGTCGATAGAAACATCACTGCACACTAGATAGATCCATATGCGCTCCCCAATTCAAAATACAGCGAAGAGTCTTCCTACTGATTGTCCCCTATTACTGTCTGATTGTGTATACTTTCTGAACTTCCTACAAGTGTACATCTTCTTCCTCTCCACTTCCCCTGCCCATTACTAATATATTCTTTGTAGGTTGTGATGGTCTTTCAATTCCTTTCCTTCCTCCTTCCTCAATTAAGTGTTAGTTCTTTTCAATACATTAGCCTAGACATGTAGTCTTTGGCCTCAGACATCTGTTCCCTGTGATGCTAGCATGTTGAGGAGGGTCATTCAAGATTGCTGACCAGTTTACTGTCTTCTTAAAATGTTTCAGCCATTCAGCTATCAAATGGTGAGTCTCTACTCTCCTAAACTTGCTCTGTGATCTGTGACTATCACAACATGGGTGGTTCACCTTTTTCAGAAATGTGTTTACAAAGACTTTAAACACATACAAACATACCGAGTGAGCCCAACCAGCATAAGGACCCCATAACTTTCGGTAGAAGTCTCCTGCAAATCAAAACAAGCTAATGTGAAGCATCAGCTGCCAAAAATGCTGCACAGTTTTCAGGAATGTACGGATGAAAAAGCACCACAAAGTGTTTGTGTGAGATATTATGGTTGATTTCAGGGCTTTTTAATATGGGAAGGAGTTATATCCCAGCCAGTGATATTGTACTTGCAACCTCAGGGATGTAACTGGGCCGAGAACGAGAAAATTACAACAGTAGTGCACACTTAATATGGACACCCTTAGAAACTAAATACGGTATGGATACTGAGTATTTTTGGTCCCAATTTTTCTTCTCTTGAGGGTAGGTGTATTGTTATTACATATTTCTGTTAATAAGAACATGTTTGTTGGTCACAAGGTGCATGGATTATCCAGACTCCAGGGTCTCAGAATTTAAATGTTTTGCCAATTTGTTGGCATCTTAAACCATTGTACTGATTCACAAGAAGAAAATAACAATGATCAAGTGATAGTGACGGAGAGAGAAAGAGAAAGAGACGAACAGAATAGAAGAAAAGAAATGCTAACAAATGATATTATTGTGAAGAAACAGACAAATGTAGGGAAATAGATGTGCCAGAGAATAGGATGATTCAAACTCCACAATGTAATACAGTGAACCTCGAATCTAATGAAGTTGCCGGGACCAACCTTCAGTCCTCGTTGAAGCTGAGGTTTCATTGAACGCAAGGTCTCTGCAAGTCATGTGAAAACTGGTCTATCTCTAGTGAACCTTAAGCTAAAAGGGTACTTAACTTTGCACTTCAAAAATGTTGCTGGTTGCTACCCTTGACTCCATTTACCATCGGCATGATAACATTGCAAGCCAAGTTATGTTTAGAAAAAAAATTTGTTTACAGACAAATGTAAATGTTGAGAAATGAATGGTTTCAATCACTGTCTCTGAGTCTGTGATTAAACTTTCGTCTAGCGCAATGATAGGTCCAAACAAAAGGCTTGGCCAATCATCAGCTGAGCAAATTATTCCATTGCTCCATTGTCCATTCCCCTCGCCCTTGCCTTACAGAGACTTCAAAGGCTTTAATTACTCTTCCGCTCCCTCTCACTGATCGCCCAGATGGTCCTATCTCTTTCCTCCATCCCCTCCCTCCCTACTCCACTCCTTTGCACACGCAGATATTGGCGGTAACCTTTCATATTGACTCAGTCCTGTAAGTTGTAGACTGTTGGTAGCAATAGTTACGTAAACCTTCGGGAGTTGCTAGCTGCCGAGAGTTTTACTGCAGGTGAAAAGGATGTGCCATGGCCTAACTTCTGGTCGATGACCTCATTTGAGCCGAGGTTGCTAGAATTTTATATTTGTTTGATCAGAGATACATTTACTATAATAAGTAAGGGGAAAAAAAAGGGGATTTTCATTTCCTTCGTTACATGTGAGGTCTCATTAAATCCGAGCTTGTTGTATTCGAGGTACACTGTATATAGTATAGCAAGCAAAGAATAAATATTATTCCTATATTATCATACCTAATAGTAATACAAGTAATCAGTGCTAATTTAAACTGTATCATCACAAAAGGCAACTCTCTGAGGTTGTAAAACAATGGCAGGAATACTGTACAGTCTCAGAAGTATTCTGAGTTCATACCAAACTGATGGTGATACCTATTTCATTGTAGAGTTTCTCTGTGAGAGATTTTGCACTCTGCAGCTTGGCCATGTAGTTCTTCATAGTGATCTGCCATACATGAGTGTCTACTGGCAGAGCTCCTGGCTTATCTAGTGACATTAGGCATACACAGTCTGCCACCTGACATGAAAACAGAAAGGTAATTCACTATGTATCGCAAAGGTAAAAGACAACTGTGATAATAACAAGCATAAAACATCCCTGTGCTTCATATTGCAGATTTTTGTATGTCACCATAAATTGTTACTTCTACTACTGGATTTATGTTTTATTTTAATCAAAGCAGAGAAGTGCCTGAATAGTAACTTTGCATTTGAAATAGTAACTTTGCACTGACACTTAGATCACAGTACTATATAAAAGTCACTGGATAATCGTCTCTCACTCCGGATAATCGACCACTTTTCAGCGCCCGTGAATTCAAAGATCAGTGGTTGAAGAATTACAGTTGACAAACAAAATACAGTCGACTCCGCTTAATCGCCCTCCGCATAATTGCCTTTTCCGCTTAATCGCCTTGTTTCCCAGGGAACCAAATTTTTTCTATATAAAAGTCACTGGATAATCGCCTCTCACTCCGGATAATCCACCACTCTTCAGCGCCGGTGAAATCGATAATCGACCACTCTTCAGCGCCCGTGAATTCAAAGATCAGTGGTTGAAGGTTACAGTTGACAAACAAATATGTCCACAGACGGTTTAACCGCGCGACGGATGGCAGACCAGTTGACTGAGTGACAGCTGCCACGCCGAAATAGGTGTGATAAACCGTTCCTCCCCACCTCCCCCTCCCCTTGTCCCCCTTCGTCCCATGGTCTATCCCGACCGTGCCATCCTACTCCTTATTGTATGCTGGGCTACTGCAAGGTGACCAATGAAGAGGCCGCGGAGATCAAACATTTTGTGCACTACAAGTACAACACCGTCAAACTTGAGTCTGTCCTGAGTCTGGTGACGAGAAGGCGTCAATGCACGATATCAAACCATGACATCAAAGAAATTTAACCCCATTACCAAAAAATATGGCCGAAATTACCTTCTCCGCTTAATCGCCCACTTTTTCCGTGATCCCGAAGAAGGGCGACTAAGCANATTCAAAGATCAGCGGTTGAAGAATTACAGTTGACAAACAAAATACAGTCGACTCCACTTAATCGCCCTCAGCATAATCGCCTTTTCCGCTTAATCGCCTTGTTTCCCAGGGAACCGAATTTTTTCTATATAAAAGTCACTGGATAATTGCCTCTCACTCCGGATAATCGACCACTCTTCAGCGCCCGTGAATTCAAAGATCAGCGGTTGAAGATTACAGTTGACAAACAAATATGTTCACAGACGGTTTAACCGCACGACGGATGGCAGACCAGTTGACTGAGTGACAGCTGCCACGCCGAAATAGGTGTGATAAACCTTTCCTCCCCACCTCCCCCTCCCCTTGTCCCCCTTCGTCCCACGGTCTATCCCGACCGTGCCATCCTACTCCTTATTGTATGCTGGGCTACTGCAAGGTGACCAATGAAGAGGCCGCGGTGATCAAACATTTAGTGCACTACAAGTACAACACCATCAAACTTGAGTCTGTCCTGAGTCTGGTGACGAGAAGGCGTCAATGCGCGATATCAAACCAAGACATCAAAGAAATTTAACCCCATTACCAAAAAATATGGCCGAAATTACCTTCTCCGCTTAATCGCCCACTTTTTCCGTGATCCCGAAGAAGGGCGATTAAGCGGAGTCGACTGTATGTACACAGACGATTTAACTGCTAGCTGGGCATGGTGGTGCATGCATAACTGTAATTCCACAAATCTCAACAAATGTCAGTGCATTCTGATGCAATAGATATATGTTTATAATAAATTTACACAATTACACCTTAATACTTTCACAAGATGACATAAATCACTTCAGGCATGGTACTTACAAGCTACAGCTTTTTCAAAACTTATTCACACAGCAAGCTGAAAATTCTACCTGGTGCAAAAATGCAGCTTGTATAATACTACATGTACATGTATGCTAAGATGATATGTTTATCAGGTTTTCCTTCTGTAAAGGGAACTGAAGTATTGGCTTGAGCATTGTCATCACTACAGACAAGATACACTTCTTTGAATGAAATTTAGCCTTAATACCATAGTATCCAATCTGCCTACTGACTACTTCATAAAGGGATACAACTCAGGGCAACAAGTGTTCATCAACTGTATGAGGATAAACTCTTGCAACACTGTTAAATCTGCCAAAGGATCACTGGGTGCATGAGAAGCCACAAAAAAGGACCCTTTCCTCATAATTAATACTCTATAAAAAGTCAACAAGCAACAAAAGAATATTTAACAAAGAGTGAATCAGCCTTTGGTTGGAATATATATTTTTTTTCTTGAATCACAGAGAATGTAAAGCTAAGATTAGTGTTGCTGAATTTTTTGCTAACCTTTGCACCAACACCTAACAAAGTCATTAATTCAGTCTTAGCCTCAGGGTAGCTCTTCTGCCTCAGAGACCCCACCCATTCTTCTCCTTTTTCCTGCGTGACATGCTTTGCAATGCTGGCAATGAACTTGGCTCTGTAACCGAACCCCAACTCTCTTAAGTGCAACTCCACGTTATCCCCACACAAGGATGAGAGAGTTGGAAATGCATGGTAGGCAACATCATCCACCTGCAGAATGTCAGAATTATCAGACATAAACTCATCAAACAGCATGTCCATTATGGCAATGTACAAACTGTTCCATGAAAAAAACAACTTTGTTTGGAATAATTTTTTTGTTTTTCAGTTTTTACCACATAATAAGGCAACTGGTCCTAGTGAGATTACTGTTAAATTATCATTTTATTGTCTTGAAGTGATCTGTACAATATCAAGTCTGGATTTTTCTGTGCCAGTGTAATGATCTTTAACGTTATATCTACATAAACATGAAAATTTCATAGAAAAGAGACTCCCTGTAGAAAACTGGAAAACAGACAATACCATTACCGATAGTCTCAAACCAACATCTCCCAGCAGTGTGATCACTGCATAGCATCTTTTGCGAATGTGTCAGTCATAATGTGCTTCATGACACACTAACAAAAAATGGTTGTGTTGACATTGTACAAAGAGTTTGTCAGGGAAGAATAGAAAGGCAGCTTATTGCACAATATAAATTTTCCATCACACAGGCTGACAGGAGCACTTTCGATGAATGAAATCTATAAGTTGAAATCTTTTATTTCACTACATGATCAAACCTGCCATATAAGTAGGGTTTTGTAATAAGTACATGTAAATGTCCAGTTTCATAACAATGGACAGAATTAAATTCTTGTTATTCCATAAGGTTAACTTGTGGTATGTCTTATCTGCATCGGTATTAGAAGTATTAAAGAGATAACCAGCAAAATCACCTTTTAATGCGAGATGTAATACAGTCGAATCCGCTTAATCGCCTTTCCGCTTAATCGCCTCATTTCCCAGGGAACCGAGTTTTTTCTATATAAAGTCACTGGATAATCGCCTCTCACTCCGGATAATCGACCACTTTTCAGCGCCCGTGAATTCAAAGATCAGCAGTTGAAGAATTACAGTTGACAAACAAAATATTAACTGCGCGATGGATGGCAGACCGGTTGACTGAGTGACAGCTGCCACGCCGAAATAGGTGTGATAAGCCTTTTCTCCCCACCTCCTCCTCCCCTTGTCCCCCTTTGTCCTACCTACACATCACCGCCGTCTTCCGTCCGATAATGCTAATGCGCCGAAAGCCGTATAGTCTCCACTTACCACGCCTTCCGTCTCAGCGAAGCGGAGAATGTGAACATTGTATTGGTGAATTTCGGATAGATCAGAGAACGTGTCATGTGGATGAACGGTCGATCCCGACCGTGCCATCCTATTCCTTATTGTCTGTTGGGCTACTGTAAGGTGGCCAATGAGAGAGACCGCGGAGATCAAACATTTTGTGCGCTACAATACCGTCAAACTCGAGTCTGTCCTGAGTCTGGCGACGAGAAGGGGCCAATGCACGATATCAAACCACGACTTCAAAGAAATTTAACCCCATTACCAAAAAGATGGCCTAAATTACCTTCTCCGCTTCATCCCCTCTCTGCTTAATCGCCCACTTTTTCCGTGATCTTGAGGAAGGGCAATTAAGCGGAGTCGACTGTACTACAATTATAGTTTTCTATGCATGACAACAAAAGATCTGTTTTGCTTGCTTAGTTGGCTTGTCTAATGGAAAAAATAGGCAAAGGCAACAAAGTGTGAAGAAGATGGTCTCTGTACTCACAGTGGTGATGTAGTCTCCATAATGTATGCATAACTTTTCTATCATGCTAGTAATGCGAGATATATGGTTGTTAGACGAACATACAAAGCTGAGGAGGTTTTCCACTGGGTCTTGGCGCAGAATGCGAATGCCATGGAAATTTCCTGCAACTTTTTGAAAATGAGGGTCCTTGGAGGACCAATGACTGTAAAGTTCATTGAGGTCAACATCTAGCTGAAAGTAATCGTGGAGCAAATTCAAATGTTTCTGGTCAAGACTGCCATCACTTTCTTCCTTGTCTCCACTGGCCACAGGCAAACAGTTGGTCAATTTAAAATTATTGTCCTGGATCTCTTCCTCCTCTCTGACTTTCCTTGCAGTCACTGGATGAGAAAAAGAGTCAAGCACAAGCTTGTCATTATGACTGTTACCTGTGGCAGAGCGGGTTTTTCTTGCTTTACCAACGCCATGGCTTATACAATTGTTAGGACGCTTCCGCACACCTCGTGTGCATGTCTCACTATTACAATCTACAGTTTCATGTGTGAAAATTTCTGTCTTGATATTATCTAGTCTTGTTGTAGAGTTGTTTTCCATTTTGATATCTGCACAGCCTGTCTTTGTTTGTGGCACTTCTCCATTTTGCATTAGATTCTCATTTTTGCAGCAGTATGTTTTCCCATTCTCAAATTGCCCCTGAGGACCTTTGGCACCGTCAGACTTGGCTGATGCTTGTGAAGTGTTCTCGGGCCCATAGACTTGGTACAGTATACAGTTGTCTGTCTGTTTCATTCGCCATACAAGATTTGCCATCACTCCCAACCATTCTCCTTGATTATTCTGCTTCCATCTGCAAGATTAACAAGAAAGGAAAATTTTCTAAGAAGCGGTGAAAGGGGAACAATGACTGGATTGCGTTGTGTTCACAAAGAGACTGAGCCTCTCAAATAAACCCAAAAAAAGCTGATCTCTCAGTACACCCAACATATTTATATGCAAAATGTTCATATGAAACTTGCCCCATTGTGATGTGAAACATTCTGCATGAAAATCACACTTACTGCAAAACATTTCTGAATCCCCACTCAATCTATTTTTTTCCGGATTAAATCACAGTCTCTCTCATTCAAAGAAATCACACAAATCATCGCTCCTATGACATAGTGACGGAGATGGCCATTTTAAGAGAAGATAGGATACATTTATTCATCCATAAGGGAAATGTGTCTTTGTTACAGTTACAGTGGTTACTTTGGATATGTTTTACAGAAATACATAAAGAAAAATACTCATGCATGCAGATACTCCCATGTATACCTGAACCTGCACACACTGTCTTTTTCTCTCTCTCTCTCTCTCTCTCTCTCTCTCTCTCTCTCTCTCTCTTCATTANGCAAGCACGCTCACTCGCACCCACGCACCCTCGCTCGCACACTCACTCCTCTTTACTTCTCAGACACACAAATACAAATGATTATGGCTAAGTAAAAGATGAATCCTCATAGCCGTGCTTACAATTTGGTTCAAGAGGCTCTAAGCAGGAATCTGCAAAAGGCTGCATCGTCATCAACATGCAGTGATACAAGTAAAAACCTGAAAATGGCGGAATCTTTGCCACTCAATACTGACATAAGCAAAGTTCTACAAGCCGCTACATCTTTGTTACCTATCACTGATATGGGTGAAAATCTACAAAACATCGTGTTTTCGTCACCGAATGAGTAAGAATCTGCAAACGGCCGCATCTTCCTCATCTGTCACTGATGTGATTAAGAATGAACAATCAAACTGTTGCCAGAAAACAATAAAGTTCACGAACATTCGGCAACAAACACAAGTCGAGAGGATTTGATGAATATATCGGGAATAAAAGACGATAAATCTCTCAGTGACATCACAAACGTTTTAGATAAAGACATGAATTTTTCATTAACAGAAGAAACCAGTGCAACCTTATCCATTTGCGAACTTTCATAAGAACGATTCTTGAAAAACTGAAAGTAATCCGCGTTTTAGAAAACGAAAAAAGAGGTGGGAGACGGAAAGTAGATGAAGAAAACATAAAACGAGTAAGCATTAATACACACATAGACAAATTTCCCTGCATATAGTCTCATAACTGTCATGCAAATTTAAAAAAAAGAATATATCTCTCAAGTGACCTGACTTTTTCTAAAATGTTTGAGTTATATAAGGAGCGAGAGGAAGAAAAGAGAACCCCAGTTTCGTATGAACTACAGAAAAGCTTTCATATAGGAAAATTTAAAATTCCACCACCCCAAACAAGACCAGTGTGGAACATGTGAGAATTTTAGGATGATGTCAGATCCAAAACCTTAAGAAATCAAGACCTCTTACAAACGGCATATGGAAGAAAAAGAAGCATCTTGCATGGACCTTGCCAATTTTAGGAAGGATGCAGAAAATGACCCCAAATTGCGCACAGAAATATTTGACCTGCAAAAAGTGATGTATCTGCCTAAATCCAACCGGGGAGAGGTTTTTTATAAACGAAGGCTAGCATGCCTCAATTTTACCATTTATAACTATAACACTAACGGGTAAGGCCATTGCTATTTCTGGCACGAGGCGATAGCTGCTAGGGGAGCCAATGAAGTCGCCTCATGTCTGAAGATATACATAGGAGATCTGGACAAAACAGGCATTGAGAGACTTGCTTTATTTTCTGATGGATGTGCAGGTCTCCATTGTTACTTTATATCTGTGTCTACAGGTGTTAATGAGTTTATTTTCATATCATTTCATTTTGTTTTTATTTCATTGTTAACTGGATTTCTTAACAACCCTGTGCATATAAATGTGTATTATGAAACAGGCATAAAAGAACCAGAATACAAAATAAAACTATACATGTAATACTATTACTACCTTGTTTATTTCATTGTTTTTCCTTTAAAATTTCCTGTCTTCTCTATTTCTACCCTATCTGTCACTGAATTTTTAAAAATTCCTCTCTCTTCTGTCCATCTGACAGCATATCAGCCTGCCTGCCTGCCTGCCTGTCTACCTCTGTCCTTCTCTGTCTTTATATAAACATTATCAACCTGCAGATACCGACGGAATTGGGGGGGAAGCCTAACACAATGCATGCACCTGGTGAAGGACTTGAACTGACTGCAGCATGACGGATATGACAAAAATGACGTCATAACTGTACAACACAGTGACGGATATCAAGTTCAGGCATTTTGATAGCATATTTTTACCTAAAACTCAGACACATTTAAAATACATCCTAAACTGAGGCAGTCTTCAAAATTTTATTAAATTCTAATTAAAAAACGGCAAGTTACAGCTAGATCTAACTGAAAAAAAAACAAACAACAACTTTAAAACAGCTGTTGTAGCTCAGAATTCAAACAACTGACCTCCATCACTATGTCCTGGGAATGACGAAATGACCCATTTCCCTTACTTGAAATTCTTGCATCAAAACTAATGGTACCAGTACATTCTATCCCTTCCAATGATTTCATCAGTCACCATAGTGACTAGTCTAGTCACGGACTGACTAGTCTAGTCTAGACTAAGTGTCGGGTTAGGAGAGAGTGAGAGACAGAGTTCAGGCTCAAGTTACAGCGTGATTATTCCGAATTACTCAGTTAGGAAAGCAAAAGCACTACTGGTATACTATAAATCCTCATTATTTTATCAACTTCTATTTCCATACCTAAAAGACTGGCCGCATACAAGCACTGTGTCAAGGCAAAGTTGAGTTCTACTGCAAACAAACTTTTTCCAAATGGAAGTCGCCATGTTTACGATCTTTTACGATGAAGACGAAACTCACGACATGTAAACGTATTTTTGTTGATAGAAGAGTTATCATCACAAGAGCTGAGAGTGCTGTCCCATTGTCGCTATGGGGACATTTACAAATGGCGGCAGACAATTCTTTTATGCTTCCGACTCAAAATTTTATAGTGATTCTCTCAGTTAACTAGTCCTCACAGAATGAACACTGACATTTCACATTAGAATCTGAGATAATGCAGATTTTCTGGTGACTTAGGTAAGGTGAACCTATATTTCGCAAACGTTAAGGAATATAAAAGACAAGATGATCAAGAAGAAAAGTAAATAATGTCTTGCTCTGAGGATAGTATCATTCAGGTATCAATGTAATTCATAAATTTCAAACTGATAACTATGCTGTCAACATTCTTACATCATTAAAATTGTTTACATTATTTGTACAATTTGATTGACCATATAAACAGTAGAGAATTATTGAGATATTTTCACTTTTCATCTGATACTTTTGTACAGTGCTTCCACAGCAGCAAATCATCATGGTTAGCATACCAGACTGGGCAAGGCTGGCCCAGCTGACAGACAACAAGCCACAAGACTCTCAGCGTCTACTAAGCAAGTTTTACAAGCAGAGGGAGATGGAAGCAGTCAAATTGGCTGAGGAATCTGGGTACATCTTTTTACTAACAATGTATACTCTGTGGACACAAGCATGAGCAAGGCAGATCACATTAATGTTTATACATATTGTTGATTTTCTTTGAACAACTTCATGCTTTGTTTGTAAACCTAATTAATATAAGTTTAAAAAAAAGGAAATTTTTTACATTTCAGTTAGTTTATGAACCTTCATTTCCTCTCATGTGGCATTTAGTGGAACAAATAAAGAGTCAGCTATAGTATTTCATATTTTATGCTGGAGTATTTTTCTTAGTACTGTAAGCTTGCTTAAGCCTTGATCAGAAAACTCCTGTCTGTATTTTCAATGATTTTATTTACATCATTTCAGGTATTTTCTTAATCCAACAGAGGAAACTCTTATTACTCACTGTGCTGACCAAAATTCCCAGAAAAAGAGTATTGAAGAATTCAGACTTGTTCGCCTTGTCCGAGTTCACTTACGAGTGCTAGGGGACATTGGTGCATGCACTAGATTGACAATTTGCCTCCTTGCCAACAATTTCCTTACAAGGATTGACCCACTGGTAGCTTGCAGACATCTCATCAAATTAGATGTCCATTCTAACCAGGTAGGTAGACTTTCATGAGCCTTTTTATGTTGATATTAAACAATATCATTGTCTGTCTGCAAAGTGGGGACATGTCATATTAAGATTTCTTTGTCAAACACAAAATTGATAAAGAACTCATATTTTATCCTCAGGATACATTTTTATGTTTGTTCAGCTCTCTTTCAGAACGCATGGAAATTTTATGGCAATTAACCTCTGGAATGCATTTGGGGCTGTGACTGAAATGTATGTGATAAATATAGATTAAATGTGCAAAAGAGGTTGACAAGAAGGGCAAACCATTGCTTGCAAGTTAAAAACCAGTACATTTTTGCCAGGATAGGTTTGCTATAATTTGTTGCCACCTTATTTCTCAAGCAGACAAAATCTAAGTTTGATTCATATCTCAAGTATGATCAGTATTTTGTTTTACTTAGTTCAGTGAAAGCATGACATGGAATTGTCTCACTGACCACAGTATGGCAGTTCAGCAATTTCATTTTTTTTCTTATTTTTTGCAACAATCAGCTGTCATCCATACCAGGCTCTTCATTTTGGGGGAGTTTGCGTAAACTCCAGGCTCTTCATCTTCATGACAATCCACTGGGAAAATTTGAGACGTTACAGATCCTTGGTTCCTCTGCCAGCTTATCACTTCTGACATTGTATGATACACCACTCTCTCTGAAGAAAAACTACAGGTGAAATTACATCACATATTCTCAGTAATTTGTATATGTTTATGTGTACAAATAACAGAGTGGAATGGAATGTATGAAGTTTCTGTGTACCAAGTAAGAAAAAATTAGCTTACCACAGCAGGAATTAGGGAAGGGTACACTTCTGAAAATAAAGGGTGATGAGCGAAGATAGTGGCAGATTATAATCAGTGTAGATATTTTACTTTCTGAGTGATATGTAATCTCTTGGAATTAATTAGTGTAATAATTTGATCATCCTAGTTATAATTACATAAGTCATATTGATAGTGGTCAATGCCTAATCCCAGGACCAGGATTATAGCAACTGAGGCATTCACCGCTCTGCCTTCTTATCAAGCATCCAATAGAGTATCTGTATACTTATAATCCCAGTGATGGTCTAATGCAATCCTTCTCTGATCCTTTCTCCATCAGTTTGACTTATTATTCCTTTCTTGAGTATTCAGCTGTTTGCTTACATCATCTTCCTCTTGTAACTCCCCAAATAGCCATAACATCTTTCTTATTTAACATAAGCAAATGGTCCATCTCTGCTTCTCCAGCCAATTTATCACGATGGTGGAGTACTTTATAATCAACTGGTGGTTGATTTTCTTGTACAGATGTGAATAATAGTCATATCACTACCAAATTCAGAATACATGCAATGCCTTGACTGTATGATTTCTCAGACACCATGTAGTCAACAGTATCTGGACACTGAAAGCCTTGGATTGGTATGTAATCTCTGATGAGGAAATCATTGAGGATGCTGTGTTCACTGGAAGATTTACCGCACTTAGTCCTCCCCTCAGGATAGACATCTGTCCATCAACACCTCAAGTGAGTTTGTAACCACTAACTATTTAACAGCAACAGATGTTACAATATCAAGCAGAATGTTGTATGCAGCTGTCAAATATAATAAGGTGGCCAAAAAACTTAATTCCTAATTTAATCTGTAAGCTTTCTCTGAAAGTATGTAAAAGATATTCAGTGTGCTATGTGGCTAATGTTCAATAATTGATAACATTAATTTTATGCCTGTGGATTTCATTCTTAAATTAAACAATCGTTGTTGTTTTGGCCTTGGGAGGGCACCTTATTTTTGCTCCCTGACATGATTCAGGTGCACAAGTTCCCACATCTGAAGCCTTTGGGGATATGGAGTGGGGCACAGGGGCAAGTAGAGGAGGCAGATGTCAAGGGCAAGGATCAAGTATTTCTTTGTGGCTAATAGTAATGAAGTACTTTGTGTTATTCAAATATAGAAGTACAAAAAACATAAATAGCATTAAGAAACAAATTTTCTGCATTGGTATTACACTTGAACATGCTTGATATAAAATTCATGGGACCCAGTGCAAGAATTGCCCACTTCAGTTTAATTACTAGCACACCATCCAAGACAGTGATTAAAAATGTGTAATGAGCCTTTGTTTGATCTGGAGCTTTGTAAGCCAGGGATAGGAGTCAGGTGCACAAATAGGGTAATAAGGCATTTAGGAATGCTTCATATCAGGTAGTGTGTTCAATTTATAATAAACGCTAGTCATATTTTTGTAATAAAGACAATAAAATGTGAAAATGTTGGGGTTTGCCAAACATTCTGTGATATTGCCACTTTCATCTAATATGTTTTCACAACAGAAAACATGTTCAAGTGTATTATCTGTTAAGCATCTCTAATTTTGCAAGATTCGTATTCACAGGACTACACATTTCTGCAAGAGATGGCAGTGTTTCGAGCTGTGAATGCAAGAGTGAATTCTATCTTAGCTAAACATTCTCCAGTGCTTATTGTGCAAAGATGTTTGCGAGGCTACCTCCTTCGCAGAAAGTGAGAAAATTGTCTTTCATTCTTATGCGTTTCCTCCGTGATTTTCCATTTCAACTGTTGTTTTTTTTGATGTGCTTGGTATCTGTAGTTTATTGTTGACAGTGGTTAGGGATATTTGCTAAGCTACTATTTTATAAATTCAAAGTATTTTGCCAACATTATTGCTGTGTGGTTTTACAAAATTAAGTAATGAGCTTGATTCTGTTTGTTTTGGTGTTGTATATGACCAGGACAATTAATTGTGATTAGAAAACAGTACAGCCATCATGTAATTTGGACGAGTTTGATCTTCAGTAGCAGTTTTATGCAGTGATCAAACAGACAAAAAGGAAGGACAATTCTTTCTAATCTAGACACGTTTTATCAACCTACTCTTGCTTGCATGTCAAAAATGACAAAGTCAACATCTAAATGTGAATATGATAACTCATAAACCTGTAAACAAATTTAAAGAAATTATGCTCCTAAAAAGTTTCTTTATGGTGCATAGCCTGTTAGCTTTATTTCTGAAAATGTGCACCAAGGATATAAGAAAGTTACCATTTATTAGTTTTGCTCTGTATCAAATCAGATCTATAGACTGTGAAATTTATTTATATTTGTACAGTTTCACCAAAGACTGTATGTTACAGGTTAGGCATCTCAAAGAATCTGTCAAGAATGAAAGGGTTTCCTCCACCAAGTACCCCTATACTTATGGGTGATCAGGTGCGAACAACTCTAGCAGGAGAGACTGTCGATTATGACACCTACATGAGGAATCGGAGACCTGGTTCAATAGTTCCTGAGGAGGTTTGTGACTTTCATTCATTTCTGATTGAAACACAAACTTTTAATAGCTGGTTCTACAGTGGTTTGATTTTTGGAAAATCTAAACATTATATTACTAGAAAATATTTTATTAAAAAGTCAGTATGCCATTTCCCTTAGTGATAAGGAAAGGAGGCATGAAGAAAGCAAAGAATATAGTTGAAATATCTATGAAACTTGAATGATAACTATATGAGGAGTAATTGCCTTGGCCTTCAAATATGTATTAAATTTTACCTAAATTATAGACTCTTAAAGCAATGCAGCAAGGAAGAGATGAGGGTGTTGCAGCTGACAATCAGGCGTCAAGGCCATCTAAGTCCCAAGAAGCTCAGCGACTCTATGTCAACATACAAAAGCTGGAGTCAGGCACTTTGTCTGGCCTTCAGGCTGACACCGTTGCCATGGAGAAAGCAATGACTGAAGGAGAAGTTTTGGGCTCAAGTGCAAGGAGAGATAAAGGGAAGAGGAGAGAAAGAAAAGAGGGAGACAAATATGAGGTACTGTATTCTTGATGCTGTTTCCTCATTATCTATTTTCTGTGTTATGATCCGTGTTTGTATTTTAATTAACAGGCTTCACATGCTACAGCCCACAGTTTCCCTTTCATCAATTTAACTTTTTTGTTCTCAATAATGATAGAAGTAATGATGGATTTTAAAAAATGTGTATGTTTACCTTTCCAATGTATCCAACACACTCTTTATTGTGTGTGTACAATTGACAACAGTGATTGAGATGATGAAGCTGACACTGGTACTCACTATATCTGTGTAAATCAAGCAATTGGGTAAATAATGCTATTGTTCCAGGGTCACCTGATGGTTTTTTTTTTGGAACATTAGTCACTCACTTTCTTGTATTGATATCAAAGCAGTGGTTTCTTGAATATGGTTTCTCTCAACAAAAAATTCAAAATATGTTATGATTCTATTTTATGTCCCGATTCAGAAGCCAAAAACTAGGAGAATCAAAGACATCAGACAGTTCTTTGGTCCTGTGGTTCCAACTTTCATGACCAGAGGCGAGGATGAAGAGGAGGATGAAGAGGATGAGATCCCTCTGACTGATTTTAGGATAAAGGGTATGTTTGAATTTGAGGTAACCACATACAGAGGTATCCACAACGATAAAACCGTATAAAGTATCATACATGGTTGAAACTTCGGTAAATTGACTGAATCAGTTAACCAAGGTTCACAGGTTACATTTCTGTACATTGTCAGTCATGCAATACACAAAATGGCCTCATTTAAATAAAAAATAATGTGCAAAAATGTTGTTCCTGGAACGTGCCTATAAACTTTGATTAGACAGCATATTCTTCTTGCAGACATGTACAGGAGAGTATTTGGCTGAGACAGAATTCTTTCCTGTACTCAGAGCTGAAAACACTGCCAGCAGAGTCTCAAGCCCCACTAATTTCAGTAAATTCAACTTTGAAAGTTTCACCCATATTTACAGCATCCGCTGTGCATGTGACATGTTCATGTATCTATCTGTAATCTATCAATAGTTTTATATACATCTGAGTTTATTAATTTTATTCATATATCAGTTTATGAATTATGTCTGTCAAGGATTAATGCCATTTACTGAAACCTAAAGTTGATAAACCTAATTTCAAGCATCGAAATTGATTCAGTCCTACTGTAGTGCATAATCTGGACAACATGATGTGTTAATGAAAGTATGAATATTTTTTCCTCATGGGGATATTATTGAGATGACAAAAGTGTCAAAATCTGTTTGACTCCTTGATGGAAACAGAACAAATAAAATCTGTAAATTGAAATATGATTTTCCGCTCTGTTTGTCATTTCAACAGGAAAGAAACCAAAACTGCTTGTTGCTGATGCCACAACTGAAATGATACTTAGTAGGAAAGAAGCGGGACAGATGGTGAGAGAAGCGGAGGCTGAGAGAGTGAGGAAGGAAACAACGCAACCAGTGGTAAAATTGTTCACTTTATTCTCTTTTTTTCTCCAATCAAATTTTCTTTCTCTTTGTCTCTTTCATCCACTAAGCCTATTCATTACATATCTCCACACACAGTGTTTCCTCCAAAAGATATAATATGTGAAGTTCTAACACACTTGAAGTCAATAAAAGAATCTAGTTGTATGAAAATGGTTGCAGGTAAAAGCACCCCTCTACAACTTCTCAACAACAGAGCAAAGACTGTTCAACAGGGCACAGGGAACAATGGGGCTTTCTTGTCTGCTGGCTGTTCACAAAGCGTACAAGGTAAGTTGTGACTAACAGGTAGTGGTCATATAGAACAGATACGGGAAAAGATGAGGATAGAAAGAGGCGGAGAGATAAGGGCAGGTGAAGAGACAAAGAGAGGAGGGAACAAAACAAAGCAGCCAGTGCCTCTAAATTTTATTGAGAGAGTCATCAGATTCTTTCTCATAGAAATTCACTTGATACAGAGATCCACGCTGAGTCTCAACCCTCATTCCTATGTCATTCACTCAAAAATGGAAGCTATCATTTCCATGGAAAGCTTCTGTTTAGTTATGCACAGATATGTTCCTTATAATGATGAGAAAAAACAATACTTGCTGCTGTTTAATGCAATAATGAAACTCTAATGTTTAGGAGAGTAACAATGTAAACCCTATACCATTCTTAGAAAGTCAACCCCAACAAAGCTTACTTCCAATATTAAGCAAATCTAAATGTAAGTAGTGGTGTGATAATGTCATCGGATCTCACTAATGAAAGTAAAGGATACATCAGAGAATAAAAGGCAATACAGCAAACTATATCAGCAAATCATATTCCTCTGATAATGTAAAAGTAGAAGGTAAAGTAATGATTATTAGAGTTGTGGTTTGCGATGCCTAGATGATTATGTTTGCATAATAACTGAGGGTAATCTATTTTTTTTCCACCAGGAAAGAGAGAAAGCAGAAAGAGCAGCCACCAAAATGGAAAATATTTTGGGAATGAGGGAGGAGAGACAGCGTGCCAAGGACAGAATCAACATGTATCATGATGAGCGCAGAGCGCAGGTTCTCAAATCAAGAGATCTGGACAGAGCACGCATCATTGACCGCATGGAAAAGCGGGAGCTGCAAAGGCTCAATTTTCTGGACAAGCAACAGGAGCATAAGGTACAACATTGATAAGTGCAATTAAATGAAAAGTGTTCAAGGGTTTGTCACTTTTTGTTAACAGTTTTTAAATCTCTAACATGTCTTTGTAGTTTATGTCAGATGACAGTTCAGTATTTGCTCTACCAGAATCTGGAAACAGCATACTCAATTTATTTGTAAAATGTCAACTTCTAAACAGTTTTGTAACATTAAGCTGACCCTTGAAAGTCTCTAATTTCAAGACACTTTATATCACAATAACAAATTATCAGGAATTTTTGTACCATTACACAGTATATTTAAGGCTTGTGCCCAAAATGGTCAGTTAATCTCTTCACTTACTGGTGCATCTTTGATTCTTGAATAACTTCAGGTCAGAAGTTCAGATGTCAACAAGGTGTTGAAGGCTGATCAGTCTTTTGTGCTAGAATTTAATTCACAGCACACATCTGTATCAAATGCCCTCCTGCGACATGACCGACAAGCTCGCCTGGAGGACAACAGGCAATATAAACAGAAGACTGTTTCAAATGCTAAGGTAATGTATATAAAGTTTAACTTTGCTGTTCACAAACTTCTGAGCTCAAAGCTCTTCTTCTCAAATGAAAATTTACAATATCTACTAATTTTACTTAGATACTACAATTCATAAAAGTCAGCAAAAATGGCTTATGTTATCTCCAAAAGGATGACCGGCTATTCTAATTCCCAACATGGATAAAAAACATACTGGAGGTCTAGTAAACTGTTTTAATATGCCGGGTGACTAATCATTTCGTGTGGTTAATTCCAAGCCCACCGAGTTCGCCAAGTCGCCCCTCCAAAGAACACAGGAGGGAAAACCCGAGAGTTTCAAAGAGGCTTTTTATGAACTCCTATGGGGCCGGACGGGTGGTAACCTCCGGACAGAATTGAAATGGGGGTGTGGAGTCGTAGCTTATCCCCGCTTAGGATCACCGTGCTGGCAGGCCAATGACTGGGCCTACTTTCGGGCCTCTGGGTGCAATGAGGTCCTAGCTGGCTACCCCGACTCGCCACTCCACGGGGGTAGTCTGCGTTCGAGGGGAAGTGGGATGAAGGGCCACCCGCCCTAAGAAATCGGTGGCTCTGCGGACCGCCCCCGTTCTCCGAAGGGTCTAAGGCTGCGAGCGAGCACAACCACAAAGCTGAAATTATAAAGGGACTCATGACGTACTTACTAGTGCCACGCGAACACCAGAAGTATTCGTTACCAATGGTATAGGGCCTGCGTGCGGTAGTTGTGACTCGATCGGTCCATTGGGTAAAGAAAAAAGATAAAGATCCCGGACCGGTTTGCTGTTGCAAGCGAGCGGGGTTAGCAAGTGCTCACTAAGATGAACACCCACCCTATTCCATATCCCCAGGGCAGTCCCTTCAGCTCACCCCTGCCTCCGGGTCCTGGCCACTCTACCGCTGGGCACTCAGCTTGCGTGGGACTGTTGCGAGATACCCTTTGAGAGACGGCGGTCCTCCTGTCTATGGCAGTCGGACCACCTGGGGTAGAGCTCGCCCACCGGATAGGAAAGAGTGCGATGGTCCACGGCTCCCCTGCGTGGCCCCATCAATGACTGGCACGGTCGTTACGCCGTCGGGCATGTATGGCCCTAAGCGCTCGAAACACATGCCTCAACTGTGTCGTTGTCCCTTTGTCCCCCCCGCCCATGATGGCGAGACGGCAGACTCATGTTCCGACCGCAGATCAGTCAAGCAAGACCCTTCGGCCATCTGCGAGGACCTAGACACATTGCCCCGAGGGCCCGTTGGCCCGTGTCTGTGGCATAGAGCCCCATCACATTTTGCAGATCACGTCCGGTAACATTACCAGGGGTGCTGATCGTTTCCAGTTGCCACCTCGTGGAGGTATGTGTGGAGATCTTGGGCTAGGCCTTGCCATCAGCCAAGCCCCCCGGCGCGGACACTGGTCGTAGCCTTCCTCATCCCGCAGATACCGCTCTTTGGGGGATTCGGGCTAGCGGCCCCAAAGCGTCGTCACCATGGCAACTGTTTTAATATGCCAGTAAACATCACTTCCAACATTCTGTTATAGCAAATTGTCATTATTTTCACTGTCTTTGCAGGATATCATTATGACAGCAGGACTAATGGATCAAAATTCCTTGCTTTGATAACTCTTTATTGCCTTGACTAAGCACTGAGTCTGAATGTGTTGAGAATTGCAAAAACCAATTATTTTGCTCAGTCTACATATGTCATGAACCCTCCTTTACTTTTACTACATTTTCACCTCTCTTCTGTGGTGCAGCACTTCTACAAGTGTTGTGTTAAGAAGGAGGACAAACAAATTCCAAAAAATATTTTAGCATGAAAACAGGCTATTTAGCTAAAGAGGGTTGTATAAGAATACTATATTTTTACCACACGAGTTAAATGAGTTGATAGGGTTTAACTGGTTTCAGATATGTGTATTTCAGAACTTCTCCATCAGAAAGATAGTTTGCTTATTACAGTATCTAACATACTAACATAGTGACTATAACAAGTTTTCTCTCTTTAACACTTGCAGATGACTGAGATAGAACAGTCAGATGTGGTCAAAAAGTACATGGAGCACAGGAAACTGATGAGACAAACAGAGACAGCTATGGCTAAGGCTGCACTAGACACCAAAATGCTGACTGAGGCCAATGAAAGAATCATGGAAGCCCGCAACAGGGTGGCTCATCAGAAAGCTCGGGAGGCCAGTGTCCAGGCCTTTTACCCACTCCCTCCGAATACAATGCCCCCAGCTAGCACTGCCCCTGCAGGAATAACCAGATGGGAAGCATCTTCCATTGTGTCTGCAGGGAGAGTTGGTAGACATCACACTATTTACACCTGAAAGATGTGAACAGCTACATGAATGGTCTTCACAGTTTGGAAACTATTTGTGACATACCTGAAATTTAATAGCAGATATAGAGAAGTCATTATCTTATTATTCATAAACACAGAATGGCACAGATTCTGTGAAGTTAACAGCCCTATAACAATATAGATTTCATGTATTTTTATTTCATGTTTCAGCAAAGAAACAAAGATAAGAAAGCAAATTTTTTTGAGTTTAATTTGCAGGTTTCACACTACTACATTAAGCCTCTTAAAACCAAATAGGAGAATGGAACCAAAAACTGATTGCAGTCTCATCATCTGATCACTAAGGTTTTAAAAGGCGTATTTGTATCTGGATGTTTAAATTACATGGCACCTGGGAATGTGGTCAGTTATTCTGTCATTTCTTTCTAGGTTTATTCTCAATTCTATTGTTGAGCAAGAGGATAACAAGCCCATTTAATCCTAACAGTAGCCTTCTTGATAATGAAAGCAAGTGCAAGCAATATGTTATCTACAGCAGAACTCACACCAAAGTGTCCCGGGGGACATTACTGTTGTGACCAACTAGCTGATGGAAATCTTAACTTATTGATTGAAATTTAAACATTCTATAATTTCTTTAGTTTTTGTAGATTTTATGTGATGGTGTCCCAAGATGATTATTACCAAGTACCGCATGGTGCATGAAATCTGAAGGCCACACAGTGTGTATTACTAGAGTAGAGAAGTGTACATGGCAATGTTGTAAAGTGTCTCTTGTTATAGTATACACATGTTTGTATACATAAATAGCAAGCCCTTAGATTATTTAGGAGGGACCACTACTGCCTCTGAGACCTTGCTGTATAAAGCATTTTTTTCATGCGACAAGTTAATATTTTTCTTTTCCATGACAATTCATTATCTTGGTGCATGACCCTGACATACCATATAAAATACAAGGACATTTGTCAGAGTTTTGCGAAAAGGTTGTGATGTTTTGATATTATTTAACAGTGTATGTGTAGTTTAGCCTTTATTTTCATAGCAAAGAGAGATATATTCCATTCAAAGCTCTCAAAAATTGCCAGTAATACAGCAGTGCAATGAAGTCAAGTTCAAAGTGAACTACACATAAATTGCTGCCTTGAATATTGTACGATCATAAGGAGGTCATAGATTTCAAACTGTTCTGTTTTCATGCTGTTCCTAAAGTATCAGACAGAAAATTAAGTCATACTTATGCCATGAATTTCATGTGTGGTATCCTTTGGTCACAAATGCACTGAATCATAGCAGGTTGTAATCCTGATTGAAAAGCTTCTAAAACCGCAGTAAATAATATGTGCAACACCATAATAAAGTGTTGCACTAATCATAGACTTGCTATTAATGTTCTGCCTGAAAAGAGCTTTCAGTAATATCAGATTTTTTTAGCAAAAACAGTACAGTTCAAGCCAACAATAACTATGTGATATAATATATATATATATATATGTATACATATTTAACATTCAGTTTAAACCAGTCAAGAGCACAGAGATATCATTCATTATTTACTTGAGGAATGACAGTTTTACAATAATGTATATGTTTTTCCTATGATTTCAATATTTAGGCATAAGCGTTAACAGGCTATCTATCATCCTTGCCGCAAATGGGTACACCACGATGAGCATTTAGTTGTTTCTATGAAAACAACAGCGCAGCATTATTTCGGTATGTGTGAATCTGGTAAATGAGATCTGATCCTCTTTTTCATGTCTTTGTGTTTTGGGGAGGCCACTGCTTAGTTGTAATGCAAATTTGTCATTATGTTTGAAAGTGAACATTCACATTATCTCTAGAAAATGGATGAATGAGGAGTACAAGTGAAAGAGCAGGAAAAAATTGAATGATATGAAAGTATGGGGTAGGAGGGAATAAGAGAGTAAGAAAGAGTAGACAAACACTTGTAAACTTCCAATAAAAATAAACATAAATGAATATTTTCAGTGCAATTTCTGTATCAGTATTAGCTGTATTGCTTTCTGTGACATCTGTGACCAAATGCTGCATCAGGAGCAACTGCATAAAGTGACTAAAAGACTGATCTGTTCCCTTTTTGACTCAGTTATCTGTGAAGTCCATTCTGTGAAAATAAGGCTGCATTGGACAGTACTAACAGACATTAGATACAATTCATAAAATTGTAACAAAGATGTGTGAGCATAGAAAATACTGTAATAGAAATAATCTCACTTCTTTCATCCTTTCACATGAACCTAAGTTTCTGATCAATTTAACTTGTGTATTAAGGTGAGCATGTATATATACATAAAGAAATAATAACAATAAGCAAAATGAGGAACACTTTTTTGTGGTGCCACTAGTCTCCATACGCCTCGCAGTGCATATTCAACAGACAGTTGGCATTGCTACACCAATGCTTCATCTTACTCTCCTACCAATGGCAGTGGGAGGGAAACCTTGGGTCTGGTTACCTCACCACTCTGTGTGAACCCCTCACCCATCCCCTCTCCTCTCATCCCACAGGCTTTCCTCCTCACAGAGTACACTGGGGACCACACCAAATTTCAGCACTCAGAAATGGGCAAGCAATACAGTAGTCACTATGCCTTCCACAGGACCCATTTATCTTTCAATTTCCCTTTCAATAAGTCAAATAAAAAGAACACATACAAAACTGCAGTCTTCCAACTTAATCAAGTTCAAGTTTATTTATTTAGGTGAAAGCCACCACATGCATTGTAATGTCACATCAATACAAAGAAATAAATGAAAAGGGAAAAAAATCCAACAAAAAACATATATACATAACTGTTACTAAATTACATTTAGTCATTGACACATCTTGTCTCTTTCTCTTCGCCTCACTCTCTTTGTCTCACTCTCCCACTTACTTTCTCTCTCACTATCTTACACACACTCTCTCTCTTACTCACTCTCCCCATCTAATGTTAACAGTTATAACTTCCACAACATCCCATTTGATCAGACATATATGTAACAGAAAACCAATACCCTCCCCACTTCACTGCACATTCCTATTTTTGTATCAAAATAAACAACAAAGTCAACAAGGAAGAATATTTTCATAGCAAGTCAGGTGTGGATCCTCCAAGATATGTCCTGATATCTTCAATAGTTGATTTAAACACTTTGCAAGGAATGGTCTCCCTTTTCAATCTCTTGTATGCTTCGTATCTGTGGCATCCACCAAAGGAATAATAATAGTCCCCTCCTTGGCGACCCTTGACCCACAATATGTCAATTGGTGGAACACTGTCCTCACTTTCTGGATTCTGCAAACATAAGAAGAAACCAAGTGTTAAAGCTTGATGCCCAATCAAGTTATTTTATACATCATATTGTCTTGCCCAGTTTCCTGAATGCAGATCTATTAAAACATTGTCCATAACTACCAGCATAAGTGGGGAATTTGATAGAGAAAACATGAAGCGGACTGACAGAACAGGCTGGATCTGATCGCTTTGACGTCATGCCAACCTGTGCTTCCTGGAAAACTCCCTTAAACAACTGGCACCATGAAGCCTTGCCTAGGTTCAGCAGCTACACACTAATGTCAGCTGACATCTCGTATATAGTGGCATGGGCCACAACCACACCCATTAAATAGAGAGGATGCTTCAATGTATCAGTGAAGTCAAGGAAAGACAAAAATTTCAGCTGGCCGGGCTAGCAGAGCCAGTCTTTCCATAATGACTTGGTCATCAAGCTCAAGACAGGCCGCATACCACAACAGCACTTAGCCTAGCACCTAGCAGTCAGTCAAGTGATTGCCTAGTGCTTACAGCATCATGCTTACAGCATCTGGTCTAATACATCAGAAGAGTGTTACCTGCTTAATTTTTTAACCTACATTCTGGAGATGCAGGGATGGGCGAGGAGACAGCATACATACTATTGCAGACAACATAGAGTAAAAGATAATCAGGTGGCTGTTCCCACTCATACATCATTGGCCTGACTATTCCTGTTCGTTGGATTTCATATTTGTTCCTTAGTGGGACTCGCTGATTTGTCAAAATCAGCACTTTAGATGGTGTGGATTAAGTTCAGTGTTATCATACAAAAGATTGATTGGTACATTTAGAATCAATACAGTGAGGGAAGTATTTTGATTGGTACATTTAGAATCAATACAGTGAGGGAAGTATTTTGAAGGGCATTTGTTATTTTATAATATTTACCCTTTAAAGCTCTATGATAATTACACCAGAGAATGAACTGTCAAAACCTTCAAAATATACTTGGCCATACTTCACATGAAGGCCTCAGTCTTTTTCTTTTTTTCTGTGCAGAAACTCTATGCTGCCAGTAACAGCCTCAAAGAGCCAGATAATTCCAGTCAAGTTAACCAAATTAATAATCGGACAAGGTGTTGCTGAATGGCAGGCTTAAATTCACTCACATTAGAAATCAATGTTACATGCTTGAGCGGAACACGTATAAAGGGAATAGCCTACCTAAGTGAGACAATTCCTGGGAATAGAATTGTTACTGTTTAAATGTATAGATGTAAGCAGAACAACATTCTGCTTAAGCGGGATAATTTGGAAGCAAAAAATTTATAACAGTCACACAATATTTAACAGGAATTAACTGTTATCCTCGTGCTCAGACACAATGTCTGATTTGTTTGCAAACATGCAAAGTAATAATGATACACGCATGCAACAGTTAGAACTGTTGCATTTCATCATCTGTGAAGTGATCAATGCCACTAGTCAGGTGTCATCAGAGCCAGTCGGCCTGCCAATAGATCAGATGCCTTTTGTCCCATGCGTACCTCTGCAAGGATCACAGCTGTCATTAAGCCAGTCGGGTTCCCACTGGTTGTTCACATTCAGGGTGATAATCATTTGTATTGCATGAACCTACTGAGATCAAGCTATGTGTGCATAAAAGACATGACAGCTGGCTCATCTCAACAGCAGTACAAAATAGTTAACACTTGAATTAAATGCAAGAAATTACTTAATGATGGGCAGTATGCATTTGCAGGATGTCTGCTTATGTGGGATGATCTGTCATAGACAATCCGGCTTAAGCGGGTTCTACTGTATTATACCTTTTTTCATCATTACCATCAGTTGTTGCAAAATTTATGTGCTGCTGGTCCTACTATGAACCTAGTGAAAATTCTACTCAATAATCAAGGAAGTTTGTCAAAATTGTGAAATACAACAGCCTTATGTAGTTGTATTAGAGACAAAGCTCTGATTAAAATTATTCAAATATCTTCTTCACAACATGAATTCAAACAATGTTATGATATCAAATGCTTCCATTATAATCCAGAATAGGCTTCTTGTAACATGGCACAAAATATTGTAAAGGATAAGATGCTTCCCCAGTATTCCTCACTGCACCTAATGATCCTATCTAGGCTTCAGAAATTGTCCACTCTAGGTAATAGAAATGACAAGGCCCAGACATTAATGTTAGCCAGTGCTTACCAAAGGACTTGGCTCCTCTCTTATCTTTTTTGTATATACTATTTACAAACTTATCAATGCAACTAATCGGAAGTACCTCTAAAGTTTCCATCAGAGAAACAACCTTCTGCTCATCAAGCACTGGTGGAATGGGTCGAATCAAAACTCCCATTGGAACATTGTGCACTTCAGTTATGTGGGCAGCATGGACTGTTGACTGATCTGGAAGCTCAAGCTGTGACTTTGAATTACTTGTTCTGAGGGACGTTCTCAAATCTGTGTCCATCTCTCCAGGTGCCATTGATAATGCCTTATCACTCTTAAAATGGTTGCACTGCTGATCATAAGAGTACACAGATGGTTGAAAAATCATGGGCCAGTATGGGATTAAAGATGGGCAGACTTCTAATGGATTTGATACTGGCAGTCTGTTTGTAAGCCAGTGGTCCTGGTCGATTTTATGTGCAGACGCTGCCAATGCTGTTACTACAGAGACAGGCCAAGTTCGGGTAAAACCAAATGCGGTTGGTGATGATGTCAGGATAAAAAAACTGAATGCAGCCTTGAATTTAACGAAGTCACTGGGAAATATGTATAAAACAATGCTCTGAGCGAAGCCACGCAAATTCCTCATCATTCACTGTCTCCGGAGTAATACTGCTGAATCATTGTGCGAGAGCACTATTGTCGAAGGTTCGGGTAACGATACAGCCAGATTTGTTTACGGAAATGTCTTTAATTACCTTACTATACAAATGAGCTATTCCGTGTTCTCCGGACAGATCGGCTTTCGAAGTGAACTGCACAGGCAGCTATCGAATAGAAAGAAATTTGCCAGAGACCAAACAGAGGGCTGTATCACCCAAAATAGCTGATCAGACAAAAAAAACCCCAAAACAACCAACTTGCTGTATTTACAGTATATATACATACACAGGCCCCTATGACTCCACATCGTTTAAGTTTAGCAACTTTAACAAACCGCAGGTCACTGTCCCTTGCCCCTAGCTAACGCCACCACCAAGAACTACCACGACCACCACCATCAATCGTGCATCATTGACTGCCGCCACTCTATACCCACCTTATTAACGCCAACAGCCGGTCCCATTCATGGATACACCCATCTGCTAAAACCGCCATTCAACCACCATCATCATTGTCCCACTACTGTCCACATATAATGGTGTTACATGTATCAACATCCACCATCTCATATCCATTGTCATCACATGTTTACCGTCATTATCCTCACCACTTGTTAATGTTTTTTTCCTAGGGGAAAAATATGAAGTCCACACTGTTTCCCCCAAGTGTCGAAACAATTTAAAAACAGGGTACCCGTGTTATACTTGTGATCAGATTGTTTCAAGTCCCACCCTCACAGGATCCATAGTTCCATCCGTATATTAACATCTATCTATCTATTTTTTGTTTGATGTGTGTCTGTGTGTGTGTGTGTGTGTGTGTGTGTGTGTGTGTGTGTGTGTGTGTCTGTCTGTCTGT
>JAWQUT010000033.1:815617-847758 GCA_033807755.1 Ellobium chinense
CCCAAAAAGGTGCTTCAAAAACTGAAACAGGATTTGTTATGCGAATGTTATATTGTTATCGGCGACGGCAGCGACCTTTACGTTGTTCATGAACTTTGACCCAAAACATTACACTTCACTACAGAGGCCATAGGCCTATAATAATAACCTCCTCTCCAAAGCTAGGAGAATGTGAGACACGAGCGCAGCATTGATTCGTTGCGTGTTTCGGAGCTGACCGACTTCATCTCACCTGTTTGAAATCAAGAAGCACTGACAGACGGTTAAAATGTAGATTAGATGGGAAGGCCAGGCATTTAGGCCTAGTGCAAAGAAAAGGTTGTTTGTTTCTTGTACATGACTAGACTAGACTAGTAGACTTTGTCTTTAGCAGTAACTGGGTCGGCGCTGATCATTCAGTGTTGTTGTGATTTGTGATCAGAGGTTGGTGGCGAAAGATCTATTAGTCTATGTAACAATGCCAGTGACCTGACGGCACTGACGCAGGTAATAGGTCAAGTTAATTGATAATATAGATTGGCTGAGTCATGTCGTGTGTGATAGAGTATGACTGACAGTTGTGGACTGTCAGTCGAGAAGTAAAACTTGTCTGTGACAGACCTTTATTCCTGCAGTTGAAAATGTGTTTTGGGCAGATAGGCATGGTCTAGACAGGCATGGTCTAGACTAGATCAAGTCTGGATTTAAATTAGATGTAGATGTACATATTAGACTAGTCTAGTTCAACTCAAGTTGGCCAAGTCTATGGTGCAACAGGACAAGTCTGAATAACATCATTTTTTTCCCCCCCAGGTTTTTCAAGAACAGTCGGACTGTGAAAACAGTTTGGACTCCAGTATAGTGTACTGCTGTGGAGAGAATAACATCATGACTCCTTTAACATCATCGAGTGCAGTGTCAGTACTTCTGGCATTGGCTCGCAAACATTCAGTGGATGTACGCTGTCATTACTGCACACTACAGAATATGGCTTACCTGTCTAGCAGTGGAAGTCGAAAACAGCAACGTCAAACCTTCTCTTCATCACTGGCACCTGTGGCCTTGTCATCAGCTGCTATACCTTCACTTTCATCCCGTGCCATGACAGCATCCTCCAAAAGTGTTGTTGCCTCTCTAACCTTGTGGCAGTCGAGGAGAGGCCCCCGACGCAGCATTGCAACAAATATTGGGGAATTGGTAGATCTGCATGCTTTCGGAAAGAGGATGTTTTCCAACCATCATAATATTTGGATGCAGCAGAACTGCCCATCTGGGTTGCCATTGCGACAGGTGAACTTAAATGAGTTTAAAATGTCCATAGTTTAAAACAATTGCTAACTTAACTGAAATATATTGCGCTGTCCTTACTTGAAATATAAAGCATGCTCAATACTCGGTCTGGTGCTGAACGTATCGCATAGAAATGTTCAGACCATTTCAGCTGAAACTAAGCCTTCATTAAGTAAAATATAGTATGCATTTAAAAAAAAATCACCTGCAACTATGATAGTATAATATTTGTATAAGTTTGCTGTGGTTGTTATACAGAAATGAAAAACATAGAGTGATGTAGAGACATTTTGGATACAGAAAAGCTGGCAAATGGCATAGAGGTAAAATGCCTTTGTTGTGAGAGGTCCTAGGTTTGAATGCCATCCTGCAGCAAGTTTCTCCTTTGGTATATTTGCGATGTTTAAAAGGCAGCATCCTGATGGCGACCCAAGAGAAGTTTGAGCCTCACTGTGCTGATGTAAAGAAACAAAGGAATTAAATATTGTATGGAAACCTGTTTTACAGTGTCATATACTAAACATCGCATTCATAATACATAATTTGTAAAGAACAGTTTAAATATACACATGGAATATCATAACAAAGTCACTGCTAATTACTAGGTTGAGCAGATTTGAATCCTACAGGATTCGAATCCAGAGCTAGGATTCGATGCATTCAAATCTGGATTAAAATCCTGAGGGGAGAGGGGATATTTATGGAAATTCCACTTGTACCTATTAGAATGACAAGAAAATAGGCACCAGATTCTATAAGGGGTCTTGTTGAATGTGTTTTCATTTTAAATAAAGCTAAATGTTTACATCTGTACACTTGCACAAACACCCAAATCACAGTGATTTCTTACAAACCAAACTTTTTTTCTTTGTTTGCTTTAAATTTCCTGTGAACGGAGGGATTTGAATCCACATCTATTTTAGGATTTGAATCTGGATTTGAACCCAGGGTAAGAGGATTCAATGGATTCGAATCTTACTCATCACTACTAATTACCCTGGTCACTTCCTCTGTAAAGCCAGGTACTCCTTTACACTTGAGTGGAATGAGGATTAGGAGTGCAGTGTCTTTCCAAGGGCACAACAATGTAAACAACGTCTCAGATTTGAACCTACAGCCCTCAGACTAAACAGTTTTCAGACAGAATCACAGCTCACAAGCTGCATGGGTGCACATAACTGTGCTGAAAAGGGACATTTAAACTAACTCAGATGCACTAACAGGCAAAGAAAAGATTTGCCTTGTACAGGACAAGAATTATTCTCAATGGTCACAGGTACTAGAATAGTATAGAATAGTATATAGAATAGTAAAGAATAATTGTCCACGCTTAGAAAATATGCAAGTGTGGCTGACATTCAGTAACTCTGATGTAGGGGGCAGTTGTTTCTTTAGTAATAGAATTAGATGGAGATGGGTCAGGCAGCTGAGGCCAAGAGTTTCATGCTTTGCTGTTAGCATAAAAGTTTCCTGATCAAACATAGTTTATGAAATGAACCATGTGAGAATTTCCCTGTATTTATTGTGATTAGCCCATTAATGTTACCTTCAGTTGTCACAGTTTCTGTCAAATGAAGCTTTTATCTGTCTTTCATACAGGTAAAGACTCCCGCACCTGATTCTCTAATCTCTGATGTCCCAAAGTTGTTTAAGGGCCTGGAGACAGATTTCCCGTGTCTAACCAGGGTGTAAGTCTTGTACTCAGTAGCTGACAGTTTTTGAAAGTCTTTGTTTTTGGTTGGGCCTTGTTAAAATTTGTGAATACTTTTTCAGGGTCTGATATTGTCCATTCTCTTGCTTAGTTACTCTTTCAGTTTTTTAAATATTTAATGACTTTTGGGGAAGATAAGGGGGGATGGTGTTAGGGGATGGGAGAGCTTGATCTTTTTCCATGTCTTGTAATGTAATATGTCATTGTCCAGCTTTTTGCCTGTTTTTGCAACTGATTGCTTGGCTTTCAAAATTATCTGCCTCTCTGTTGGGCTTTTGGTGTTCATTGTCCAGGAATCTTCCTTAGAATCTGAGCTCTGTATCTGTGATTGCATGCCTTTTTCAACTCTCTGTTGCAAAGAGTGTGTTATAACAGTATCCTGCAGTGTGTATTTAAAGGCTGCTGAATCAGTGTCTATTAACGAGATCTCCTTTACAGAAGTAAATTGTATACCACATATGCAATGAAATTTTGCCTTTCCAATTGCTTTTAGAATAAGGTTAGTCCATTTTAACACCAGTTTCAATAGGGAACACAGTTCATTATTGCATGAAGTTATTCCCAAATGGTATGCCTGTGTTGAGACAGTAATCAATAAAAAATTAATATTGTTGTGCAGCACTGTTTTGTCCTTGCATTTGTCACTGACAGGGTTGTAAAAGGACTGAAGAGTTGCTGTTGATGTTGCAGCATACCAGTTCTGAGTCAAAATAAAGCAGTTGTTCAAATAACTGGCAGTATCTATTAAGATGTATCGATTCCCCTATCCTTCAGTGAACAATTCTGAATTACTAAATTACCTGTGTGCAAGTCTTTGGGTGTCTGCCTAACTCCCTCCTCTTTCATTTTATTAAGATAATCCTGCTGTTAATCTCAACACTGGAATTAATGAAGTTCATGTGATCAAGTAATTGTCTTATCCAATCCTGCCTGCTTTCAACAGTAAAAGCTCAGGTCCAGAGCCAGAATATGACAATATTACAACAGGATACAAGGTGTACTCACACAAGCAGCCCTTTTCGCTCAAGCTGAATGATGGAGTGCTTCCCCAGGTGGACATTGCATATGAGACTTGGGGAAACCTGAATGAAGATGCCAGCAATGCAGTTGTGGTGCTGGCTGGTCTGTCTGCTAGTTCTCATGCCAGGAGTTCTGTTGTGAGTAGATTATGGAGAATTTCACCCAGTGCGTAGCTGGAGATTTCAGATCATATTCTTCATTCTGGCAATAACCATCCACCCTTGCCTTACCTCCTAATGTACAAAACTCTACACTTGTTTGACAGCTACCACTCAGTGAAGGCAGAAGTATACACTGAAACCATGTGAATAAGGGCATAAGTGCAACTTGTGAAAGGACATGTTTGATAAAGCAGTAAACTGATGCTCTGCCTGAACTTTATTTCAATGTATAAAGCAAAAACCTTGGGTTAACTTTTTTTGTTCTTTAGAGTCAGCACTAATGGGTTGTTGACAAATGAACTGCAATTTGTTTTATGCACACACTGAATGTTGAAGTCACAGTTGAGATGAAGTTTGGTTTTGCATTTGACAGGATAACATGAAACCTGGCTGGTGGGAGAAATTCATTGGACCTGGCTGTGCTGTGGACACCAATAAGTTCTTTGTGATATGTCCCAACAATCTGGGAGGCTGCTATGGCACATCGTGAGTTTGTCAGGGTTTGGATTGACACAGACTTTGAGGCAACAGATTGGAAATGTGCTTTGCTGACCACAAGGGGCTTGCCATTGGTTCTTATAGTAAAATTATGGAATAGAGATGAAGCACCTCTATGGTACAGTATTTCATTGAAATTCAGTACAGGGTTGCATTTTTGCATAAGCAACTGCATTGAATTTTGTTGACACTAGAACTTTTCAAATTTCATATAGGGAATATATAAGGATACTCCTGCCTAGAACCTGATTTAGGATTAGGGGCATAGTTTAGGGTAGAGTTAAGAGAGAACAAACAAACTTGACTTAACTTTCATTTCTAATCCTGCCCCTTACCTAAACCATGCTGTAGGTGGGAGTGTCATAATAGTATTGCACATGAGGAAGTCAAACAGTCAGATGTGGATGGCGCCAGTATCAGGCAGCATAAGTTTGGTTAAAGTTAATAAATATTTAGGTTTGTGCGTAATATAAGAGCAGTGTTATGGATCTCTCCCAAGGGCCTTTGCTGGTGGTTAAGGATAGGGGTCAAACCCTGGAAGTCAGGCAAATTATTTAAACAAAATAGAGAAGCCGAATTTACACTGGCTGATTGGCAATAGGGATAACGTATGTGATGTTTGCATATGCAGCCCACTTTGTCTGCATTGTCATATAGAAGCATTAGGGTAACATACTTACACACAGGGGCAAAAATGACATTGTAATTGTTAAAGTGATCTTTGCACCCATACTACTCATATCAGCTTCCCAAGGCTCAGAATTGTGATATCTTGTCATCACTGCTGGATTGAGTGTTAATTAAAGGTGCATATGTACAATGTTAATTGACATAACAGAAGCCAAAGATAATACGATGGGGAAATATGTGTATGTATGCTGATGTCACTGTCTATGATGAGTTATACAGCCTCAGGAAGATCGGATTGGGTATTAATTTTGACAGCAGCATCTGACATCTTTCACCATTATTTAGGTTTCCTGTATCTGAAATAAATTCATTGACATGATATAAATGAGTAATAAAATTTGTACAATTTGTGTCTCTTGCAGAGGACCATCTTCAATAAATGTTCTCACAGGGGAGGTAAGGCCTGATGTCATTGAGTAGAAGTTGCTGAAATTTAAGGAGAGCACGCTTCTTGGATGCATTTATCATGATAAAGTTGTCTGTTTGCAATCACAACATAAATGAGTTTTGTCTGGGTTTGGATTATCACATACGTTGAGACACGGGATTGGAAATGTTGTGATTGCTGACTAGAAAGACTTTGCCTTTGTTTTTTTTAGTAAAACTGTGTAAGAAAAGTACAACATCTGTGGTATAGTATCACACTGAAATTTCAGTAGAGATTGCATTTTTCACATGCAGTTGTGTTGAATTCTTGTTAAGCTTAGAACTATGGCAAATTTAATTCTGCAGACTTTTTGAACATGAATTTGATATGAATATGAATGACAGTCTCTTAACTTGTAATGACTTTGCTATTATGTAATGATATCTTATTCAGTGCTCTCAGAGCGTCAGTGGGCACTTGTAATTAGTTTTCAATTTAATGCTTTCCCATCTTTCACAACTGATAAAATTGTTAGATCTCTCTGATGCAAAGATGAAAAGCTACTCTTGGTGACAAGGCAGCTAAAGTTGCAGTTTTATTGTGAAAGACTATGAAGGTATGTTTGACTGATTGCTTTATAGACTTTGTTTGAAATTTATTTCTTGTTCACACATTTATTTCTTTAATCTTGCAACATTCAGCCCTATGCAACAACATTCCCTATCATTGGGGTTGAGGACATGACAAATGCCATTTTCCTGCTCTTGGATCATCTGGGTGTAAAAAAGGTAGGTAATAGTAGGTATAATTTAAAGTGTTTACCTAATTTTAGTTGTTTGCCTGTTGCCAGAAACAAGATCACTGCACTCTGGACAAGGGCTTAAGTACTCAAGTTTTAAAGCCACCATAAAGAGTATTTGCTTATTGTGCCATTTGACACTTGATTGAGGCCTGCTCTGTTTCTTCCAATAAGTCTGCAGTGTCTGCAACTATCTCACATCGCACTCATTTCATTCATGTGCCTTTCAGCAGGGTTGGTGTCCCAGACCTTCCCCTCCTCTTCTTTTAGTTCCTTGGTGACTTCTTTGTCTTACTTGAGCGTGCCCATATCAACAAAATTTCAGCGTCATCATTCCCCAGCACACCGGTGTGACCAGGGCGTAAAACAATGTTATTATAATTGTTTTCATGTTAGCAATGCATGCTTATATTGTAGGAAACAATCCACTGGGGTACCAGGAAGAGTGAATGCCCATTGGATTTTGAATATTATGTGCCTTCATTAAAGTGAAGAGTGGTAAAAGAATACATGGGTAGAAGCTTAAATTACTTTCTTTTTATTGCTATTTATTGTTCACACCAGAGTTTTTAGTTTTGTAAAGGAAGTTCATATCATTCACCAAATATTTATGACACAGATCTCTTGCTGTGCATGTTAAATTATGGGGATCTCCCCAGAGGAAATGCATTTTGATCGCATATAATAAGTTGGTGGCTTGAACAAAGGTGTTCTTGTTGAAATTATATTTATAACCAGGATATTGTAGTGAAGTGGCATCTGGAGGTTATGGAAAAATCCCTGCAGTCTCACAGCTCTTTGGTTTCACAGTTGTTTGGGAGATGTGGGAAGTTATCAATATTACTTCTTCTTTTCAGCTGTATGGAGCTGTGGGGTCATCTTTAGGTGGGATGTTGTCCCTACAGTCAGCAGTCTCCTACCCAGAGAGAGTAGGGAGGTAAGGAATTTATTCATGCCTTTCTGGATTGTCAGTATTTTTGCTGACATCAGGAATGTATAAATAGCCTTTTTTTAATTGTTACATTTAAGTAACGTAGTGATATCAAAGTAATAAATATGGATGACAACAGCAATACGAGATAGTGATGTCATGTTACAGAATCAGGGAAGAACATTACTATTTTAAATGAATAATTTATGAACTGAAGAAACCATGCATTGTGATTTGTCATAGTGTGCCAACTTCTGCCTCTGTTGGATAGCATCATGTTTCATCGCACTCTAGTGAACCCTTTAAAGTCATAGCATTTGTCAAAAGCTTATGAAGTCCAGTGTCGTTTATTTTATCTAAACCTGCACCAAGCTTTAAAATGAGTAGGGATGATAAAAGCTTGTGGTAATATTCAGTGAGTAGACATGGAACCTACTGTATGTTCATGGCAAAAGATCTTACTGAAGATTGTAACATGCCTTACTGCATGACATTAGGGAGCCAAAGCTACAAACGAAAAGGTCACCTTAGTAATTGTTAGATGCAGTCAGAAGTGGTGATTTGAACCAACTGAAGCCTAGCTAGCACATTTAGTGGCTGCTCAGAATGCTTGAGCTTGAAACAGCAGGGAGTAAAGTAAGGTTTTCAGGAATTTTTACCCTCAGAAACAATGTGTGTTTCAACTAAGACTGGTTTTCAGTGGATGGCTGTGAAGTTGCCTCTGATAGGATCTACTGTTTAGATGTAGTTTTATTTTTATCATTGAACCCTTTCTACTTCTCCAGGTTGATCACGATATCATCATGTGCTCAGTCTCACCCTTCCTCCATTGCCATGCGTTACTTGCAACGCAAATGTATCATGTGTGACCCCAACTGGAACAATGGCTATTACTATGGAAAGTCATATCCAAAAGTTGGCATGAAACTGGCTCGGTGGGTGTTTAAACAATCTAGTCTTTAACCTACCACAGATACTTCACTAGTTTACTGAAGTAATCTAGTGAGTATTAGCTGTTGCCTTCTACATGACTGTACATTATTAAGGTCTGAGAAACTTACCTCTGATCGTCATGTCTGCTCACCTTATTTATGTATTTTGTGTGCTTGTTTATCCTTGCCATATTAGATTGCAGAAAAGTCACAGTCAGTATTTTAGTGATGACTTATCTATATCTCTTTTCAAAATAAATATTTTATCTATAGGTTGTCATTTGTGTTCATTGTCTTCACCTTCTTCTTTTATCTGTTTGTTGCCCTCCTTCAACTCAACTTTGCTTTTTTCTCTTAGACATTTTGCTTCAACACATCCATTCTTTAATATTCATGATTTCATGAGACCGCCATTTTTACTCTCTTTTAATTTGTTTATTTGTCTTGTCATATTTCTTCTTGTGTTTCTTGGTAACTGTATCCTGTCCTTGTATCTTTCTTTTCCATCTCTGAAAAGTGTTTTATTCACTTTGACCTTGTCTGTTCATGTCACTCTTATTTCATCATGGTGCCATCTCCAGTCCTGTCTGTTTACTTTCAAAGTTTAAAGGATTTGACTAGCACACAACAGAGTTTTATTAATTTTCTGAAATCCACAGTGAAATTGCAACTATCACATACCGCAGTGGGCCTGAGTGGGATGAGAGATTCGGGCGTGACCGCATCAGCAGTGATCCACCATCCCTGTGTCCAACTTTTCTCATTGAATCTTATCTTGAGCATCAGGGAGAGAGCTTCAGTACAAAATATGATCCAAATTCCTTACTGTATATGTCTAAGGTAAACTCAGATTAAATTTTCTGATGACTTTTGTCATCAGTATAATTGTCTAAGTTTTAATTTTGCTTTTACAGTTTGGTAGTTGGCATTACTTTTCTCATTACTGTGAACATTAGGACAGCATTCACACACTACTTACTTACAAAGAGGAGACTGAGATTAGCACAAGCAATAGTAGGCAGCAGCATCAGTCTCATATGTTCAGCATGTGACTTAGTTATGGCTGATTACCATCTCCTGCATAAATTGCCATCCATCAGGTCAGTCTGTGAATATATGTTTGTCAAGAGCGCATGTTGGTTCAGGAATTTGGGGCAGATCGCAACAGGCTTTGCCCTAGACATAGTAGCAGGTAATGGATACAAGTATACAAATTTGTTGCGAGCATTACAAAGGTTAACTTTGAATTTGATCTTTGGTAAACATTTAATCTTAGTGACTAGTAACTCTGTTGAAAGTTGGGTCTCTCTGTTTTGTGAAATATCAGTGGCCAGACATGACATCTAATTTAGATATTTGGCCTGATAGTTGCTAGTGTAGTCTGTAAATCTGGAAGTTCCTTTACCCAGTCGACCTATGGCTCCAAATGATTTTGGAGAAATGGGGATTTTTTAAATCTTTTTTGTAGCTAATGGCAGTGAACTAGAGTGATAAAAATGTTTTATGAACAGAGATCTTTTAATGTACCTATATAGGAGAAAAAATAATTCATAAAATGTGGAATGGACAGTTGCTAAAATCACACTGCAGAAAGCTCATGGTCACACTCCACAGGGATATTTCGCAGTAGGTGTGACAATAAGGGCAAGGGTGTTGATTTTTATTTCCATAGAAACATATGACAGTTGGAATTTAAAATTACAAGGATTACATGCTGAATTAGATTAGGGAGATAATATTAATGTGCAATCCATTCTCTTATACTGACTGTTTGACTGACTGGATAACATAGTAAATTTCCTGACATGAAAGGATTTTCAATTAAATACATGTATGTTATAAAAGACATTTCTGGTTTTCCTGTTGTCCAGGCTATGGATATGTTTGACATTGCCGAAGGCTACAGTTCTTTGGAAGAGGGATTATCAAGGGTGACCTGTCCTGTCATGGTCGTTGGAGTACAGACAGACATCTTGTTTCCAATCTGGCAACAGCGAGAGCTGGCCAGTACACTTCAAAAAGCTGGTGAGTCTTGTAGACTCAGCAGTTGGCTGTGAAATTGGATATGTGCATATACACTTAGTGTGATAAGGAAGTGGGTCAGATGGTGACTGGAATGGCAGGTTTTGGCAACAGTGAGTGAGTTTTTGGGATGTCTTATTTGCAGATCATTCTCTTAACAATACTGATATTGTCATCTTAGTGCAGTAACTTTGTATTTTATTAAAAAAAAATTTATTGTGCATGATTTTATGAAGTCTTCACACTCGCACATTCTATTAAAATTTTAAGGCTGTGCACTGAATAGTTTTGTGGCTGCAGAAACTGAGCTTAGAATATGTATAGCCTTGTGTTTAGAAATGAAATAGTTTTTTAGTCTCCTGTAAAATTTGAAAATTGTTAGTTACAGGGTTTTGCCCTAAAGTGATGATACCATGATGCTCAAGGTGGAATAACTCCTCTCACTGTCTAAACAAACTTGCTCAATGTGATCATGCTGCATGAAGCCTCATTTGATTTTGATTAAGTATAATCGGGACATAGGTCAGTTCTGATTCTTGGCTGATACTGATTCTTCAAGTTTGTCTGAAGAGGTAGGAAAGGTTTAGGGTTATGCCAGTGTGAGGGGAAGGGAGGGGAAGGGAAACTTATGTTATTAGTAGAAATGAATAATCTATGGTCTACTGTATTTTATTTTGCATTTCAAGATATAGTTCCTGGGAAAATTTAGGGACATTGTACTTGTGAACAATTATCTCGCCAGAAAATGTCGAGTGATCAGTTCAAACTTTGGGAACGTTTTACATACAAAAGGCGTCACCCATAATTATGTAATCTAAATCAGATATTAGCAGCAGGCAGCTTCTGTGCAGGAAAAAAACTTGTTTTCTTGATGCTGATATTTGCAGGCAATGAGCAGGTGACTTTTTACGAGCTTAACTCACTGTATGGTCATGACACATTCTTGCTAGATCTGAATGGTGTTGGGGCAGCTGTGAAGGTGAGTACTTGTGGTACCTTTGGCACACAACTTTGTAGTTTCTGTGGCTCACCACTTTAAATAGTTGCTTTTGAGCCCACCAAATGTTCAGTAGCCAGCATGACATTATAGCACAGCAGGTACTGAATAATGACACCACAGGTATTGGATGTAAGTGCTGAAAGTATTAAATGTGCAGAAATGGATGAACATTATGTTGCATTTGTAGGACATTGAGGGCACTTTCTTGCAGCCTTACTAACATTCAAGGTATTTCATTTTGTTGTTGTTAAACTTGCCATGGGTAACAGGCCATTTGCAAATCTGCTCCTTCTGAAATAATGAAAATGTAACAGAAAATCTGTTCTGCTGATTTTGTTCTTTTAAAATTGTGGTGGCATGTTCTGTATTCAGCCTAAAAATCTGGTTGTTTCTGGTCTTCAGCAGTGGAGAAGAGCAACACATCCACTCACATATATATATATTTATATATATAATTTGGTCTGTGGTGTGCAGTTTTGTTTTATTGAAGACTGTCAAATGTGTGTCGTTGAATGCTTTGAACCAAGGCACTGTATGGACTTCTTCTGCCAACCTTTTGAATATTATAGCAGTGTTAGGAAATATTGAAATATAATGTTCTGGAATTTTTCTCTGTTTGAACAGTTTAGTTCTGACAGTACACTTATTCAGATTTCCACGTCTGCTAATCTGATCAAGCTTTGAACAAGAAAAATATTGTTGGCAATGCTATTTGTGGGTTTTCGAAAGAGCATATTATTAATAGGTGTGAATACCAGACAAGTCTATAGAGTCTTCCTGAAGAAACCATCATATATTGTGTTCATATTGTCTTATGTCATCTCTTTGGACTGTAAGGTGAATATTCTATTTTTTTTTTTTTTTTTTGNTTTTTTTTTTTTTTTTTTGTCTGGCTGTCTTGTTTCAGGGTTTCTTAGAAACAGAACAGCGGCAAACTGGATGGCTGACGAAGCACAAGCAACGGAGCCGAGAAAGGAAGCTTTTCTAAGAAAGCATTTGTCTCCACTTGAAATTCAGCATTTGAAAATGTTTAAATTTGGATCCTTTTGCTAAGAAAAAAAAATGTTGTAGTAATGAAATGCTCTTTATTCCTATTCAGTGTCTACTATAGAAGTATTGGTCATTGGTTATAGCTAGCATTTCTGACGGTGAAGATTAAAGATAATATTTTTCTTTTAAGCCAGACCAAGCCCAAAATTACAAACTGCTTGCTTTTGTATCCTTGATAATGTTTACATAAAGAGTGACACACAGAAGCTGGTCTCAAGAAGTAACCAACAAAGTTTATTTATTCTGAGCTATTTTAAACGTCAGCAGAGGATTGGGTTGCTTTTGCAAAACTGAACATCTTCACTACAGTATGCTGAAAGCTACAGTGACTATTCAGGGTGATCTGCTAGGATACTTTTTTAGACAAGAGGATAATTTTTGAAAAGGGTGGAAAGCCCTACCTGCCACATAATTTACTCTTTAAGGGCAAGCGCGGCACCCTGTAGGGTTAAAATTGGGTTAAATTGTGTTAAGAGCAGTTTCTTGAACGGTGACATGTCCTTTATTTATTCCTGAAGTTATTTTCATGATACCTGTCTCTAAAAGTTTATTTTAATGCAAAAGGAAATGGTCACCCGGTCTCAAATGCATCTGTCGGTAATGTTTATGATCAGTTATCTCAAAATCACAGTTTTTGTCACTCTTATCCCTTCGATCTGATTTTTTTCTGGTCCAGTTTACAGAAAATTTTGCATAACACTTCTCCATGCTTCTGTTTTGAGATTGTCACAGGTTTTTTCCAATATCTTGTGTTTTCTTTTTATATTATGAATTTTTAAAGTTGAATATTCTTAAAATTTTCAATGTATTTTTATGACATTTAAAAAAAAATTAAAAAGAAAAAAAACTATCCAAGAATTAAAAAAAAATGCCTTTGACATTCTATTTTCAATAAAGTGATCTTTCAAATGGAAAAAAAAAACCAGCATCCTATCATCAGTTGTTCTCCAGATCGAAGGGTTCAAAGTTTTGCATATTTTCCAATATGATGGCCAACCAATTGGCGTTTCCATAGCAGCGGAGGGAGGAAATTGCAAAACACCCCCGTTTATTTTCCTTCCTGGCCCTATCTGACCCATTTATCACCCCGAAATGACAAAGTTTTCTTTATTTATGGAAATGACCTAGTTCTGCCGCACGTGCCCTTAACTAGACCTAGCCACTCATTCTGGTAGTTAATGTGTTCCCATGCACAACTGCATCTATGAAACGTGCGGTGAAAACCTCTACGCAGATATTTATGGCGTTTCTTTGGCATAATATCTTTTAACTGTATGACTCCTCTTCCATACTTCAGTTTACTTCCATGCACACAATATGTAATATTTTTTTTTGTTCTGTAAGAAGACAACACATTAAAGTACTCTGTGGATGGTACCTTGATATCTGTTACAGATAATAACTCACCAAGTTATCAGATTTACAGAGAGGGAATATTTTATGTATGCCCATTGTCAGCTGGGCATATACATATTACTGCAGCTTAAAGTTATCCAAGCTGGACGTTCAGTTGGAACAGCAATATGCCTTCAAATAGCATGATGATTTACTCCATGCTTGTTGCAAACATTACATAATTTTTAAATACTCTACTGGTTTCTTTTTCCATCAACAATTTGTCACCTCGTTGCAATAACCTTGGATCTTCATTTTTACTTCAAAATTCACTCACTATGATGATTTATATGCAAACTTTGTTAACACAAAACTGAAGGGACTGGCCAAGTTTTGGCAGTAATGGCAGGTTAAATAAGTTTGGTATCATCCATTTGTGATTTAATATAAGAGGAAACATTGGTTTTCACAATCTTTGCAAGCACTGAGTTTGGTATGTTGTTGTTATAGAGCTACATGTTGTGGGGGATCACTGAATGTTGTCGTTACCTTTCACACAAAACTTAATATAATCTCCACATGCTCAACCACTAGTGGACAAAGGGAGGAAAAATTATGATGGCGTCGGCTCACTTTTTCCTCTGTCACTTGTTCTTCTCTCAGCAGCAGAGTGTCATGATACTGGAATTGAATGAAACTTAATATCAGGTTATCTAACGTATTTTACAGTGATTAGAAAGGGCCTCTGGACGAGGATTTTCATTTGTTTGGGTTAACCGAAATTTCAGGTAAAGCACTCTCTGTATTTTACTATGAATAAAGAGGGCCGTTGGATGTGGATTTGTTTGTTTGTTTAGGTGTACTGAGATTTTGGGTAAAGCACTTTCTGTTAAGTGAATTGTCCTGTGGTTCTTGAATGTGCACATTGTGCTAAAATCTTAAGACTGTGAGCCTAATAGTTTAGGGACTGCACACCTTTTTGAGTTTTGTACATGTGTGGTCATGCATTGAGAAATGAAACAGTTTTTACACTCTCTTGTAAAATATGGAACTTATTAGTGACAGGGTTATTACACCGAGGCAGTGACTCTTTTATTTATCGTGGATCTGTCAAGTTTTAGTGGAGATTTGTCATCTCAAGGTTCATTATGGTTCCAGCTGCTGCATTTGCAAAGTGTAGGTTACTTCCTCCAGACAAGCCTCAGAGATCATGAACACCAAAACCATTACTGGAAATGAAGTAATATTCCATACTTCAGCCTTGCTCATGAAAATATCTTTTGAAGCCTAAAAACAAATTCAAGAATTTTCCCCATGTTCCAGGACTGAGGAAGTTCCTTTTGGAAGGTCAGGTTTGATTCACTTTACATCCTTGACAGAACATCAGTATTAGTGACAGAAATTATTGTGTTGTTACAGTTACACTATACAGTACAGCCATTTGTCACTTGAAACCTTTGGTTAACTGTCCATCTGTTGTGCTTTTTAAGTCTTCACATCAGGCATTTGTGTAGTACTAAGAAGTCAGCAAGGACAAAATTTATTTACTTATGTCATATCAAACCATGCAAATGTTATTAATTAATAAATATTAAAAACTTTTTAACATCTTTATGCTCTTTAAAGATATTTTACATATATGAAATGTATCGGGTTAATTTTGTATACCAAGATTGTATGTTGGTATCAACAAATATTATAAACACTTATATTTCGTTATTCAATTCTTTATACACATCACATTTTAAGCCACCACTTCAAATGTTTGCATTTTTTCCATTCTGATTAAAGTTATATTTGTTGCAAGCTAGTTTGTAATTAATCTAAATCGTTATGTCAGATGTAATTTATCTTTTTTGGTTGTATGAGAATTCAGACCTTATTTTTTAAAGGTTGATCTATTTGTTGAGGTTGTTGATTTTTCTTACAAATACCTTTTTTGTATGTTCCATGTGTTTTGGAGCAATGGTTTAAGACAGTTCCATTCTTGTGTTTGCAATGAAAAATTTTGATTATATGTCTTGCAGCCAGTCAAAATAAGTCTTTGGTTGCTTTTGGCTAAATCAAGTTATGGTTTGACATGAATGCTTAATGTGTGTACTTTCAATAGGTAAAGTATCTTTGACCAAGCATTATTTCACCTGAAATATAGTTGTTTGAACTGGTAGGGATGCATCCATGCAATGGACAAAAATTCTGAGAAAATCATAATTGAAGAACAATTTTATCCTAAATTTTTAAAAAAATGTACACTATTTATCTAATATACCTCATAATACATCCACAATTACTGACCATTTGCCCATAAAGTCGATGTCTTTGTGTATTAAAATGGTTTTACATTTGATTTCTGCAACAAACAAAAATTTGATACAGGATGACTCTTTTTACTTCAGAGCCTGGTATCTGAGGTCTAAGTTTAGTAACATGAGCCTCATTTGCCTGACTGCAAGACATCTGACAAGCCCAGTTGCCTTAAAGGATTAGCTATCAGAAAATCCAATGTGACTATTATATTGAAGAGGTGTGAATTTGAAACGCGAGACCTAGGTTTGGAGTTAATAAATTAATTTACAGAAAGACTTAGTTTTCACTGAGAGGAACAGGTTGACCACTAAAAGACATCAGTCTTCATAGACAGGGTTGGAATGACAGCATGAGGGAGAAACAGAAGAAGAAGAATTGGGAGGAAGAAACATGTTTGAATGATATGAAATGATGGATGATGGAGACTTTGGTCATAGTACATTCTGTGACACACTTTTTCAATGCCAGTTATCTTTGCTTCCTGCTGTGGAGCCCTTGTGAAAGACTGGCATAGGGTTTGCAGCATCATCACATAAAAGTTGAATAACAGAGAGAGCAAAGCATTGCGTTGGAGATTTTCTTGATGTATAGGGGTGTCTTAAGTTTGAAATTCAAGGTCATATCTTTGGACTACAACACAACTTCAGGACATGCTTTTGTTCATTTATATTTTGAGAACGAATTTTAACTTGAAACTGGGATAGTGTATCTTATGATACATTCGTATTAAATTTTTGGTCATATGAAGAGCAATTGCTCTTTCATAATTGTTTCAGGTAGCTTCCCTTAGGGTAAAGTCTATGAGAAACAAGCATTTGATTATATCTTTTGGGGTTCTAATGTTCTCATTCTTCTAGATGCTCTTCGAAAAAAGAACTGTCAATAAAAGGTACAATTTTTGCCAAGTGTATTTCTTCCTCTTACTACAACTTAGTATTAGCAGTTATGCTGTTTGAAGCTATGGATGCAGAAATGATTTGGAATGTGAGGCATGGACTTAGATGAAGGGGTATAGAGATGATACAGCTTGATCATGCAGTTCGGGTGAATTTGGCTCAGAAATACAGTAATAAACTGTTGAGAGCGTGATTGCCCCAACTCGATTTTATGGCCTCGGGAGTGTCATACATCAGTGCACTTATCAGTCACATTTAGAAATAAGCGGTCTGAGTAACCACCATTGCATCTATGCAAGATCTGTATTTTATGAGTAGACAGTGCTTTACTTTTTATACACTGTTGCCCTCTTGATGCCATCTAAGACTTAGGCTGATGTATGTTTTTAGGTTTCATGTACCAGAGACTCTGATTCAGCTCTCAGAGTTCCTGTTATCTGGTAAAATCAGAAATGCCTAGAGGTTCACGATCTAGTTTGCCCTCACTTTAGATGAATTTTATCAAAGTGGCATGTCCTCTCTATTGTTACTACCTTGCACATACTAACATCTCAGTTATCTATACCTCATTTTCTATGCATACAAAGAAATTTGGATACTTCTTTACTGTGTGAATTCTAACAGCATTCTTGCTTGTTATGCTTGACTTTTAGTTTGCTTGATTTTAGTCATAACATATTTTGCATAGTTAGAAATTTCCCATTTGTCAGGTAGGCTGGTTTTTATTTTGGATGAGCTTTACTATATTTTTCAGATAGTTCCATAAATCTGATTCTTTTCTGTGGTCTTTTAGTTTATTTTCAGTAATTTTTCTGCCTTTCTGATTAATTGCGTAACATTCTGACTTTGTAATTGCATTTCTGTGCTTTGACTAAAATAGTATCCAGATAGGAGCAATGGGCTGAGCATGTAAGAATAAAGAAATTCAGTACCTCTGGAAAAGTTGAGAGTGAAAAAGAGTGGTTGGCCCTTACACTAAAGACATTGCTGGGCTTGCAAGAAACTTCATGACAAAATGAACTGAAGAATCTGATGTTCTGTGCATCTTACAGACAAGATTGGAAGACGGGGTTATGCCCTGACAATGGCTAGTGGAAAGCATGTCAATTTGAACATGGCAATAGAAGCCAGGTGTGAGATTGACAACGGAGGGAAGTCAATCAAAAAATGATTGGCATTGTAAGTCAACCCACTCTGCCATGCTGTGGGCAAGGAAAGCTAAACATGAAGGGACTTGCTCCTAATATTGTGATGTTACCCCTAGGACAAGTGACTGAAGGCCTTCTGGTGGAAGTTTTCCCGTGACCATTTTTCCTTGGGTTTTTGACATCAGTTTCATGCCTATCAGTAGGCTGTATGTCTTATTTTCTAATATGGCTCATGCTTCAAAGGTTTGATATTGATGTAGCATGTGACATAAGTCTCTTGCCAACTTTAAATTACAAAGCAAGAGAAAAGCATTTAGGCTGCCGCCTGCGCAAAATTCAAACAGAAGTCATTCTCTCAGATTGTCAGTTTGAAAACAGCAAAAGGCAAGCTAGTAGTTATCTGCATAGCAACAAAATTTGCCAGACAATGGCATCCTGAAATTCACAAAGAATGCATAAAAATGGGCTTATTATTTATATAATGTGACTGTGAATGTGTAGCTTGCTTATAGATTTGGGCAACCCTAGTTATGGTAGGAATCTTTCATCCTCCACTCTGGGAAGTCAGTGCCCTTGAGCAAGTAGACTGTATTTGAAGTAGCTGTTTATTTAATTTCATTAATCAGTGTGAAACAAAAGTGTAAATCCAAGAATTCCTATTCAGAGTATTATATTTGGACCTTCAAAGGATAGATAGCCCTATTCGTGACCCAGCCTGGTATCACTGCATGACCGAAGAATGCAGAAAGAGGAGACATATATATGTTCTCACAATTTAAAAAAAAATCAGAAAACGATTAATCTGCCAGTTTTTTGACACTGTGGCATAATGGTGTAATCTCCAAATATACCCTTAGGCTATCATGTAAAAAAAACCCTAGCAAACTGAAACATGTCAAGGAAAATTTTCAGCCAGATCTTTCCTTCAGGATATATTTTGAGTAATGTTTTCATTCCTTCTTGTGGTTTATGAGCTGTTGAGAAAGAATCTTTAATCTTCAAGGATGTTTCTTACTCCTACTTGTGTTGGTTGAGTCCTGAAGCAGCTGTTTTATAATTGGACGGTGCATGTATGGGGCCTTTCTGACATGTCTGATGTCATGGCTGTCTTCTGTTGCAGACATGCATATGTAATGTTAGGAACATACTGTTATCGAGTACAGTCAACTCCGCTTGATTGCCATTTCCGCATAATTGCCTCGTTTCCCAAGAAACCGAATTTTCTCTCTATAAAAGTCACTTGATATCCGGATAATCGATCACTCTTCAGCGCCCAGATTTCAAAGATCAGCAGTTAAAGGATTACAGTTGACAAACAAATATGTACACAGACGGTTTAACTGCGCGACAGATGGCAGACCGGTTGACTGAGTGACAGCTGCCACGCTGAAATAGGTGTGATAAGCCTTTCCTTCCCATCTCCCCCTCCCATTGTCACCCTTCCTCCCACACTATGCATCAGATTCGTAGCCTGTCCGATAATACTAATGCGCCGAAAGCCGTATAATCTCCTCCCCCCCCACCTTGANCCCCCCACCTTGATTGCGCCTGTCTGGTGGATTTGGGCTAGATCAGAAAACGTGTCATGTAGACGAATGGTCGATCCCAACCGTGCCATCCTGCTCCTTATTGTCTGCTGGGCTACTGTGATGTGGCCAATGAGAGAGACCGCGGAGATCAAATTTTGTGCGCTACAACAGCGTCATACTCTAGTCTGTCCTGAGTCTGGCGAAGAGAAGGCGTCAGTGCACGACATCAAACCATGACATCAAAGAAATTTAACCCCATCGCCAAAAATATGGCCGAAATTACTTGTCCGCTTAATCGCCCAGTTTTTCATTGATCCACTAATCCCGAAGAAGGGCGATTAAGCGAAGTCGACTGTATTGTTATCAAGTTAGACAAAATTTAAATGACGTTTTGTAAATATGTCAAATAAAAATTGGAAAAATCTGATGGAAAGAGAAAAAAAACACTTTTTAGAGAACCAAAAATCATTCCATATTAGACATATTATTTGTTCTATTAGACATCTTTTGGTTTTTAAGACTTTAAGACAAACTACATTCTTGTTTAGTATACAATGGAAGTCAGACCAAAAACTGGTTAAACTGAAAAACTTTCTCCTCAACATTTTTGAAGTCCTGCCATGTTTGCTATTGCTCAGTGCATTTTACATGAAAAGGAAATTGCTTGAATACGTTTAAACCAAACTTTTCTGTGTTCAGTCATTTGATATTGGCCCATTATGACCTAATGCTTGTGGTTGGAAATGACCATTGGAGACAAATAAGCTATTATCAGGAATATCATTGTCAGTTTGAGTATTTCCTTAAATGGTAGGCAGTAGCATGTCTCCATGTCTCCTTTCACAGATGATGACCTAGAGGAAAACATAAGTAATGCTGTTTATTGTGTTAACTGAAGTACTCTTATTAGTGGCTTAACAGCACCCTGGTGGCATAGTAGTAGTAGTGACATAGTGCAGTTTTACCCATTGAACATATCCTTTTCCCAACAACCAGCTATAAACTTCTGATGCATTGTAGTTCTGCTTATCTAGGTGACACTGATAACATGCCTCTCTTCCTACACACCTCCTGTTTTTTTCCCCCTAATGTAAATCATCATTGGTGTCACTCATTTCATGGCATATACCAACTTTACTTTGACCATATGGTGCATACCTATTTTACAGCACATACATTATCTTTTTCCTCAGCACAAAAAAATTGAAGGTGCATTTATGGCAATCAGTAAAGAAGCACTGATCACTTTAATATTATAAAATGCACTAATTTTTTCATATTCTTTTGGATTGTTAGCTGAAGCAGGCTCTTGTTTTAATCTGAACTATAGTTAATCTGGAGTGATTTGTTCAAGTTTGGTTTAACTGACTTCCACTGTTTTAGCATATCTAAAGTTTTCTCATGTACACTCATTTTATATTCTAAGCTTTTTCTCTTCTCCTATTCATGATAATATTCCTTAAAAGTTTTGTAGCCTTTTAAACTGGACATAGATGTGCATAGCATCAATAATATTGTTTTATTGACCCTCTATACTCCTTATTATGAAGAGCTTGTAGTGCCATACTGGTAGTGCCATCCTGCGTTTGTTTGACATATGCAGCAACAAGTCTTGGTTTACACTAAGTTTGTCAATGTCAGGTCCAGATCACTGCAGTGCAAATAAAAAGCAACTATGGACTCGTTTATGATGTTTTTTTTTAAAAAACAGTTTCACTTTTATTAGGACTGTAATGAAAAAAATGCCTTCAGGCTTAGGAGTGGTTTTGATTTGAGGCACAGTGACTTTGAAGGAAAGAGTCGAGCTGGGGATGGTTGGAGGTGGGGGCCAAGATAGGTCCAGGGATGCTAGAGTATAAATGTAGGATGAATAATACGAAAATTGTGATCACTGGAAATTGTCACTCCTTAAACTCTGGAGTATAAGGCAGATTAATAAATGCTAACTTTTAGAGCTAAGATAAATGTTTCATGACAGACATAGGTCGGACATACAGTATATGAATTTACTGAAAGAGAAACACTGATTTAGTAATCTTTCTAATAAAAAAACTTTAATCTTAATCTGTCCAAAGACATTCTCACAGTTGCATATCAGAAAATAAGAGAGAGGTTCAGAGGAGATATTAAATATTTTCAAGTCCAGTAAATCTTTGGTGTAAATTTACAACACATCAATTCCCGACACATACTGTGCATAACAGAACAGGACTTGCCAAACAATGTTTAGAACAGACCATCCTTTTGTGAATTATGTAAATATGTTACTTCTTGTACCTAAAAAATATGAAGTAAAAAGGAGGAGAGATTATTTATATATCAAGAGATGTCTGCCAGTTTTGTGTGAGTTCAAAACATTACCAAATATTTACATGATTTTAAAAACTAATTGTCACAGAGTAAATTGAGACACAATGGGATATACTTTCCCACTATTGCTGAGAAAATACTTCAAACCACACAAAAACAACCAAAACCATGTTACAAAGCTTATTTTTAGTATATACTAATACCCTAAGCTAAATAGCCAACTTTACCTGTAAACTTTATCCAAACCGAGATGAAATAATAAAAATTACCCACTGTTATAGATGTCCACCTATCCATTAAGGTTTACTTTGCTGACAACTTGTTTGCATTTGACCTCAGCAGACACATCGTAATAAAAATACTTCTCATGGCACCTTCACAATACTGAAAGTTATGTTTGGGGATTTGCTGAGGATTTTATTTGTTGAGTCCTACCATGAAGAGGTGATCTTTAAGAAGGATCAAACACAAGCTGCCAGTCATAATTTTCAAAAATGTATAAAGGGCAATATTCTTCCATAAAATCACAGCAGGTTCCAGAAAGTAGAAAATCCTGGCCACAGCTACCTATAAATTGGAATAAGAGCATAATGTATAATATATATATCAGAAGGCACCTGTGCAACGGCTGCATGTCCTGTCAGTTTCATATGGTACAGATCTGATAGCCTGATCACAAAATCAGGAAAGTCTGATTATGAAATCACCCCGAGATATCACTATTGTTGCTGTACAACATAAAGTTGTATCTCACAGCCAAATGCAAATTTTGGAATCATTCTGTTTATAATTTCAATCCAGTTTTTTAATGAACAGTTTGAGATTGATGCATGGTTTCAAAAAGTTACCGACACAACATTATGAGGAAATCTGTCTCCATGCTAAGAAGGTTTTAAGAGATTACTTTCTGGACCAATTTTTGTGCGGACTATGATATTATACACCAAAATGAACCAAATATGCATTCACTGTCTGGTGCATCCTCTTTGTCAGGCAATCTTAATGAGTTTTTATTGTTAATTCAGACTCATTTGGATTGCTGCTTCAAATATGGCTGGCATCTAGTATCACCAGTGGTCAAAATAGATCTGAATTGTCTTTTGCCAGTTTGACTTTCATAACACTGTTCACTGAGAGTAGTATTTGACTTTCTTAACACTGTTCTGCTGCTTGAGAGTAGTATTTGATTTTCATAACACTGTTCTGCTGCTTGACAGTAGTATTTGACTTTCATAACACTGTTCTGCTGCTTGAGAGCAGCATTTGACAAGTTACTCATACCTGACATGAGGAACTGCAGGCTCTCAAAAATGGGAGCATTAAAACTTGACCTATCCAGTCACTGAATAAGATCACCTTGTCCCAGGAGCATTAAATAAAACCATTTATCTATCTACCAAATCAGACCACATAGTACATGTTTGCCTGAAAATAAATTTATCTATTTGACACAGTCATGTTTTAGTTACAGTCCTGTAAACAGATAGCACACTCATTCTGACCTTAGTTTAGAAATAGGAATTTCAGACAATAGTCTGCCCTGCCTTTATTAAAAATATACATAGATTTCAGTCAAAACTTCATGGTTAGTTCATGGCACCTTGTAGGAAAGATTTAACTTCACATTCACGGGACTTAAACTTAAACCCTGAGAATTTATTTCCCCCAAAAGACTTCGACTGTCTTACAGTGTCCATTGTCTCACATTTCTTGTACTGTCAGTATGAACACCATTTGCAGAGTTACTCAGACCAGACATGGCAAATAGCAGACTCTCAAAAATTAACATTATCAGAATTGGGAGGATCAAAACCATCCAGTTGCTGCGTAGGCCATCTTGCCCCAGAAAACATTTAAGTAAAGCCAATAACCTACTCACCAACTCAGACCATACAGCAGCAAGTTATACCTCAAGACACATCAGTCTGTATCAAACACACATGGTAAATTAAAATACAGTCATATGCACAGGTACCCCTCTAATTACATTACGAATAGGAATTTGAGACAACGGTCTGCCCCAGCCGTAATTAAAACTATACATAAATTTCAATCAAAATTTATGGCATCATGCTGGAAAAGTAACGTCACACTCAATAGACTTAAAGTCTGAAAGTTCCCCAAAAAGAAGATTCTACGACAAATACCAAAGCACTGTATGATAGGAGAATGTCAGCTCTTATTATCAAAACAACACAAAACATAACAGCCCCAAGAAGCAACAGTAACATCTAAACAGAATTTAAACACATACATGGGCAGCATTTACAGGCTTTATCCCACTGGAATGTGAATGGTGTCTGTTCAGCATGTGTTTAACATCATCAAAGGCAACATGACTAAAACCAATGCATTCAATGGATGAGGCTTGAATTTCACCAACTGCTACTCAGCAATTTTTAGATAGACTATCTGGTTTAATTTTCATGGAATTTAAGCAAACAAAAACTTTCGGCAGTGTTCTATTGATAAACTTACCACCATTTTGCTACATAGTACACTTTCTAAATTTTCTGCACTCCACTCCTACATTTAATTCACCCAACATAATACAGTGAAACTCGAATATAACGAGCACGGATAAAACGAGTTCTCGCATGTACCAAGCAAAATGAAACTCCCCGTTTTTTTTTCCTTCTTTGTAATAGTAAACTTGCCTTTCATATAATGAGCACAAAATCCGCTAAACGCGGCCCTAACGAGGTAACCGACCTGCAATTAAGCCCTCGCAACCCTTTCGTCCGCAATAAAACTTTCAGCGGCGAGGAACTCGAACGTTTAAGCTACGTAACAACTGCCAACAATAGGCACGTCTCGCTTATGTAATTTACCGGTAGGATTACTGGTACAGTCTAGTTGCGCAGTAGGCCAAGAAGTGGGGTAGGGAAGGATGCGGTGGAGATGTGACCATGCGACAGGAGGAAGATGGGACTGATATGCTCGGCTAATGATTGGCCAAGCCTGTTGTTTAGACCAATCATTGCGCTAGGCAATTTTGATTTCAATCATAACAATTGCGGAAACGGTGATTACGATCGGTCAGTCATTCGTTTCTCGACTCTCAACATTTGCATTGCTTTGTTTACACCTGTCAATGATGGAATCGAGGAGGAGAAAATGTCTGTCCTTCAAAACAAAACTAAAAACAATCGAAGAAGTCGAGAGAAAGCAGAAGAGCAGGGCAGAAATTTGTCGTGAAAACGGCATCGCAACAAGCACACTTTCAACATTTTTAAGGGACAGCGACAAAATCAGAGTCGCAGTTGAGAAGGGCAGCCTGAATCACAAGGGACAGCGACCATCGGCATATGATGATGTAGATAAGGCAGTCTAGCCATGTTAAATCTAGTATGGGTCTCCTTGACACTACTGACAGTTTTTACATGCTTTTCAGTGGACCATGCATGTAACGAGCCATCGGTTCTAACGAGCACCGACGGTTGGTCCCGAGGACCTCGTTATATCCGAGTTTCATTGTATTTAAACAGATCAGCATGGGCATCCCGGGGTGATGATTAGGGGAATACACAGTAGAGTAATTTTTAAAAAATAAAAAATAATATATGAATATTGAAACAATATTCTAGCAAATTTGTTTTGGCGTTGACCATTATTATTTAAATGAGGTATTGAAGTACATTTGAGTAAGTGAGGTACATATGTACAACTTACATATATAAAATGCATTTCAAAATTTTTACTTATAAAATTCACTTGATACTGTTAGTCATACTGGTAAGGTCAATATTGTTAACACAAATGCTTGTTACCAATGCTGATGAGCTGTCATTCATAAACATTATAAAAAATATCTATGGAGACCTATGAACAGATCAGGATTATTCCCATTGTGAGCTGTAGCAACAATGTTCACTTTTCTGCACTGGTTAAATAATTACAAAAATACATTTGGAACAAAAAGGCAATAAATGCTGAATTCACAAGTTACAAAAAGTAAAAATAGTGATTAAAAGTGTCAGATATTCACTACAATGTTTTGTGTACAATAATAAAGCAATATATGTCATTAATAGCATGTCTTAAGAATTGCTGTCACAATGGTAAATTTGCAAAACAATCATTTCATATACCTCAATGAAAACATCTGCTTTCCAAAGAGGCTGGCTGTAAATATCACAAATTAAAGTCACATTCAAAGCCAAATTCGAAGGTTAAAAACTCCTAAATGCATCTAACAAAAACAAGAAGAAAAAAGATAAATCATCAAATATTTAAAGCAGTGTAAAAATTGTCTAAATATCACATTATGAGCAACGATTTAGATAGCTGTCACATCCTCTCCTGCTTCCTGTCATCTATTTAAGTCATGGCACTTGAATAATTACCACAAGTTATGATCAGCATGAGCATGAATTAAAAATTTAAAAAATAGTTAACTGTTAAGCTATATATCAACAAAACAATCTCGGGCAGATATGGTTCACCTTTAAGTTTCAAGCAAGTTTCATAGCTTAATCTCTAAAGCACTGATTAAATCAGGAGTCCCGTGATGAAGGATCTGAAGTCAGATATGTCCCAGAACAGTATCTCACTCAGTATCTTATTTTGTCACCAGTCTTGTGACACTAAAATCTCCTTTAACTCACTAAAGACTAAGTTTTTAAATGACATGGCATTATTATTCTAAAACTATAAATTTCCAAGTACTGTTTATAGCATTCAGCATGAAAAAGTTGGACCAGCCTAGTGAATATTATGTAGGGCATATTACTACATCATTGGTACTCAGTTAGATGTGAGGAAAATGATACAGTTAGTCCTCATGTGTGCCTGGCTGATGAAAATTATGCTTGTACACATCTTCAGTGAGTTAAAAATCACTGTAATAACACTAAAAAGACATAAAAAATCTACCCTAAAAGAAAAGAGGAAATTGTTACACTATTCTGTGAACTATCAGTTGTACCAAATATAACAGGCAAATGCATCCTTAAGGATTCCATTATTAACTGATCAATAAGCTCATCATAATTCAAATGTCTATTTACAGATACATGTTTGTCCTGAAAATAATATAGATTCAACAAATCAGCCTGCACAGTGAGCAAAATCAAGGGCTCACTTTGAACGATCATATGCTAAATCATAGTGTCAGCAAAAGGTGTATTTCATTATTTGGCACCATGACAATGAAATCATTAGGAATAACGGTGGGTGAAATGTGGCAAGGAAGTCTTCAATTTCAATTGTTAACAGCCCAGGCACTCAACAAACTAGGAAAGATGCTAGAATATCCTAACTTCATTCTTCTTTGAAAACCAAAGTGTCATCTTTGAATGTGTCAAAAGGAAGCTGCAATGCTTCATAAAATCTTAGATAAAATGAACATGATTTGATTTAATGATGCACTGCAGAAAATGAAATCCAGCGATACATGCCATATGCTTTTAGGAGATTCATTTTCCCAGATGCATATCATCAACAGTGAGGTGGAGAAAGTAAACAATCATTTGTTTTACAAGCCCCTGAGTTCTGAAAACTGATGCTATCTGTATAACAAGACCATGTATAATATAATTATTTGATAACAAACACATTCATAGAAATTGCTTATCCATCAGTTGTTGCATCTTCTGGCTATTATCTGTCTCTCATTGCTGAATTATGCAATTCAAACAAATTCATTCAATGTATATGAAGAAAAAATCTCCAAAAATGAAATTCCTGCTTTGCTTTACTTTTAATAGAAATGCAGATAGTGGTACCTCCCATCCCCTCCTCCTTAATTATCAGTGTCATCAACTAAATCTCTCCTCACCACTATCTATCATATCCTGATCTATTTCTATTCACACTTGATTAACGATATCTCAAAATATGCACATTTTCATTGATACACAGACCCAAATTCACTTTACACAAATAATTTGTTTCAAGCTTTGACTTTTGTAATTTCTATAGTGGATTTTTCCAACTCAGCCATGCAGGTGCAAATTCTAATTTATACAATAACATACTGGCCTCAAATTGAAAGACAACCTTTCGGAATGTAAACAAAAATATAAATCCATTTATTCATTTACACGTTGATATAAACTGCATGTTACTGCATCCTGGACAGCTTCATAGCTGCTCCATTTCCCCAATTCAAAATCCACAAAAGAGTCTCTAGTGATCATACTTGGTTTTACCTGAGTAAATATTATCCTTGAGCTTCCTGTGAGAGTGCATCTTCTTTCTTCTTCCCTCCATCTGTTCATTTCTGACATAATCAATGGTCCATAACTAGTCAGTCCTGTACTTCATGATGTTGTATTCACAATATAAGGTTAAACTTTCGGCCTCCAGTTTTATCAATCTCTGTGACTTTTACTGACCAAGTCTGCAGTTCATAACATTTCATCACCTTAAATATGTAGGCATTCTCTAATCATTTCTCTGTTTGCGCAGAAATGTCTTTTCCAGTCCAATCATTGGGGACTCAAATCCCAGCGTAAGGACAAAGGCAACCATATTGACAAGAACAAGAGCACCACAGTAAGTGACAGCCTGGGAATAAAGAAAATTATGAAATCACAGTGACATATAACTGTGCACTTCATACATCAGCTACTTCTAGTTGTGGTAGAAATAGGTCAGAAAAAATTCCAAAATTGCTACAATGTCCTCCAGTCCTCTTAAAAGGGGAAAACTTTGGTTGTCAAATTTTCTGAAAACACCAGCTTTGGTCATTTTCACGAAACCTTGTGTTCAAGTTTATTCTTTCTACAAAACCCATTTGTTCAAATAATATTTCAATAAGTTTTACAGCCTGCCAAATAAAACTTCTTAATACATTTCTTATCAAATTAATGATGTGCAGGGTTTCATATAATGATGTATTGGATGCAACTGTAATTTTTTGTTCTCTCTCTCTCAAGCTTTAAGTGCCTGATATTTGGGATGGATGCTTTATAAATACAAATTACTATTATTATTGATAAACATAGATGGCAAATGGCAAATACTGACAGTCTTAATAATAACAGTAACAAAAACAAGCCTACTCACTATGTTCATATCTGTCAGGTAATAAAGCTGCTCACGGTTCTGGAAATACACGAACAAAAGACATGGGTGTATAAGGTAGGCCATGTATGTAAGGCGACCCAGTGCCACAAACGGTGACCAAGACAGCAGGGTATTCACAAAACCTGAAATAAAAGGGAAAAAATAAAATTAAAACACTTGGCATTGAATATTTCCGTTGTTTCTTTCTGTCTAATGAAAACATGATCAAAAATTCTATTACATGTTTACAAGAACTGGAAATCCATATCCTAGAAATGTACTTCTGCTAACAATTTGTTTATTTCTCTTTTCCAGAGTTTTATACAGGTGTAGCCTGAATGAAGAAGGCTGAAATGGGAAGCAACAATTTTATGTAATACTAGTTCATGCACCCACAACTTTCCAGGTATATTTGTTTGAAACAAATGACCACACCACATCTGCATGCATTTACTCAGCTCTTCTTGTGATCAAACATGCCAAATGATTTTTTCTGAAGCCAGCATCCACCAAATTTAAGGAATTTGGCCTCATAAAGCCAACTTGGCTGTGGTCAGCACAACAGGCCGTGCATATGGACGCCAATTTCAAAAACCGGAACAGGTCATATGAATTTGGGAAAATTCATTTTCTATAAGGGGCCATCTAGGGTGAATTTGTGGCTCCTACAGCAAATTTGAGAGAAACTGGTAAAAAAATAAACTCACATGGCTCTGCGAAAAATTGCAGAGATTTTTAAAACTATAATAGATTTGGAAACTACCTACCTCCATATCCTGACGCACAGGCGATGATGACCCAGCAGACACTAGCCCCCCAAGCTGATCTGGCCACAGCATTGTAGAATGCAGCCACACCAACAGTGTTCCTATGCTCACCACTGATATCACCACGGAGACCATAAAGAGTAGCCAGTGCGACAGCTGTGGCAATGATCCACCCTAAGGCTGCAACAGACTGCAAGAGAAGTTGCATGCATAAGTAAGCATTTTTCTTTAAAAATCTAAAAAGTCAAATAGCACCAATCAATATCACGTATCCTTTAGCATTCATTTATTGCTGATAATTTATAACGTTACAAAATATTTATTATCATTATCCCACAATTGTTTATAACTTTCTGATTTTCATTTAAGTATTTAGTACTGTATATGAGAACAGAACAAAAAGAAGTAATCTGTTTGTTGCTGTGTGAAGATATCAATCACAAAATTATAGAACTAAATTTCTCTCTCTTTCTCTCTCTCTGATGCACACACGCTTTACCAGCTTATATGTATATCTGCATAAAGGGCTACTGCTTTATACAGTATGTGGTTTACAGTAAATTTCTATTAAAGTATCTGAAGTTACTGAGAGATTATACCAAACACAGTGTTTTTCGAACTTGCAGATGTTGCTGAAAAGCTAGATTGTTAGCTGGAAAATACCTCAATAAAAAATCCTTACTTGTAATTTCATTACATTGCCCAGCTTTCCCTGATACATGTATTTAGGATAGTTACATTATTTCTATGAATTAGCAGGATGATTATGACATGTTGGTGAGAGTTCTAACTAAGAAATGAGCTAAAAAATACCAAAGATGGCCACTTCAGCCAGTCAAAGAGCTAAAACCTTCCCTAAATTTTAAGGGAATGGAAACATTTCTCTAAGACTTAGATTTGTAAAGTGGTTCCAAGACCAACAGCCCAGTTAAAGCAATATTCAGTCAGCTCAATTGTATAAATAAAATTACACCAAAATGATAGAGAAAAAAGCAAACACAAAACTGTGTTAAGCTGGAAGGAAGTGTCACGAATTTGTCTGAAGTCTTTAACCATTTCAACCATAGTACGAGTAATATCCACTAAAAAAAATCTTCTCAAAATGTTGTTTGGTCAAGTTTCATTATCTTGAAATTCATTATCAACGAACAATGATGCATATTTTAATAGTGAATTTCAATTTGGAATTTTGACCTGAAGTTTATTTTCAGTGTTTCAAGTCATGGTTATGGATTAGGAAAGATAAGAGGGTAAAGATGCCGTGAAGTGATACAAGTGACAGCAACAGAAGGTTGGGTGAAGGCTCATGAAAAGAATAGTATCTCATCACATCACCACAAACTGACATGAAATCTTTGAAATATAAACTGTTATTTTAGTAATTAAATGACCAATTGTGATTTTCCTTGTTGAAAAGATTTAAAAATGAAAGAATATATTTTCTTAACTGGAAAGAATAAAATGGTTTGTCTTGAATGAATATATTATAAACGGAGAGCGCAGGATAAATAAATACATTTGCTGTAGCAACATGCTGGGGTGCCAGAAGCAGAAAAATGAAGAGATCATCCACAAAGGTACTCAAACCTCATGTTGATAATAAGGGCTGAGATCAAGACAGACAGTGTACCGTTATTCACCTTTTGCTTATGCTTAAGCCGGTGTTTGATAAATCAATCTTATTCACCTTTTGTTATGCCAAGGCCAGTATTTTAAATCAGTCACCTACTACAGCAGAACTTTAGGATTCTGAATTCCCCTAATCTCATTACACAACTTCAGTCGCTTGCTTTATTTTGTAAAATTTGTCTCATGATCTCGAATTTTCAGGCTAATCCTTGGAAGTCAAGATCTTGAAGTTCTACTGTGAATGGATTTTAAGTATGCATTTAAAAACTCCCAACCTCCTCCCAATCTTTCCTGGTTTCTAAATCATCCAAGTGGTGGAAAGATACTATGATCTGTGTGCTGGAGACACTGGATCATGAACATTTATTAATAATATTTCAACTGGAATAGCTCTGGAGCTGCATTCATTTGCAGTAACTCATTTAATTGTTGAAAGGAGCAATAATGAACATACATCATGTACTCCTCAATGACTGTGTATACTCAAACTGCCAAAAGGTTACATATGCGCATTAATTTTGAGGTCACTTGAGTTGGACTTACTAGTGAGGGTGATCTATTTATTACATAACTTGAGTGGACTTACTAGTAAGGGTGATCTATTTATCACATCATTTTTTTCTCCCTCTTAGGGGTTCACCTTAGCTGTAGCCTGTTCTAATGCATTTGTCTCTTCCCTGGCCAGTTTAGGATGACTTAAAGCAGTATTATTTCAGGTCAGAGGTTTGAAAAGACAGGGGCTGCCGATGAGCTAACCCC
>JAWQUT010000033.1:852112-901496 GCA_033807755.1 Ellobium chinense
AGCCAATTTCAAATAGAGAGGTTTTGTACACTCCAAAAATCCTACATATTAACCCAGTGCAAATGGGTCTTTCAGTTCTATGGACTTTGTCTGGCTAATGACAAAGTTGAATACTTACGATTATATTTTATCAGAATTAGGTCTTAGTCAATTTGAAGTAGAGATTCTATATCAACTTTGAAAACCTGATTTTTCACACCCGGTTCAGCTTAGACCTTTAGCTCTATGGATTTTGTCCGGCTTATGACACAACTGAATAGTGTACGATTACATTTTATCAGAATTAAATCAAAGCCAATTTCAAATAGAGGGATCCAATTTCAACTTTGAGAACCTGATCTTTGACTTGGGTCTGCTTAGACCTTTAGCTCTAATATGGACCTTGTCCGGCTAATGACAAAGCTGAATATTGTTCAATTATATTTCATCAGCATTAGATTGAAGTCAATTTCAAATAGAGAGATTCCGTATCAATTTTGAGAACCTGATTTTTCAATCGGTTACCCTTAGACCTTTAGCTCCATGGACTTTGTCCGGCTAATTAACAATTTTGAATAATGTACGATTCCATTTCATCAGAATTACATCTAAATTGATTTCAAATAAAGAGATTCCGTATCAACTTTGAGAACCTAATTTTTCACTTGGTTCCACTTAGACCCTTAGCTGGATGGACTTTGTCCGGCTTATGACTGTGTTGAATAATGTGTGATCACATTTAATTAGAATTAAATCTTAAGCTGATTTCAAATAGGGTTTTTCCAATCAACTTCGAGAACCTGATTTTTCACTCCATTCCACTTAGATCTTTAGCTCTAACATGGACTTTGTCCAGCTAATGACAAAGCTGAATTATATTTCATCAGCATTAGATTGAAGTCAATTTCAAATAGAGAGATTCCCTATCAATTCTGAGAACCTGATTTTTCACTTGGTTCCGCTTAGACCTTTAGCTCCATGGACTTTTCCGGCTTATAACAATGTTGAATAATGAGCGATTACATTTAATCTGAATTAGATCTTGGTCAATTTCAAGTAGAGAGATTCTATATCAACTTTGAAAACTTGATTTTTCACACCGGTCCGCTTAGACCTTTGGTTCTGTGGACTTTGTCCACCTAATGACAAAGCTGAAAATTGTATAATTACATTTTATCAGAATCAGGTGTTAGAAAACACTGAATATTCATTTGGTGCAAATGGCTCCACAATAAAACTTTACTTCCATGAACTTTGTCTGCCTTACGACAAATTTGAATAAATTATGGTCAAAGTTCATCAGAATTAGGTCCAAAATATTTTGAAGTTGTTGATTTTCTCAAAACATCTGTTAATGATTCAAGAAATAACCAAACTCTTTCCAAACTGAGATTATGATTGTATAAACATTATGGTTTGTATTCCATATGACTTCTACGTTACTTAGACTTAGGAATCTGAATATCCAGTCGTTGGAAGTTTACTATGTGTATTCGATTTACAGACAATATCATCAATATCATCATGTACTCATTTTATCATCTATTCATGGGAGCGCATTGCTTCACAGCGAATAATATGAGTCTGATGGTTTAACTATTTAAGAAAATAGCCGGGTTTTGATTTTCATGTATAGGCCTATATCATCAGTGAATTACCAGATCAGTTTATTCATAACTAAGTGCTGCTTATGCGTGGATTTGTCTGTTAAGTATTTGTATTTGTGCCAAAAGCTATCAGGATTGTTTTCTTCACGTTCTATTTTCCTTCATTTATTGAGTGGATAAACTCAGTGCAGACAAGCTATTACTATACTGGGTTCAATGGGTTAGTGCCTATCGATAATGGGTCAACTAACCGATGGTCTTTTGTAGTCGTAAAATGGCACAAATGAGTTCCGATTCCATGTCGAGATAACTCCATGAGTAGAATCCCCTATAGCACTGATCACTCAGGGCTTTCAAAATTAAAATCTTTCTCCATTTTCTTCCAAGCTACTGTTGTTGTAAAAGATACTCTTTTTAATCTGAAATAGGGTTCTTCTGAAATGATTTGCATGGTCCCTTTAATTTCAATTTAAATGACTTCTACTATATTAAAAGGAATGTCATTTCCATTAATATGGTGTTTCACTGATGTAATGTCAATAATCTTAGTGTATTACAACAAGGGACCGCCGATCAGATTCATTTTAATCTTAACATTTCAGTTTGTTTTATAGATAAATTATTTGTGCGCTGGCCTTTTATAAAAGCACCTTGTAGTCAGTGTGACAATGCTCTACTGGGAGTAGTAATTATCAGTAAAAACTTGTTCTTTTTAGCTTCAAATTTATACATCAGTCTAAATAGTTTTAGCTACAATCAAACATATATATACAGTATTAGACCATTAAAAGGATCCAAGGTAAAATCAGCTGTTGGCATACAAGCAAATCTGAAGTCTTCTCCGCTGAAAAAGTACATGCAAAACAGCACTGGTAACCAAAATAAGCATGTATAAACAGCTTATATTTGTCAGTGCTTTGAGGCAAATATCATAAACTTTCAATCATGAAAAGAGGAATGCAGATATGGAAATCATGCCCCTCAGTCTAATAAATATACTATGATAAGACTGTCCAAAGAGCATGAAACATATACAGCTTGTAAAATGAGAATAACAAGCCTTAAACATTAAAGAAATCCATGCCATAATCTTTATTTTTCCGACATATGCTTGAAGGTACAGAATAAGAGTTTCAAGAATTACTGCCAAGCACTGGATTTCAGTTAGGATCATCCTTACAACAGGTAATGTGGTTTTGCATGTACATTTTTCATGAAGATGCAGCTAAGCTGGATTAGAGAAAAGAGGAATATTATAAAACAAGAATTTAGTGCTAATTCTACAAGACAGAAGGAAAGCCACACCATGCAGACAGCACCATCCTAACCCACTCTGGTAAACATTTATCCATGACAGAAGATCAGATTTTCAAAACAGTTTTAAATAGAATGCTCGTTTCATAACTGAGCTTAAATAACCACAAGTCTTATCATAAAAAACAGTATGACCATTAAATCAAATTAAATATTGTGCTTTTGTTCTCAAATCTTTGCTCTGCCATGAAGACATAGCCAACTTTTCACAATATTTTTCAGTCTTTTATGAGACTTAAAAGGAATCAGTTATAATGGCTTCTATCTTCTTTTTGAGATTAACTTATCTAATGACAGTGGTCATTCAATGCAACTGCAATACACAGTTCAAAGATTGTAAACGAAGATGATTAAACATCAATAATGAATTATTGCTCATATCATATGCCAACAAAAGTGGGTCAAACATGCGAGATGGCTTGGCACTCTTCACAGACAATACACACACCCATTTCATTTTAAACTGCTTGCCACCATTGGTGACTGCCAGTAAGAAGCCAGCCAAAACTCCAACAATGTATGGTCCAATGCGGCACCAAGGTACTATGTAGTAATCAGTGAAATATGATCTGAAAATGTCAAAAGCACCATTAAAAAAGAGACATGGAATATTCATACTGAAAGTTTTGGAACTATACTTTCATTTGAACTTTTGCTAGGAATCTTGTCTCTTCATTGCACATGAGAGTCCATTATCAAACGGTTGGAATAGATCCACATTAAATAACATTCACCTCAACACTATATGAAATCAGTGACTTATTTACCTTAATTCATCCACTCCAGAGTTTTGTTTTGGAGACCAGGAAGCAGTTACTTTATAGTGAAACTTCAGAATGCCATTGGGTCAACTGAATTATGTAATAGGCCATTCTGCAAGCTGCCATATCAGCTCAGTGGAGTGAATGAGTTATGATATGGTTCTGTCATAATCCACTGACACGCTGTATAACAATGTGATAATTAATAAAGATGGACAATCATTTACTGAGGAAGAACAGGTGGTTTTGACTGAAGTCAATGGATATGGAAACTTGAGATGCATGATGACTCGTAAGCCTTCATCACATCTAATAGCATCGTCAGCATTGTCCGGATTGTGAGGTCTTAAAAATCTGGACTTTTTTCTTTTTTCTCCCAGAACCTTCCCAGGGGGGTATGATTAGCAATAGAGCTCTGATCCATTAAATGGGTTTTGATTCTAAATGTTTCATATCATAAATATCTGCATAATACTTACCCAACATGAGCATCAGTAGAAATCAAAGAGGCAGGCCACAGGTTGATGGTAGACAGAATTCCAGTGGTTATCCAGCATGTAAGCAAGAAAACCAGGCAGCTAGCAAGTCCTAAGAATTTGTTGCTGAGGAAATCATGATAAAGACTTTTAAAGCCAAACCCGAACCAAAAGGGGANATTGTATACTTGCTGAGTCCTGTTCAACTGTTCACTTTCATTGTTACTGTTCGCCTTGTTTCTGTTCCCTTGCTGTTCAAGCTTTCTCATGACTATTGATCAATCTTTTTTTTTTTTTTAATGACATGTCATTCTTAGTTCATTTATTTCCTACATCTGAAGGAGGCCAGCCCGAAAATTAGTGTATTAAATTTGTCAAATTGTTATAGTTTTTTTGCCTTACTTATTTAGTTCCAGTGCGGATAAATGTTTTGCAAATGATGATAAAGACTTTTAAGATTTCATTGTCAAGTCTCTCTGTGTCGTTGCATGAATTAAGCTTCAGAGCAGCCTTGGATGTCTTCATCCAATATGTCCAGACATGACTACAAGTGAAACATACCATGAGAAGGGATTTTCATGTTGAAAATTCAGGAAACAAAAGCATATGTTGTCACTACACACTGATCAGTTTGTGAATATGAACAAGAACTGATGGAGTGGGGCTACTTTATATAATAACCGACCTTTCTCCTGCAACCTAAGTTTTGAACAAGAAATTATTTACTAAAATGTTACTATTCTATTCAAAGTCCATTAAATTTGCATGTCAGGTGATTTTTCACACTTAATTGTTGTCTCTATTCCATTCTGGTCAAACGAAATCCCTCCTCTTCAGTTAATATACTATGTATGCGGCTTTTCCCACAAGATCTAATTTTTGCAAAAAGTCAGAAATAGGTTTTTTGAAGATCTAATCTTCATGAGCCCTGCATGATGGTTTTCTAATGTATGTAACTATGTATGAGCACAGAAATCTAGAATATTCCATAGTGATGTTAGAAGATTGCCAAATTGGTAACTCTATGCTGCACTGATAAAAAAAACAACCATAATCGATAATGTCCAATAACAATGGATAATAACTAGAAGTAACTGCACCCTTGGGAGTCACTATCTCTTACACAAATTTTTTGCAAGTAGTAAGGCTTTCCACAATGATTAATGGGACTATGTTTCATGAGAAGTAATTTTCACAAATCAAATTAGGTTAGGGCACAAAAAAAAATATAAAAAAACCCCAAAAACATACAAACACCCCCCACCCTCCTCAACCCGGTACATGGTACTGAAGTGATATTTTTGTGTTTTTGGGACTCATGACTGACATGATACCTTCTCTTGCTTCTCCTCCTCTTTGATGACATTTCTCATGGCCTGAGCACAAAGTTAAAAGGCACAGTCAATACACAAACAAAGTGATATACAGTGAGACTTACAAGTAAAATGGCACCAGCATGAGAGGACTGAGTATGAAAAACTGCATATCGTTGGACAGGTACCAAGAGTGACCAAAACACTGAAATGCAAAATATGGAAATCATTTTAAGACCATACTACTCTTAACTGAACTAGAAAAACAATAAAAAAAACATCACGTTAACACTGTACATTATACCAATGAATGACTGGAGGAAGGAAAAAGGAAAAGTAATTCTTGTAACTTCTTTTTTAAAATAAAGTATGTTCCACAAAATACACAAACATATGATGAAATTTCACAGAGACCTAATCTTGCTTTAAATTTGCATGGGTTTGATTTCTTACAAAAATACTGTAATGTTACATTCCAACCCTTCTACTAAACTAAACTTTGAGTGAAGCAAGCACAATCTTTGATTTTGTTAAAGATATAGTTAAGAAGAGGGAATAGATTACAAAATTCCTCTGACTGCAGCAAAGCTGTTAACATCTAATTATTTCAATGACCTGAATAATGTTCTGGAAAGAGGAAATGACCAGAAAGTTGACATCTTTTAAAATAAACACAAAAATAGCCAAGAAACTTTGGAACTCACCATTTTTTTAACATCCACCAGGTTGTTGATGTACAGCAGGTTTGCCCACCAATACTTCTCACAGTTTTCTTTATCAGTTGGCTGCATATTGGACCACAATGCTCCTGAGCCCAGGTACTGCTGGAAACCCAGAACTATCAGCAGGCACAGCATGTAAGGGGGAGTAAGCCTGGAGATTGGAAGCATGAAAGTCCGTGTAGAGAACTCATGTCTACGTGAAAGTGGGTTAAACCTACAGATGGCTAGATATTAAATATGTGTTCTAAGCTAACATGAGCCAGCATACATGTAGGCCTGGTGACAAAGAGATTCAAGAACAGCAAAAACCAAAACGCATATTGACACTAGTGTTATCAAGGTATGATGGGAGAGGAAGCACAAGAGGTGGTAAGTTTCAAAATGGATATTAATTTGAACTTTCATATAAGCATCAAAGGGGTGAAGCAAGCCTAATGGCATGACAGTAAAAACTTGTATTAATCAACACAGATGTTTGTATTAGAGCAACAAGATGCTAAGTTCATTATGCCACATGGGTTTGACCCATAGATGCCAAGACACTACAGATATTTGTGTAAGTCCACAGATGTATAAAGTAAGAAAGCCTACGATGCACAATTATTATCAATAGTGTGAGTCAACACATAATCAACTGTTGTACTGTCCATGGACCAAACCTAGCGAGCACTGACCAAAAACAATATGCAGCGACCAGAAGATGAAAGTGAGACACAGTATTGATCATCTTCATTGACAATGTAGACAGAATGGTGAGAAGTATTCATTGTACATCCCAGACTTTTGATACAGGGAGTAAAAAAACACCATGTAAATTTTCGGATTTCCTAACATCTTTCAGTTAAATATTGCAGAACAACAGCCTGACTTAATCTGGGGCAAGGAAAGAGTGTGAACAAATAATTTTCTTACCTCCAAAAACGATGAAAATAAAACAGTGGCCAGTTGATATTCCATCCACGCCTTTTCATTTCCTTCATAGTGAGGTAGGCTGTCAACAACCCACTGTGTGAAACAACAGAAATCTGATATCAAATGCGTACAATATACTGTATGAAAGTTAATTTACTGATAATTATATTTCTGTAAATACAAAACACTAAGAATGCTAACAACACATGTAACCAAAGCAACTTTGAAGCAGAAGATCAAAATGTTGCAAGGGAGGATAACAAGTGATTTCAACTGAAAGTGTATGACTTACATCACTGCAACAAATGATAAAATATGTGATTACATTTTCTACAAAATGTTCATGCATTAACATGTTATGCAAGAAACCTGAACCATACAGAATGGTGACATTCTATAGCAAAATAATTCATCATAGTATATCCATGTTCTTTTGGCAAAATATGATAACAGCTTAGTGAGAATTATGAATCAATACAAAGGAAAAAAAAACCCCACAAGAATATTGACAACAATGACAAAACTACAATATTTAACTGCCCTTTCACTAACCTTCTAATCTTTATTCATTACAATTCATTACCTGAGGGTGAAAAATGTGTCCACTGACACCAGAGCATTGGAAACAGCATCAAATGTCCACCTCTTTGTTAGTGTGACATACTCCGATGCTAAATTCACTATGTGTGCAAAATAGAGAAGAAACACACCAATCATAGATAGGCGAATATATAAGCACATAAGGAGGTCATAACTCAGGGATCTGTGATATGCAGGTTTTTATACCGTCAACTCAGCTAAATTACAGTCCTATTAATGGAAACCACATGACCACAACAATTTTCAGAAAATAGAATATATTATTCCTATTAAACAGTCACTGGAAATATTTGCTCTGACAATATATGCAAATGACAGACTGGAATCTGCTGCAGTGATGGGGATATTATAATGTAAATATGAGTTACACACACACACGCTGGAAATGTGAGCTAGCAGTATTTCATTGTACCTGAGGGAGAAGAAAGTTTAACTGATGGAAAGCCATTAGACACTGCATCAAAATCCCACCTGTTTGGTTCTTTCAGTATCACTTCCGGTGAGTTTATTATCTTCACATATATAAAAGTTACAATTTGGATGATCTTGCATCTTTAACGGGAATAAGATACTGCCACTATTTTTGTGTTCTTTGACATAAATCACAAATTACATCAATGTTAATGTATTACAACCTTGCCAGCTCATATTTGTAGGGACCAGCCCACAAGTTTAAGTATATTCAGTATATGAGTTATAAAGTAGAATTTGATATAGAAAGTAAAGAAATGGGCGCCTAGAACTATACTGCAAATACATGTGGTCACTATTGTGGGTTATTCTTTACTTCTTTACAACTAAGTATAATGGCTTCCAAGCATTGCTGGTCATCTTACCAGTGAAGCTAAGTCCAAAAGCATATGTATGACCAAGGATGACCCAAGACATGCTGAGGAAACGTATGCCATGAATGGCACCTAGTGATCCAGGTGGCTGGTGTGTGTTCAAGACTTTAGACCCATTGGTGTCAGAAAAGGCAACCAAGATTTTGGCAATGGTTGATCTATCTGGAAGGGAAGGAGTTACAAAACTTTGTTTAGAAGGTAGAGGACATGCACAAAACATACACACAGTGACAAAAGATATATCCACAATACCAGTCAGTTCATTTGAAATTTGCTAGGAGAAGCTATATCAAAGTTTCTGTACTGCATAATCCTCAAGAAATCATAAATAAATAAAAAACTCTCTTATTTGGAGAGCGAGGCAATAGAAGATCTTCAAAAGAAAATATCCCCATCTAACAAGTGTTTTAGCCCTTTAACTTCCGCACAGAAGAGAAGGAGAAGTTATATCAAAGTTTCTGTAATGCATAATCCTTAAGAAATCATAAGATATACAAAACTGGTTATATTTCAATGACAGAGTTTTGATATTAAGTTGTCATTTAAGAATTATACCTCCTCGTTAAGAATGAATTTCACATGCTGGATTTTATTTTAATTATTATATCATTTCCATGTTCAGTAGGACCTTGCGGCTTGACAATATGTACATCTAAACAATAATCCAGTATTACGTTTTTCATACACCACGGGCATTCTTATTATTGAAGTTTCATTGTCTTTTGATTGGAGTTTGAGAAATGTGCATAAAAACTCCTTGTTATTTAACTACTACACATAAAGTAGAAACAAAAGTGTCACTGTGCTGAATTTTGTTAAATCCCCATGGTAATCATGAGCAGAAGACTTACCTAGTGCACCACCTGCAGGTCTTGTCTCTTTAGATTTACCCAACAAAGCAGAAGTTTCACTGGCCATAACCACATCTCCATTCTCTGGGCTAATGGGACTGTAGCCATGGCCTTCGGGTATAGTAGCATTTGTCACCAACCCTTGCTCTTCTGCTGACTTGACTGCCCACTTTGGCCGCTGGATGAAAATGATGTCAAAGGCAGTTCCAAGTATCATTAAGCCACCAATTGCAACCACAACAATTCTGCAGGGAAGACAAAAAGAATATAATTACTCTGAAGACAGAGACAGATGAAATGGCTTTCTCATTCACTAACTGTCATACAGGTGCAGTGTGAAATGAAAGTTGCCAAATTCATAACATCAAATTGTAGGACATTTAAGAGAGAAAAGCTGAATAACAATCTGAGTGCTAACAAATCCAAATCGGTAAACTAAACACAGATAAATCCACCAAAAATATTATGATTTATTATATCAAGCACCAAAAATACATCAGGACTGTTGACAGCAGAGAAGAACTCTTCAATGTGCTAGTTCACAAATTTGCAGCCATACAAGAATGAAATTTTCTAGAAACTTTATCCAGTCATGCAATTTGCACTTTGAATATGCTCTTATCTTTTGGTGCACACTCAACCACTTGCCTTTTCAAAATGACAAATAGAGAAAATATTTTGTCAGATGGTTAACAGCCCTGCAATGCTTGGCATAATCACCATGTCAGTCACCAAAATGTGAGAAAAAGATTGAAAAACAGAAAACAAAACAAAAAAATAAGACCTTGCCCTCCTACATAATCATACAGTAGCCTCATACTGCAAACCTCTGGGCTTCAAAAACATGCAGACTTGAATGATATGGTCTTATATTCATATAAATTTTATTCACACACTTAATGTGAGCATTTGGGAAGTGTGTTAGGGTCACAGGTAAACACTAGGCTCACAAATGAAAGGTAGGCATTGATTCAGACAGTAGGTATTTAAGAATTAAATTGCTGTGAAGTTAGCATCCCTGTGGTGTAGTGGTGGCACGTTCAGACTTGCAAGCTGAGAGACCCTGTGTTCAATTTGCGGTAGGGGCATGAAATTCTCAAAATTGATCTTTGGTAAAATCCCTGATGACACACTTCCCTAGATAATGTGTAACATCTGAAAATTATCAGACTAGCTCACAGGTCCTCGATAAAGAATGATAATACTACTATGTGCCTTTCCACCCAGTTACATTAAGTTCTTGCAAACACAAAATTTAAAATTCAGGCTGATGAGGTTATGGTTTACTGAACTTAGGCATATTAGCACAGAACATAACTGGTGAACAAAGCTGGAATGTCAGTAGATGGGCTGCTCATGAAGTGGCCACAGCTCTGCACACTAGACTCTCATACTCACATTGATATGACAGTGGCTGTAGTCATCTCCCTATCTGGTGTCTGGCACTCAGTGACTGATCCAGATACTGTGCCATTCAAGCCCAGCTTCTCAACAGCTGAAAAATAATAGAATGAGCCGTGAAAATATTTAGTCCCACCACAATTATAAGATCACCAAAAAAAAAAAGATGAAATAATAAAGAGAAGAGAAACAACTTATATGGCTGAAATTACTGTCATAATTTATGTGATAAAGTCTCACTAATCTGAACCAATTGACTATTATTCAGTTTAACTTCTTTTAAAGTCCCATAGCCCACGTAACCTATTTGGAAACTTTAAAGAAGTAACCATTCTCTTCTAGAGCAGATTTATGCTACAAGGCTGCAGATCCGTGATCTCCACTCTAATGTGGACAGAGATCCTAGGTACAATCTCTCTAGAATAGATATGTTAGAATTTTCATTGACGTTTGGATAGAAACAGGTTCATTTTTGTGTAGTTCATGTCTTTTTGTTTGTGTATTTGTATAGATTTTTTTTTTGTGTGTTTCTGACTTGGCCAGTGAAAGCTGTAGAATCTATCATATTGCATTCTTTTTCTCAATTAAATGCTGAGTGTCTGTGGAAAGAGAGGAAGAATTGTTCAGCCACGTCCTGTTCTGTTACTTATTAGTGTCTGCTCCGGGAGACATACTCCCAAGAGCATGGTGTAGGGGAATGTGAGAAAAGTGGTCAATCCCCTTGACTGTCCTTTCCACTGCCATCTCCATCGTCTAGCTCTCTTCAGACATTCTTTCTAAATGGGCTTTGGCTGGAGGATATGATAAGTTTGGACCCAAACAAAAATTTTGTTGAGGAGCATCTAGTAAGTAAATATGCCCTGTCTTTTCCTGCTCCCTCCTCTCACCCATAAACAAACACACAGGCATGATAACATTTCTTTTCAAAGTGGCGTCTGAATAAGTGAGTCATGATGAAACCTCCAAATCCGTCAAAAAGTGATACCATTTTACTTGCCTCGATTTTCTTTAAAAACAGTGGTCTAATGACCTTTACTGACCAAGTGCTGATAAACTCACACTCATTATATATGAAATTAATTGGTATTCTTTTTCTCTTTCATGCTCCCTCAATGCTTTTATGATTATGACATTAGTACTGCTTGCTATTCCCTCAAATGCAGTTTGACTTTCATTAACTGTAGGAACTTACAGACTGGAATCTCGGGGAAGCAGTACATTGTTTGATATTATGACATGTTGAAGTGGCCAGGTGATTTTCATATTAAAATGAAAGACTTCGCACCTGAGCGCCAAAATGGTATGCAGTTTTCTAGAGTATACAAGGTGTGAACCAAAAGTAAAAGTCCCCGGACTGTGCCTATAAAAACGTGTAGATTTACTCTAGATGCTATGCCTATAAAATGTGTAGATTTACTCTAGGTGCTACAGTCCACTATCATCTTTGAAGTAGTCCATTTGAGAGTCAGTATAATGATTCCAGTGGTCGCTGCCAAGCCCAGAAGCACTCCTGGAAGTCCATTTGTATTAGCAAGTCAAGCACCTTCTGCGATTTCACCTATGTCTTTTCTATAATCTAATATTTCCTTCCCTTCTACTGAATTTTCATCTTTGGAAGCCAGAAAAGTCAAAGCAGCAAAGTCCGTCATATAGGGATAGTGGGGACAATGGTCATGTTATTTGAGGCCAAATACAACTGAACTCTTAGGATGAGGTCCTGGTGCGACAGTAAGTGGCATTGTGCCTCTTCGCTTATCCAACCGCCTCAGGACTTCTGGACTGCACCGTGAAAGTCAAGGTTGACCATCTGACTGACCTGTAGATAGCACCATGTAACTTTTTCTTCCCAAGAGTGAAAATTCTACTTGAAGGAAGGTGATTTAAAATAATAGGAGAGAAATCCGTGGAATTGCAATAAATGATACTTGACATGCTGACATATTATTATACAGACCTTCAGGAGCGCTTCTAGGCTTGTTGCGCACCATGGAATAATTGTTCTGAATCCCAAAATGACTAATTTGAATATGATGGAGAAAGTATTATCTACAAGCTTTCATAGGCATAGTATTTTGGGTCGCACCTCGTATGAGGATCACTATAGTAAGATTCTGCGTCACTAACCGCCTGATCGCCTCTGCCGGCAACCTCCCCCTTCTATCATTCCCCTCCCCCAAGTGCATCTTATAGATAATTATATTTATTACTGTGCCTGTCAAGCTCATCTGTATTGAAACTTCTCAATATCAAAAAAGAAAAATGAAAAGAAAACTGCTGAGTGGAGAGCGTTAGGCATAATCAGGCAAGCAACAAACAAGCAGCGGGACTGGCACTTAATAATGCGAACTGTCTTCAACTTATCAAGATATGTGAGAAGGAAACGGAAAGTGGGAAGGGGGGCGGGGGGAGAAAGGGGAGGGGCGCAGAAAAAGATAATAATGAATGATGTGACAAAGAAATGTGACGGAGTTATTTTTCTTGACCCACTTATCGAGTACTGAAGATACTTGTACTCTTATCTTTGGCCGCTCTTGTGACTGTAACACTTTAACACCTTGATTCCCTGAGTTTGAATCACTAAAATCTCTAGCCGATACCCATTCAATGTGTGGTGACCGGCGTATTTTATAGTTTTATACCTCAAGACTGCGATCAGGACATTTTAAACAAACAATCATCGTTGTACAAACAATGTTGATGAGATGGATAACCGTCATTCGCCAACTCTGATACGCTATTACAATTGACGCTGCTTAATCGCATGTCCAAGGTAGGGGGGAGAAAAGCTGTCATCAAGCGAAGACTGGGGTGACGTGACGTTCTTGTTCTGGACCTTATAATATTATGAGCGCTGTGATTAGCGGCGGGAGTTGTTCCAAAACTGACTCTTAATAGGCCCTATCTTTTCAATGGCATACATTGTACACCAGAGTAACAGAGAACAAAGTGACTCCTTACTCCTCTCCAGATAGGAAGACGTCCTCCGCTCTCCCTCCCCGTTCCACTCCTCTCCAGATAAGAAGACGTCCTCCGCTCCCCCTCCCCTTTCCTCCGGTGCTCATGGACCTAAACAATGTTTGACTAATGCTGGCATAATAAGATGACGCCCACTTGCCACGTGCTTCCCGCACTGATGGCTCGTGATAAATCACATGATGTTTAGTTTGGAGGGAAGTGCCGGCAACGTACAGGACAGGTTAACCATTATATTATGACGTTTGCACAATAGGCCTAATCAGAGGTCGAGATACACTGTATCAACTCTTCAAAATAAAAGCAATTTTACTACTATATTATGCCTTTATATTTGTAATGGCTTTCAATAAATAGATAGATGATGATTGTTATCATGTTTAAAGAATGCGTAATTTTGATATTACATACTCTTTTTTTTTTACTCTGCCTGTGTTTTCATAGTTTTGTGACATATTTCAAAATTTTCTGTTCAAAATATGCTGTTATTCTCAGGACGGGAAAATTATGACCCATCATACTATGACCCACCATCACTGTACCGAGAGAAACGGTTGACTTCAAGTACAGTGCTGTATAGCGCCTTTTGTATGTTATTCTATCATAAGGACTAGAATGAATGTCCGTACTTGACCTACCCCGGAAAGCACAGCGTGCTATAAAGGTAAGTGACATACTGGCTCATTACCGTGAATTTCATAGTATGGTGAACACATACGAAGAACGCAGAACTGCTGTGGATCTCGGTAATAATAGGGCAACTAAGACTTACAAAATTGTTCCATTTCTACCGTGTCCCGTTGTACCCGAGATTGTCTTTGGACACTACAGAAGCGACATGGACTATATTTTCATAGTAAATGTGTAAACATGCCCACGTCGGATTGGCGATATTGCATGCAATCACTATCGACCGCCGATTAACTCGTGGTAGCTCCAGATATGTAACCATTGAGTGATACCATTTCACCATCGCATCGGCTGTCAAATCACCCTATTAAAAGAGAGGGGGTAAAAAACCGCACGAGGATAAGACAAACATTGCAGTAACTGCCAGTGGCCGTATGCATAATCCTTACGTTAGTAACTCACTGCGGTAACCAAGGGAAACTCCCAAAACATTAGTAGTGTTCACTGTAGTTAAAACAATACCTTAACTAACGTATGGATTATGCATTCGGCCACTGGTTTCTTGCTCCTCCAGTCCCGTTGTGAAAAGATAATATAAATGACGAGGAGGGAAATGCAGGGAATGAATCTATGCCCGGTAACACCAAGTTCACGTTACAATTATAAACTGATTCTACTGCAGTGATTATCAATAAGTTCTAAATATAGAATATGAGTCAAGTTCGTCTGGTGAATGTCTCATGGGTGACTAACCATAAAGTGGCTTACAGCCGTCCCCGCTCTGACTATATAAGGCGCATATCATGGGAAATAGCCGATAAAAGTGTACATAAAGGGTATCTTTATCAGCAAATATTACAGGACATTACGGTATCACTCTCATATATGGTCAAGAGGGTACATTCATCAAGGTTGTCGGTTACAGTAACAATGAGATCACAATTATTACAGTATCTAGGACATTACGTTTTCTAAGAAATCATACTATAGCGTGCTATGAACGTCGACAAAGCCTAATGTTTTCAATCCTTCAGCTGTGCCAGCAAAATGAATGTCTTGGACTGGTTATGTATGATGTCTCTGTCTTCTAACACTTAAGTACTGTAATTAATAAGACAATGTGATCATTAACAGGCCGGCCACTATGGCATTTGAATCATGTGTTGAAGATAATTTGTTGAGATAGAAAACTTCCCAAGAGAGATACATCTCCCTATTTCATTACAAGATTTTTCTTTGGTTCTAGCTGACCTGTCAGTCCGTTAGCGTGTACATTCACATTAGTTTAATTATTTTAAGAGTAGTCGATGAGAATGAGACTGAAGCCACTAGACAAACACAGATCGATATTACATACTATAGATCTACGTATGCCTGAGACCAATTAACGACGCAGGTTCAGTCTGAGTTGAAATGGCATCTGGATCGAAGCCGTAATGGTCTAGAAAGTTCCTCATCATTTCTTAACGCACAGAGTTCACATTAATAAGACTTCTTCAGCGAAACCACACTATCTCGAAACCTTATGTGGAATCAATAAACATTACATATCACAGTCAGCAGTGTATTTTCAGTCTAACAAACTCTTGCTAATGTTCTTCACACGAACCGAACTGAAAGATCATAGCTTTCAAGTTCATACGATATCCACTCCCTTCGCTTTCTTCTCTATCTCCGAGAATGTACTCAAACCACGACTGGGCACTGGTCATTAACGACATCTACACCAGTCTGACAATAAAAGAGGACGACGACGACGACGACAACAACAACAACAACAACGACAACGACAACAACAACAACAACAACAACAACAACAACAACAGAGTCTTCTAGTGCATCTCAACATCGTGAAAAGTTGTATGAAAAATAGAAACACATAAAGTGTAATTGCATAGAATCGCCAAAAAAAATCTGTATGTTGAAAATGTCTTTATACAGTTAAACCTATCCCTGGGCGCTCTATGGTGTTACATTTTATTCATGCCAAGATCATTTCGTTCGTTTGATTTTGCAGAACACGGAGATAAAAAGAAAAAAAAAACAACACAAAAACAAAGACCTGATGCGGCTCAATACAATAACATAATTTAATGAAGCAGCTTGGATGAATGGTATCCGTGTTGGATTCAAGATCAAATGATTGTGGGGTTTCATTACCCCCCACGTATAATCTTGTAAATGCCTTGTGAGAGCGTATCAATCACATTGTTCGTTTATCCACCCGCCTTAAAACGATTGTAGCCATTGTAAAACACTGTCAAAATGCTAGTAACCACGCTTATGTAAACGGCAGCAGTACAGTTTTCTCCCCGGAATGTTAATCAGTGAATGATCTTGTCTTCCGGGGTAATAATACTGTGAACACACATCCATTGATATTAACCTGGCTGCAAGACTTGTAGGCATCATTGTAACGTGGCTTCAGTTCTTCCCCTCTCTACCCAACCCCCCCTCCGTCCCCAAGGTGTGTAACATGATATCTTTTCCTTGTGGTGTACCTAGGTACTGTAGCACTATAATTAATTAACCAGTGTCCACTACTGACAGGCCAGACATTTTGATTCCTGAGCTTTTATATTATTCCTTAAGAGACATGAAATTTTCCGAGACAGCAGTATCTTCCTATATCACTACTACATTTTTTTGTTTGTTTGTTAGGAATGGGTAGTTAAAATACAGTCAGTACGCTGTTTGCAGGGGCAGGAAGAACGAGAGGGTTGGAGAAGAACAACAATGAAGATTAATAAACATTCGATAGATAATTAAAATAATAATAATGGCATTGGCATGTAGACAGGAACTTCTCTAGAGAGAAGTATCTCCCTTTTTTTTTTCCAAGCAGATTTGTCCTTGTTAATAACAGGCAATTAAAACACAGCACGTCTTGTGCTGTCTTCTGAAATCTGGGGAGTGGCAGAAGAAAGCGTCAACGGAGACTGCTAAACATTTTTTTACAAAAATTTTAATAATATCGGCGCATTAGTTGGCACATGCTGTTGATGTTTATTTCATGGTAGCCAACAAAAGCGATTGTGTTCCCGCTTACATGACCTCTTGTATGTATATCTTTCGATCTCCGCCAGTATCTTTCTCTTCTCTCCCCACCCTTTACGGAACAGGACATGACCACAAGTATAGCGCGCTGCGCTAGTTTGTCAGTTGACACTGACTTCATCTATTGCTTGTGATTGTGAAACTGCGTACGACGACCCTCTTTGTGTAATCAGGACAAACACCATGCGTAGAGCTAGATGTTTACATTCACCTCAAGTTATCCATTCTACTGTTACCCTTTCACAACCCCAGTCAGGTCAATCGCTGGCCAGAGTACGTGCGCACTGACTGACTGATAATGTAAGTACTTAAGGGTACATATGCTGTCTAGTTACAGGTACAAAGGTACAGATACAGTTACAAAGTGAGGTGCACAGTAACGCATAATAATATTATAGTCTGCTGATCGAAAGCTAAATAAGGAAACATTTAGATTTCTTATCGTCTTCCTCTACGTCCTTAACAGATTCAGATGTGCGGTTGGAAGAGGGGAATACTTTCCACTCCTTTATGATTCATTTTTATAGTGTTTTCTGAGATGTCCCGTGGAGTTACGGTTGTGGCTAAAAAAAAAAAAAATGTCGCTGTCAGCTTTAAGGATAACAGGCTGAGAGTTATGATTCAGTTCTGAAATACATGCCTGAGTGAGGTGCCCAGATTTATGTCTGCATCGTACATCGTGGGGTCGAGAACTTAAAATGTACAAGACAAGCTGGTCGCGATACTGGTTAGGTAATCACCGTAGTTTATGATAAAATTACCACAGGCTACAAGGGAAGACTCCTAGGGCTGCTCTCAGAACACTTTTCCCTTAAGAAAATTCACACTAAAAATCACACTGAGACCCAGTGAGTTAGGAAGTCCCTCGTTCGTCATTTTTTTTCATTAAATGAATTTACCACTGAAATGAACCACCATCACCATCACCACGACCAACAATAACAACAATATACTACTAATCTTGCAAATCTGAGATCTCAGGTATCAGACAAATTAATTAATTAATGAAAAGGGCAAATCGGAGTAGGACTATCACTCATTCAATATAGCCAGTTACGTTTACATGTAATTTCAATTGGTAGACAATCTGCATTATGCTGTATTCATGTATCGTCCGTTTTGTCTTCTGTTGTATTCAGTATGGTAGAAAGGAATTCAGTGCAGCCCTTTTCATCTGTATGAGAGACATGTTTTCTCAAGAAAAAGACTACATTCCTGATTTTTTTAGCTAGAGCATGTATTTGAAAAGAGGGCGTCGACAATAACTCTGGATAAATTAGGTATTTTCAGCTCCATCACGTGACCTAGCAAATCTTGCTCACACGTTGGTTTGTTTACATGCTCTGCCTATGTATGATTACTCGTCATTTATCAAAATATCCTCTCAATCCCTAGATCACGTGGTGTAACTGACCCGTCTGAAAATACCTCATTGCAAACTCTTTCAGTCGAAGAGCAAGTCAGTAGAGCCCCTTAGTGAAAGCTACATCTGTCTAGACAAGGGTGGGTCTGCTGGGCCACACTTGGATCATGACGGTTTAAGATCATCCTGACATCAGTTCAATTCAATTCAATTTTATTTCTCCAAGATGTTATTACAGAACATCATATGGATACAGTATGATGTGCTCAATATAAATGTAATGGCCGAACATTCTACAGCACTGTACATGGATTGAACAACATTCATAAAGTTACCCGTGATATCACGGCATTTTTTGAAACATACCTTCTCTCCACACCAGATTATAAGCTTGGCTCAGATCGAAGGCATAATACGAGGGCGTTTGTCTACTTTTGGTATATTCTATTAGGCAAAAAGGTGGTTTGTGGTGGATGTGCCCGGAAGGAAGGCTCCCTGATTTGATTTTAAAATATTATTTTCATTGAAATACTTTGTCAGCCTGTCGTTTAGAACACTTGAGAACAGTTTAGCCATACAGCTGATGAGGGTAATAGGTCTGTAATTGGCAGGGTCATATGGACTTCCTTTATTTTTAAAGATGGGCAATACAGCACCCCACTGACCCTTACAATCTTTCTTTCACAGGTCTTGCTGCCACTCCCCTCCCTCCCCCCTCCGCCCCTCCTTTGAAACTAAACAAATTCTGCCCAGCAGTTCATGCAATCCAATATAACAGCTATAATTTGATTGGCTACACTTACACTCTTTCATGTCTTGCTACCCCCAAACCCCTTTTTTTCCTCTTAATATCCAGCCTGACTGCAGTTATTATCAAGATGCAGACAAGGAAACACAACTGCACTTCACATTATCTAACTACATGTACTAGTGCTACCTTCTTAGTGTCATTTTTCTTTACCATGCAATGTGGAGGGTGCTCGACTTGATTTTTCGTGTGACGAACTTTTTAGGATCATGAATTGAGGGAAAGCTTGTGAAAAGTTTCTTATTTTACTGAACAACTTCTAAAGCAAGGACCTAGCCGACCATTTTAGCACTGATAATATCTTATTTTGCCCTCCTAATAGTCAAGTTATGACATTTTATCCTAGAGCAGCACGAGATTTATGCCAAACTTACCAAGTAACCTTCTAATAGAGATAAAATTATATTTACACACCTCCACTAAAATGAGATTTCCGCCCATAACTTTTTTATCATTTCCCATTCCCATCTCACTCATCTAAATGCAAATCGACCAGTTAATTGTTTCTATCTAACTGTTTCTCTCTCTCTCTCTCTATATATATATATATCAACAAGGCTGTTATAATTACATGTGAAACTTCCCACTCCAAAAAATACTGTTTCTCTTCAGGAGTATAATGGGTTATGGAATATTTTAAAATGTACTCTCTTGATATGCCATTTGCATCTAACTCAGCAATATTTTTGCATTAAATTTTGGTTCTTAAAGGCCATACAGTGGCCATCATTAACTAAGATAGTCCAGAAGTTCCAGTAAGCTATAGTATTCCCCATCAGCTTGGTGCTATGTGTCATATATATGCAATCGCTAGACAGACTTTGTGAAAGAACCATTACAAACACCATGCCTGCAATCACACCACCCTGTCAATATTTGGCACCAGAGTTGATCACACACACACAGAGAACATTTCCAAATGGCAAAAGCAAGATAAAACAGATAGGGTTACAGGCATAATGATGAAGAGAGTTCCATGAAAGAGATGAGCAAGGGATTAAACAGTGGAAGGCTAACAGAAAACACAAGAAATCATACCTTACCTTCACGCACAAATTCTGCAACCTCATCTGTAGAGCATGAATCAGGCATGCAGATACCAATCTGAGCTGCTGGTTGCTGGCCGAGAGGACTGGGAGGCTGGAAAAATGAGAAATGACGAGTAGGGAAAGGCTCAGGGATGTCATGATACGTAACGAAAATAGCAGAAAACTGCTAAGAATGGGCAGGAACTACATCATCTGCTGTGAAATGAAACACTATTAATACATCACAAATACTTTTACTTACAGAAAGCTTATCTCCAATGACCATCAAAATAGTTGAAAAAGCAGAAAAAGGTGAAAAATTTACATCCCTGCAGATTATTTTAATCATCATTCAATGACTAATTTTCAATTTCTTCTTTTGCTGTCCTTCCAAACTATGAATAAGTAGAAGCCTAAGCTGACTGATTAAAAAACAAAAAAATGTTATCCTTGTAGAACCTAGCAACAGCATTCTTTCTTTGAATAGGATCACCATGTCTGACCACAAACACAAAAAGATCATAGAGAGACTAGGGACAACAAAGCAAGGCACGAAATTTTGATCCTTCAAAATTGTTTCAGCCATTTCAAAACAACAACTGGCGGTTACATTAACTGTTACAATATAAAGCCTCTGTCAATAGAAAATCTATGGTTGCTATGTAATTAGGCACCAACAAAAAAGCTGGCATACCAGAAATCAAGGACATATCTGACCTCCTTATAGAATCCATAAATATGACAGGAAAAAGTCCCTTAAGCTCAACTACAGTATAAGTTTTCTGATTAGACAACAAGTGACACTCTCATAGATAAAGGACATCATAAACTTTCAAGAAGAAATGCAGAAAGTACAAAAACTCAAGGAGACAGCACACACAAAAGATACTCACCCCAAGATTTAATCGCACAGTACAATAGTTTCCACTAAATCCCTTTCTTCTTTCATCTGGCAATGGCGGAGCCACTGCCGCTCTGCACTGTTTATAATCGCCAACAAAAGTAAGGCGGCCTAGGGTGATGCCTGGCCCAGGTTTACCTACAGCATCCAAAACTGCAAACAAGGTGAAAGAATAGGCATCAGCACCTAAAAAAATCTGCTCATTTACTTCACCAAAAGTGAATGAATTAGACTTGGGAAAAGGGGACCAGTCCATAATTTTGTGATTAAACAGTGATATGGTAAATATGAAACGTGGTGCCGGGTTCACAACTTACAATGAATGTGTGAGTTTTTCTAGTGCATGAGATTTGAGGTTGTGAGGACCAACTGCACAGACTGTACTGTAGATCCTTGCCCATCTTGATCTGGGCCACTGCATCACATTTGTCTAACTTGACTGTGATAAGGTCTGAACATTTTTAAACAAGTCTCCAGTGCATCTCTAAATATACCAGGAGCCAGACAAAGTAAATACAAACAAAAAAAAAAATGCAAGCAAACGCACTGTCTTCTCCAGGTCATAAGAGTTGGAGGATACATAAATTTGTCATAAATTTGAGGGTTAGTGGGGTAAATTTTAAGAGGGATCTAAGATTCTTTCCAAAGTACTGCAAACTTTGGAGTGCTGGAAAGGATGGAAGATCAGCATATGTTCAGTGTATTTGTTGAGAGGGATTGTGAAATTTAAGGGAAGAATCATGCAATGCAGTGATCTGGAGAAAACACTGAATAAGGATATATATTTCTTAAGGCAGTCAAAATGATACGAGACACTAAAGATCACTGAAGCCATCCAAGTCTGAATTAATTTTTTGCTTCCTGCAGAAATTGAGAATAAATTAATTTCTGTAATACACAAAAATATTGATTTTCTGAGTGAATAGTCTGTAATTGTAGAAAAATTTGAAGTTTTGTAGGACATGTTAGATAACTTTTAGAGAAAAGCTGTTTTCAATCACGACTTTCTCAGAATTTTTTCCACTGCAAATATATCTATATATATAGTGTTAGATCAAGTTTTCTTTTACCTGATGAAAGGACACTCAGTATCATTCCAATATTCTGCTGTAGTGAGAAAACAATTAAGCCATGCAAAGTATATGTGAAATCAGTTCTCACTGATATGCTGCCCATTTCAAAGCAATCAATTACATGTAATTTTTTTGCGTGTTGGTAGCGACCCAAGAGATACTAGCATCAAAATCCATGCAACTGCCTCACAGGCAGGAGTGGCAATCTTCAAAAGGAAATAATAAGATGGCATACGCTAGGTCACTCACTATGACACTGCACAGACTGCAGGTGCCTTGCTTTATCAGTGTTAAAACTAATTTTTAATCTATTGCAAGGCATATGTTAAAATTACATCCTTACACAGTGTTACTGTTACACACAGCAAGTAGATCATAAAATGATTATAAATATCACTCAATTACAGTAGAACTCACTTAACATGACAGTTCTTGACCTGAAATCTCAGTTAACCTAATAGAAAAGAACATCCCCATTCAAAGGCCCTTTGAGTCATAGTAAAATTTTACGCTTAAGTTAACCCAATAACGAGTTTCAGGGAATCTTTCATAACACAATCAATAAGTGATGAACCAGCAAGTGAGGAAAAAATGTTGGAGAGAGGAAAAACCAGCTGCTACTGTAACAATCTTACCCTTCCCTTGTCCATTAGTGGTATGGTTTGTGGAGATAAGGTCTGGCACATGCTGAACAATGTGTCAATCAAAGGTGATGAAAACGTATGGTAATCGTTGACAACACTACAATAAGTCAAAGCTGTCGAAGCTGTTACCTAAAAACACTGCCATCTGACATTTCCCATATGGGCTTACACAAAACTCATTTAAGCAGCAATAATTTGGTCAGTCCTTTCAATTTCAAGTTACCAGAGTTAAGGCTTATTCCCAAAGATTTTTATATGCTAGCATCTGTATGGCCTTCATACATGTCATAATTGTCCATCTAACTCACATACCAAATTCTTTCAGTGTTACGTAGGCAAAACAAATTCAGTCTTGAGGGAATTAGCCTTATTGGGCAAAAGTTATATCTTGCCTTGCAGCAGACATGGAAACCATAAAATGTTCAGATACTTACACTGTGTTGCCCATGATTCCCGACTGAACAGACTTGTGAGGAGTCTCCCTGTGTCATTAACACACAAGGAGATGGTAGAGTTATTCATTGACACTTCTTGTAGTGCTGACATCATTATCCAGTGCATAGCTCCAGGATCAACATCAGTGTTGCTTCCACTGTTGGCCATTAAGTCTGATGGAGCACCTTCCCATTCCTTGGCAAAATTCCCATGAGATGGGTAATATAAAGCATGTAACACTTTGTTGAGTTGCTCTTGGATGTCAAATGTCTCCAAATACTTTTGCTGCTGTGAAAGTCTACTGGCTTGAAACAATACATCAGCGTATGTGTGCCTTTGGTTTAGGCCTTCCTGCCCCCTCTCTTCAGCTGAGTCAACAATATGTGCTAAAGTTAATACAAGGCTTATAATGAGATAAGCCCTTATGGCGTGGAACTTTATGATGAAACAAGCCATGTTTATGGTGAGCACTGTGAATGTATGTCGCACCCAACCTCTTTTGGGTAGTTATGCACTCTGGTGTGCTGGATTACCTGTGACAATTAATGATGTCCATGGATCAGTAATCATGATGATCATCATTACCTACAGTATTTATAACATCATCCCTTCATTATCATGAAAGAACTCACTAAATCATGCTCAAGCAGACAACAAAAACATTTGAACATGGACATACAAATCAAACCTTTCAAAATAAATACAATTTTTGTGATTTTTAAATGACGCTCTATCAGCAGTGTGGTAATTTTTGAAGCAGCTTCAAAAAATTATTTGCCTGCTGAAAAGTAATGAGAATCATCACCATCATCTCATTCGAAACAAGGATTTAAAAAACAGAAAAGTTCTGTCCCAACTAGTGATGCTAAGAATGAAGAATATGTGCTTTAATACTTAAAATACTCTGATCACAATCTGATATATACAATTTTCAGATCAAAAGTGACTCTTCATCGAGTTAAAGATATACTGAAAAAAAAACTGAGTAAAAAGTAACATTGGGTAGAAGGGCTTAAAAGCATTCATTAAGTAAGTGGGCTAATAGCAGCTATTCGTATTACTATAAGAAGACTAGTAGTGACTCATGATCATCAACATCATCATGACTGTAAAGTAAGCGAAAAAAACCATTATCATCATCACGTCTGCTTGCAGAAGTGGGAACAGCAGCTTGGAAAAAAGAAACACTTGGTAACAAACATGAAATAACAAGGCAGAGACCCAGAAACACACAATGACAGCCCCAAAACATAAATTATCCTAACCACTCTAAAAGGTTACTACATTATCAATCCCAGTACCGCATGCTTACCTTGATAGCCAGTGACAATGAAGATGATGATGAGTATGCAGATGCAAGGTGTTAATGTAGTAAAGAACCTAAAATTAATTATCATTGAAAATTAAAGCCAAAACCAACTCCAAAAATTACGCTTTTCTACAACTCCATCTTTGTTTATTCTGCCATGCACCAGTCAGCAACTAATTAGGGCCATACTTTGTCATATTCTCATTCTAGTACACTGAACTTGTTAAATAACTTTAAGTCATCACAAGTTAACTTGAAAAGATTAGCAAGACTGCATTAAACTGATAGACTAAATAAACAAAGGAAGTGTGTCACATTTCAATACAAATAAATAAACCGTGCATTTGTCACTAGCTGTTCTGACTGAACTTTGAATCTTGGTCTAGATATACATAGACAATGTGGAAAGTGAATCTTTATCTTTCTTCTTCTATTTTGATTTCTTGAGCATTTCACCAATCAGATGCTATCAATCAGGTCACTCAATATCATTGGCAGCTATTTTTATTGTTTATAAGAGACAGTGAAGAAATCATTACACTTCCAATCCATCAATAACTCTTTGTTTGATACTCCAACAGAATTCAAGCTGTCTAACAGTCTAGGAAGCAAGCTTGGAAGAAGTCAATGCTTGACCCCAACTAGGTCACTATGATAATGTGGTATCATAATATGTCCTTTGCTAAGTTGCCTGCATTACCTATCTGACTATAATGCTGATCCTGAACTAGCCAATGTCCATCTACTAATGATATTGTATGAATGCATCGGGCTTAAATACCTAACCACTCCAACTCTCAGTCGTATGAACTTTAGTACAATATGACCAATCATAGGAGAGTGACTTCTCTCATTAAGATAGGATACTCAACATCATACAGACATGTATTCTGAATCATAGATAACTGCCCTCTTCAAACTATTTGTAGGACATAACATCATTAAGATATCACATTACTGGTCACAGATTACCTACATTTTCTTTACATTTCAATGTGGGCAGCCTATCACAATTCCCATCTTCAGTTTTCAATCCAGATTAAAACTACAACAGCAACAAAAGCGACAGAATTGTCACATTTTCTTAATTACAGTTGTAAGGTAAGGTATTCGAGTTGCTGATTTTATTTCAAAGGCATAAAATAAAAACAAGTCACAATGACACAAGTATGTCTAAAGACTTCAAATTAACAAGATCAGACATCCTGCTTAAAAAACGGCTTCAGCCCACATCAGCGTTACCTGGCAGTGGAAGGTTATATATATACATTACATGCTAGCTGATGTTACCCAGATCAGCAGCAGTTCAGAGTACACTGTTCAAGATAGATGTAAATCTGTGTTGTCAAATGCAATTCACATTTTAAAATACTCCTACACATGAACACAATTATAATGGAAACACTTAATATGTAGCTAGCCATATTAGAAAACAGTTTACAGGTAGTGATACTTTCATTTATATTATTCTGCTATGCCCATGATGGAATCTGATTAGTGAACCTCAGAGTTTTACATTGAGAGTAAGTCTATATGGAATAAATGGTCTGGACACCAATACACTGGTTAGTTTCTAATGACTCTAAATGAGGTTGCATATAAGCCAATTAGCATGTAAACGTTTTCCCTTGGGAGGCACTACAACTATGTCAAGGATATCTTTTATAAAGCAGCTGCCTACAGTGTTCTGTCTTTTTAAATAATGGTCTTTAGTCATGTCTCATTGATCCAAACCTTTTGGGAGTGAATATTTTGTTCAGATTATCGAATTTTGGGTCTTTCTTTCAAAGGCTTAGAATGGCACAAATACTTTTGTAGACTCAGAATTGGGTTGTTGATAGGTGGATAACGTTTCCCTGTTTACTGTGTGAGGTCTAAAATATTAGGTAGTCTGATTCATTGCCTAAGCTCTCAAAATCTAATTAGTTTAGGGGCATTTTTCTGTTTGTCAAAATTTGGAAGGAGAGTTAAAGAATATGTGTGGAAATTTAAGTATTTTGGCATGGGACCTGCGGGTAACTTAATGAGGGATGCAAAACATTATTGAGCCAACAGTCAAAAAAAAAATCATTTTCATACCTTTAGTTATAGTCTAGTCTCGATCTAAATATCAACTGTAGACATCTAGGTCTGGAAATCTAATTTCGGAAGGATTTCCATGCCATCCTACAACCTGCTCCTGATGAAAGAGACTGAAGTCGCGGGATGACTTGTTAAATGGGGTTGGTATAAAAGAGCAGGTTTTCCTTTGTGTTTGTGGGGATATACAAAGAAAGAAAAGTGTAGTTTTCAAATCTTACGATGATATTTTTTGCGGCGTGTTGTAAGATGGCACACATAATATAGGGCCTACGATAGTCTATGGAAATCCTCCACTAATTTCATTAAGTGCAAGACGTAGCCAATCTCCAACTCTTCTATCAAACTGAGTCTTAACTAGACTATATCTAAATAACCTGACTCTATATCTAGACTTGTCCTTACCAAAATCATAACCTAACACTCAGCTCCACATGCCTGTAACTGTAATACTTATATATAGACGTCTTGATAGTGTAATGGTAATGCCAGTAACTGAGTAATAATGCCATTAATGGACACTTACCAGCACTGGCAGCAGATCACACAGACTTGATAAACAATTAACTGGTCTAGTCTAGCTAGTAGTCTATACTTGACTAGAATCCAGATCTTGAATCTAACCTAGAGTCTAAACGGATCCGATCCTCATGTCACACGCGTTGTTTTCCTCAATCGCAATAGGGTCAAACTATTGCGAAAGCAAACTGAACTTGTCACATAGTCTGCTCATTCGGTTCACTGGCACTGGCTCTTCACTTCCAGAGGAAGAGAAGGTTACACTTACAGGCCTGTAATCATACTTCCACAATTTGGGTCTTAGTACTTAGGGGTTATTATATTCATCTCCTATTTTCCTTCTTGGCATGCCCTGCTTCACTTCCCGTCATAAGGGCTCCAGGGGGCAAATTTTGGTATCATGGAAAACTGTGTCCATTTTACTTTATTTTGCCAAGCACTATTTAGCCCACGGCTGGAACAGCCAGGTCAAGAATGTACTCAGGCGGAAGAGGCGGGATTTGGCGTTGACCAGTGAAAAATCTAGGCCCTGTTTACAAATGGTCGAATGCCAAAAACTGGGTCATTCACGCATGCCTTTGTAATTTCTTTAATTCTGCATCACATAGAAAACCAAGGTCATTTCTTTTGGTATGAATTTAATGAGAAATGAAAAAACTGACATTAGGCACAACTTTGTTGCGAAAGATTCAGTAGCTGTACAGAAAAATGAACTTGAGTCAGAAAACACAGTGGAATATCCGATGGTAAAAACGGACATGTTAGGGGAGGTCCACTGGAACCTCAATTTTAGGTGCGCATATATCATGGCATCATCGTTTTTTTACATGTTACTGATAAATGAATGATGCATCTANCATATCTATACAAGCCCATGTAGGTACAGGGAGAGTCCCTCCCCACCTTCCAGCATTAAATGATTAAAATATCAGGGACTTCGGGGGCCTTTCTTTTTTTTNNNNGGGGGGCGGGGGAAGTAGGATCAGACTCCATGCACGGATATCACACACGGTCGTTTTGTTTCAAAGGCGGGAGTTTAGCTAAGAGAGCAATAGGCTACGTATTTTTGCGGTATTGATTTGACAAAGTTAAATCTTCTACAGCTGTCTCACGAGAGCGAATTAGGCAGTAAATTTGATAGATAAAAGTAAAGGCTTATTTTATGGTAGAAACAAAGGTGGATCCACAAAAGAACAGGGGGAAATGGTATGAAGGAAAGGGCAGTGGATGTAGTGAATGAAGAATTTGGAACTTGAAAATAAAGGTGTGTAGAAGCGACTAAATCTCTAATTTGCTGTTTTTTAAGAAGGGCTCCTCAATATTGAGGCCACCGGTAATTTGGTGGGTTTTGAGCTGCCAGATCCACTTCGATTCAGTTCTATTAAGGTTTTCCTTACTGGGGTGGTTAGAAACCAGTTCCACACCCGTCAGCATCATTTCGTCCACAGAATGATTGGGAAGGTGAAGGTGTTGAGCTACGGGTTGGTCAACTTTCTTAGTTCTTACGGTTAAGCGATGGTCGGCAAATTAAATGTGTTCTTAGTTTCTGTGTGGTTAGGCCGGTGTATCGTTTTTTGGCACTTTTGATAGGTGATTGCATATATGACGTTTGATGATTCACATGTGATGGTGTCTTTTATCTTATGTAATTGATTGGGTTTTGTAGGCTAAAAGGCAAGAGCTACATCTGGGTTTATTGGGAAGGGAGAGGCCTGCTTCGGCTGAATTAGTAGAAGGGGTTGTAGGAAGCTGTGAGCGGGTTCTAGAAATTAAAGAAGCAAGATTAGGGGGTCTGCATCGTGCAACAATAGGGCCTTGAGGAAAAACAGATCGGGTGCGTTGGGACTGGTTCAGGATGGTGGCGTTTTCTGCGTACTATTTTTGAATGTTGGGAAGGTGTTGGTGATGGTTTACCACGAAGACAGGGCGGCTGCCCTTAGCATTAAGGACCAAGGAGTGAATCTCTCTAAGACCAGAGACCTGGTTAAGGATGGGTGTGATAAAGCTAGATTTATAGCCACTTTTAAGGATGTTTTCTTTTAGTTCCTGCAAACGATTCTGGAAGAGGGTTTCAGTGGAGCAGAGGTGTTTGATGCGGAGAGCACAGCTGTAGACAATAGATTTAAAGATGTGTTTAGGATGGTCAGAAGAAGGATGAAGGTATCTGTGGAAGTCGGTAGGTTTGGAAAAAAGATCGGTGGTGAACTGTCCATTAAAGATGCCAAGGTTGATGTCCAAGAAAGGTGTCCAGGTAGCGTGGGAAGAGACTGTCAATTTTATTTGGGGGTGAATTGAATTAAGATGTTGTTGGAGTTTAAGATAATCCCTCTCATCATCATTATCATCATCATCATCATCATCATTGATTATGAGTAATATATTAAAAAATATATTTTAAGGAACTGTCTACCAGTCGATGTTGAACAATTTAATAATTATAACAAAATAGGGAGTAAGAATTTCACAAATAAAAATCACAACCAAATAAGAATCTCCAGTGGTAATCTCCATCATCATCATCATTGTAAATGAGCGAAAATTATGAACCACTACTTCAATTCGACAACTTTAATGAAAATTTAATAAAAGCTAAAGAGTAAAAAGTCTAAAAGTATTGGAATCACCATCATTATCATCATCATCATCATCATCATAAAAGGTAGTGGAGGAATAAGAATTTGGCTCTCTCTCGATTCTAAAAGGGACTGCGTACCAATAAAATGTTTTGTGGCCCTTTTATCCTATTACAAGAAGACTAGATCAATTAGATGCGCTAAGCCATGTCCAGTCCGCATGAGGCTGAATGACAAAATCGTTTATAAACAAAAAAGCAGCTGGCAAACAAAGTCTGTCATCTGCGTCAGAGCAAACAGGTGAAAAGGTCGCTCTTGTTATCGTCATCACACAGGCCAGTTGATATCGAAGTAGAAAGTATCGGGACTGTCATGTTCCGTCTGTTAATCATCCAACATTATAATTTGCTTCCTAGCGCTAACACAAGAGAATGCAGCAGTCTGGAGGAGTATTTCTTCCCTTTTTTTTTTCTTCCCGCGAGGATCTAATAGAGCTTGACTGACGAAATTTATATCCTATAATCAAAGTACCATTTCATTTTATTTTTTCTTCAAGGGGCTTCTATTTACACCTCTTATTATGTGGACATACTCGATTATAGTATGTATAAATACGAAGCAGCGTTACTAAATACTTTGTACAAGTTCAGTAGTCTTGTGACGTCACTCCAGATTACAATAGGCTTCTGTCCTCTTACATGCATGAGAATACCATCATGCGGGACTCGTGAAAATTCAATCCTCGCTGCAAGTCAATCCCGGCTATTCTGGAAAATTAGTGAAAAAAAAAATAACAAAAAAACCTTTAGACTAGACTATAGTCAATCCATTAGAAACTTTAAAGGAATAATAGCTACTTCGTCCAAACATAAACCGGCGTTCTCTGTTGCCTTTCTTCCTCGCGAGATGTTTTTGTTGTAATAAATACAAGACAATGATTATACTGTACCTTCCAGCCGCAGCTAGAGTGATAGTCTTGTGTTCTGTTTTTTAAAAGCCAGTAGCGAGAAGGAAACATACAAAATGTAACGTCCATGGCAGCAAAATTCAGACACTTACAAACAAAACATGCAGCATACAAAATAAAAGATAGCTTAGATTTCAAGCTTTTCGGGAAAATTAGTGAAAAAAAACAACAACAACTTCTATAGTAAAGCCATTAGAAGTTTAAAGTGAATAAAAGCTCCTTCATCCAAACGTAAACAGCGTTTTCTGTTGTCTTTCTTCCTCGCGAGATGTTTTTGTTGTAAAATATACAAGACAATGTACAGTGAAACCTCGCTATACCGCCACCCGTTATACCGCCATTCCCGCATACCGCCAGCTTTTCGCCGTGGAACGGATCTGACACCTATACAAAGTCACTAAAAATCTCGTTATACCGCCATCCGCCATCCGCCAACAGTTTAACTGTTACATTCATAACTTGAGTATAGTAAATATTGCTCGTTATACCGCCAATGTAAATTTGACCCCCACTCCCCACCTCTACCTAAATCCAGCTAATAGTCGGAACATCACTTGGCGCCACAGTATGTGTTTTTTACTCAAACACCAATCCTACTACACACTCTTCGCTTGTTGGAAGCGAAGTCCTGATAGGCCTACTGATGGGGCATGCAGTGGGAAAGGCGGGTCACAGTTCAATCTCCTCTCGCTCAATAGGCCTAGAGAGTTTTCGAACGAACGTAAGAGCGCGCGAGGTGATGCTTCAACTGGTTCGCACCGGTCGCGGGGTATGGTGCAAACAGCACACATTGATCGATGACGTAGGCCTAGCGCTCGTGTGATTCTCCGACCCGAATGTGTAATGTGTAGTAGTCAACTTCTTTTCTTATCATTCTCCAGCTTGATACATACGCTTCCAAGCCTTAGTTCTTGCTTGCTTTTAATTTTAACTCCATTGTTTTAAAATCAACCCAAGTCCTTAAACACAAAAAACAACAACAACAAAAAATTACAAATGAAAGCAATGTAAACTTCAAAAAGCAACAAAGGTTTATGTCTAGTGGAGAGATAAGGAAGATAACTGTATTATTTTAGACATGTTAGCCAGTCCAATGTTGGTAAATTACTTATTTCCCTTGTTCTACATGGTATTTTCGTTATACCGCCATTCTCGTTATACCGCCATTTTTCTGTTTGCCCCTTACTTGGCGGTATAACGAGGTTTCAGTGTATTACTTTGCTCTACCTTCCAACCGCGGCTAGAGTATAGTCTTGTGTTCTATTTTCAAAAAGCCAGCAGCAAGAAGGAAACATACAAAATGTAACGTCCATGACAGCAAAATTCAGACACTTACAAATAAAATATGCAGCATACAAAATTAAAAAAAAAAAATCAGGTTTAATTTTAAACACTCTTTATTACGAGGCACAATAAACTTACACTTTTTAACATGACATAAATTGTCAGCAAGAACAGAAAGGCCACATTTCACACTGTCAAAGCGTAAAGCTGTAGACACGTAAAACACCATATTTTTTTTCACTCTATACTGTCACATAGACACTTCGTCACAAAAATGGCAAAATAATAGTAAAAATTTTACTCAAGTTTATAAATGTCGTTTCAAGGCAACTGACCGCTCACGTGACTTCATAATATGTCAGATCACTCGAGGGCATTCTCAGTGTTCAGGGGAGCACACAGCCGCAGTGCTATTTACAGACTCTTACAACAGCATTCTGACAACATCTTTCCCCGCCTTTAGCTAGATATCCATTTTGCAGATATGTGGACCGAAGAGAATGTGAATGAGACGCTCTTCTAGGAGATTGTAATGACCATGGCGAAAATCGAACCCATGACCTTCAAATCCCCGGTCCGACCCTAGATGCCATAGTTTGGCTACGCTATCCTCTGGCCAGTCTTAATATTTCATCCACGCTTGAACTGTACTATGATACAACCTTTCATATCGGTCTACACTAGGCTTCCCTAGAGGCTAAAAAGTATCCAGGTTACGAGAATTTGCCATTTAAATTTATAACTTGCAGCCTAAGACCTCATTTCAAATGACTTGGACACAGTAAATTTTGTGTCTCTGTTTGTGTAGACTAAACGTAGGCAGAGAGTTTCCGGACAACCAGACAACCATTATGACAGAGGTGGTAGTGACTGTGGTGGTGATGATGATATTGATGATGATGATGATGAAGAAAAAGAAGATGATGATGATTACAACAATAATTATTACTTCGGCATGTCAGCGGCATTCTCATCTTTCAGAGGAGCACGCAGTTTAACATGATATTATGTTAGTAAATAATGATCATACACATGTATACTCTCGCAGTGTGTTGTTTTTTTTTCGCTGGAATCCAATTTTCGCGGATTTCACGAGTTGTTCTTCACTCGCGAAAATTACTACCCGTGAAAACAGGCTTCGTTCAAACATTTTCAAAAGGCTTATTATTCGCAAACATTTTTAGAGGAGACAGTAGCTCGAAAGGGAAACGCAAGTGCTGTTATTTCTAGTTACAACCCTTCGTTATTTGTGGACATTATCAACTATAACATATTTCTCTTCAGCATAAAGAACAATTGCTAATTATTGTTTGTTTATGAACAGTCACGTGATGTCACTCCGGATTACTCTAGGCTATACCCACATCAGAAAACAGTCATGCGAGGCTGAGAGCCATTTCCAATTTTTCGCGAAAATCAAATCCCTACAAAAAAAAAAAAACCCACAATAAAACAAAACCAACAGTCATTTCTAATAGGCTGGTTGTGACGAGAGCGCTGTTTTAGATAATGCTGGTACGTATAATCAACATACAGGTGTATTTCGTATTGACGTATAGATGTAACACCTTATTCTACATAAACGAGAAATCTGTAGAAAAACGCATCATGCTAGCACGAGCAGACAAAATTCATCATAAAATGTTCAGGACTTCGGTTTTTCTTCTACATCATAGCATTGAAGTGCTCATGTCATCAGATTACCATGAGCTCACTAACCTTTGGGTAGGTTTGCCTGGTTGAGAAGTTTTACGGTGTTTCAGAACGATTACGGTTAAGTTACAGTCCTATATATATAGATATGATTCATTTCGCAGGATATAAGATATAGGTGTACGTCGGATTGCTACTTCCTTGACGTTCGTATATGTCCATACACTGTTCAAGCGTCACGTGGAGCGAACACATACATTGCGGTAATGCCACCAGAACCACCGGCTCAAAATAAAATTCTGAATAAAATGGTACTAAGTTTTGTGAATGGTATGTTTTATTGAATAATGGCCTCAGCAGGGGCTGTCACCATGAACGATATACAGAGAAATACCTGAGATACAGGAAGAGTAACATTGTAACTGGAGTCATCAGTACGGAAAGAATGAATACTGGCAACTCAGGAGTAGATGTAGACGACTAAGGACAAAAATATTGCACAACTGTTAACCCAAGAAGCAGTGGTGATGACAACACAGTAAATAAGCATATCAGTTTGGTTTTTTTTTTTAAATGTGAATTAAAGATGCAGACACGCGGATAAGAATGGTCAGCAAACATAGAGACTCTTCATGAATGTAAATACCGTAGAATGTAAATGGCAAGAATTTGGAAGAAAATCTAACAGCAAGAAGGAGATTGTAAAAGACAAGGGAGCTATGAGCAATAATGGATGAGTATTAACTATTCCTAATCAGCCACTAGTACAAACAACCCCGTATTTGCCATGACCTCAGAGTGAGGCTCGAAAACATAATATATGACTTATATTATAGTCATTGATAAACAAGTGTTGTAATTGGAAAACAGAGCTGGGAAGTAAGTAAATAGAGATCGGCGTTGGCCTATTCTAGCCATGTGGAAGCCTCGACTGGCCTAGTTTAGACAGGTGGAAAGCTTATGTCAGCTTTTTGGGAAAGGTCAGTTGTGAGGAAGGCCAGCAAACGAAAGGCATGACATGAAATGGAACAAACAATGGCAAGATGGAAACATCAAATTCATTTGTGCCAGAAATCAGATTTAAATATACAGTAGAAACACGAGAAAACTGGAGCATGCCCTAAAGGAGGCGTTAGCATGGTGAACCCAGTGACAACAATACACTGATTACAGATTTTGTCTCTAAGCAATGCTTGAACAGAGATGAACAATGACTCTCAGACAGCAGCTCACAAAGTCATAGGCTTACGTACACTTTTGCTCCCCCTCCCTCCCCCCCCCCCCCCNACACAAAAAAAATCATAATGTTGCCTCGCCTCATTACCCTTACACTCCCCATGAAATGACCGCACAACAATTCATCAGGCAGAGAGAAGCAATTTCAATAATGAAAGTGAACGGGAACAAGTAAACATGAAATGAAGCAATGAGCATGGAAAGGCATGAGTCCGTTACAGAAAGTGAAGTTTACAACACAGGTCAATAATGTACTGATGCATCGCCAGTACAATTCAGGAGGGAACCATCCAACGACAGTTATATCTACCTAAGAGACAAGAAAATGCTATGTTCTTGAAAAACGTCGAACTCAATGCTATGCGATTCCAAGGCTGATATTAATGGGCCTACGATAACCCCATGCGAGTATGCCTATAAACTATTCATGGTATAATTCGTCGAGCCGCAGTGCGTAAAGAATTAAATGTAGGGTGCAGGCAAACAGATCGCCATCTGACAAATCTCCAAGCATAAATGACCGTGTTTCCAATGGTTGAGAAGCGGGCTATAATGCTAGAAGCAAAAGCTACAGTTGAAAGGTCCGCTGTCCTGTTCGGACCCGTCCGGAAGGCAGCCAGGAGGAGACAAACCATAAATGGGAGGTAAGCCACGGAATTCCAGACAGTAAGAATAATAAGGGTGGTAGACATCTGCCGAGCCTGTACAGACGTGTGGGTTAGGCTACGAGCTGCAGATTGCAGCAGATGATTCTTGCCTGCAGCAGCTCCTCTATAAGTGTGTGCTATATATTTAGCTGGTGTCTTCGAGCTAAGGGAGGGGGTTTGATCGCGTCCACTGTGGCCTCGTGGAGTTCTTCGAAGATCCTCTGCTCGCTTCGAGACAGCATGTCCGCTTTTGGATATCTTCAGACTGATGATTTTAGCACGATCAACACCCAGACCTCGCAGGCCGTGTGTGCATTTATCATGGGAATTGCAGGATCCTGATGAGCGGGAAGCGGTTGTGGAAAAGGCCATGTCCTTTGTGGACTGAGAGGATGTAGATGGGCCTGTGGAGTGCTCGTTGTTATGGGTTACTACAAATATGCCAGCAGTTTCGCTGGAAAGTGGAGATGTGCCTTCTCTCGTAATGGCGTGATTAGGACGTTCAGCAATGAAAGAGCTTGCGGAGTTGTGTTGGTCAGTGATGTCTTGGTTTGACGGAGAGACTTTTTTGTTCTTCCCATGGAACCGCATTGCTAGCCTCAGGTTAAGGACTGTCATGAGAACAACAGTTCCAATAATCACAAAGGCTGTAACGTGGAGCACTGGAATAGGCGTTACTTGGAGAAGGAAACACATCTTCCCCGGTTCAGTTCCTGCCACCAGGAATGCCATCACCATGGCCCACATTAGCCACATGGCAGACACACAGTAAAAAGTTTTCAGGGGCGTGACCCACAACTTGAATTTGATTGGATACGAGACAGCCAAGAAGTTATTAATAGCCAGTCCAGAGACCGTGGACTCGCTGCACAAGAAGCCGTAATAGGTTACAAAGAGGAGACAAATGCAATTAGAGGTTAGCGGACGGAACCCCAGAACATTCATCCCGCGAACGACAGCCCAAGAAACGTTTTGTAAAAAACTGGGCAGAGAGAGGCTCATTAGGATAATTTTGAGACTCGGCTTCACGTTTTTTGGAACCAGGATGAAGAAAAAGGTCGCAATGTGACATACAGCGATTGCCACATTTATAGACAGGTCATATACCAGGTTTAAGTTTTTTGTATTGTATGACACTGATGAATTCCATCCAGAAATATTGCTCATGTTGGCTGAATTTCTTTTTTCAGACGATCATTTTACATCAGTTTCTTCTGTTCGCGGGAATGTGTTTACTGCCTCCTTTCACCACTGACTCTTTCAAAACCGACATTTATCTTTAACGTCATATTTTTACAAGCTTAGAGTACAGAATACAGGCTTCGTCTCTACCCTGCTGCTCTTTCCGTTTTACAATCTGAGCTTGTTCAAATATCAAGATGTGGAACATTTTGCAACATCTGACATCCGGAGGAGGCTTGATAAGGATCACCGCTGAAGTATCTTGAAGAATTCCTGTAATTTCAACCCGCACGAGCGACTCATTTCTGCGCTGTCTGAGTATTTAGCCTATTCTCTTCACCATGAGACTGATCCTCCAACAGAAGTGCTGTTCACCAGGAGTGGTCAAGTTGACCTACTTGAAGTAGGTTGTTTCATGGCATGAGGTATAAACGACAAGGGCAGAAGGATCCAGCACAGCCTATACGAGGAAAAGAGTAAAATCGGTCAAAAATGGCACGACACCTGTATTTGATAAGGGTATTCATGCCCATAATATGATGGCATTTCCTGGTGTTTCGATCATACTGCTCATTACGAACCAGAATCAATTGTAAATTTCACATCGAGTTCATACCTAGCAATATATATCTATATATATATCTATATCTATAGTGTGTGTGTGTGTGTGTGTGTGTGTGTGTGTGTGAGTGTGAGTGAGTGAGTATTTATGCAAGTACATGAGTGTGTGATAGTGTGATTTTGTCTGAGTGTTTATGTATACCGTTGCTTTAAATAACTCAGACAATGAACATTATCTCAATCCCTTTCAGTTGCTCTATTCCTATTTCTGTTTCTGGCTCTCGGATATGTATTCACTTGCCTTAGTGTGTCTTAAACTTGCATTGTCAGTCTTGAAAAAGTGTTTAACACGAAACGTCGACTATTTTGTTAATACGTAAATTCATTATACATTTTTCAAAAAGTTTTTCTGTCATTGGGCAGAATCATATTTAGTTTTAAGGATTATATATATCTATATCTATAGCTGTACTATTTCTTTATATCCGAAAAACCTTTTGCTTTCCCAGCTTTGGCCCACATGCTTAAAGTCACTGATTATGGCTTCCAGCGATTTGATAATTAATATCAGTTCATCCGAGACCACTTTGGACCATATGTGTTTCAAGACATCAGATGGGTGACGGGTTGATGTTGCAATGGCTATCAGACATCAGAGTCGCGGAAATCTGGCCTGGTACCTTCTTTGTGCCATTCTTAAGCGGAAAGAAACATGGCTACAGGGAGAGGGGACCACGAAAAGTACGATGGGTCTGTAGAGGCAAATTTCCTGGAATTATACCACCTTTTTAACGGTCTGTCTGCTGTCGAAGCCAGACTGGCTCATGAATAAGACTATCAAATTTATTTCAGGTATGGTACCAGAGTTTGTTCAGTAAGAACATGAACAGGATTATCAAATTTATTTCAGGTATGGTACTAGAATATTCAACAACAGCGACAACAAACCAATAAATCGCGAGATACAAATTAACGCCAATAAATTTTGAATGTATCATCTTGAAAACTAATGGTTTTCACAGAATAAGCGCCAGATTAAATATTAAATCTTGATTTTCATGACAGAGCTAAACTGTGGTTCTGCGAATAAAAGTGACACGAGTTCCTAATTGCTGCACGATAATGCCGACTGCAAAAATCATTGAAGTACACCTGCGGACGGGCAGGGGCGGGAATTTGGACCAAGGTGAAGATGTCCCCAAAAGTGCCAAGCTAGTTTTTACTTGCCAGATTCTTTCCAAAATTACCAGGTTTTTGAACATTGACACCAAAATCACCAAATAGGCAACCCTCATTGCGAGAGAATAATCGCCCAAACAGAGCAACTTTAATGAATAATCCATAATTCGCGACACATTACTTCCAAATAGAAATCAGGCCTCAAATCGAAATCAGGCCTAACCAAAACTTAACTGCCGTGGCGAGGGGGAGATGTGTGTGTGTANGGGGGGGGGGGGGAGGCGGTGTGCGGTTTCAGCCAACATTTCACTGCAAATTTCAATAAATTACGGACTGCAAATAAAAATTTATTATGAGTTTGGAGCTCACATCTCTTACTGATGGACTAAAATGAGGCGTTCGGTTTAACTGTTTGCGTTGTTCCGTGCGGCGCTGCATTTTGACCCTTTTTTGTTTGTTCCTCTCAGAAGAACGGGATGGAGGCATGGATGCATTTATTTTTAGTTTATGAATGGGATATAATTTCAAAATGGTCGAACCACGACTGGCTGATCAATTCATGTCAACAAAAAGCCCCCACCACTGTGTATACAGACTGGATCTAGGTTAATGATTAACGTTGTTTCCTTACTTTACACTTAATTAATGCACGATGTCCTGTGGCGTCGCCTGTCTTTTTCGGGGATACTAAATAAGTCTCATGGACCTTTCCCAGTTATTTTGCATCGCACACATACACAGAGTGACACACGTACAGATTCACTGCCACATCTTTTGCTTTTTATGTCTCATACAGATGACCAAACCTCACACTTTTTCTCAATTCTTTTTCCTTCAGGGTTGGTTGGTTGCTTGCTTTTTGACGGTATTTGGGTTCTCTAGAGCGGCTTCCCTGTTCTCCAATACTTCCGAAACCTAAAAATAATTTCTCCAGTGAATGAAAATCATAGTCAGGTATGAGATTTGCCTGAAAATAGAATAATATCGAATTTGTAACTATAGAGGGTTGTGATGCCCATGTTGAGCTATCCCTTGCGCCAATCATCTAGCGTAAATTCAGAGTTACGTCAGCTCTGTTTACCAAATTTGCCGAATTTCCGGGGTTCGACCTTGCTCATAATCAACAGCACAAGCCCCTGAATACTGCCCTTAAAACACGCCTAAACCTTAATCTAACTCTAAGTGTATTTCGGCTGCCTGTCACTGGCACCGCTTACATCTGACTGTTTGAGTTCCTTCATTGTTAATATTGCAGGACTCTCCCACCTAGTGCTTGGGTTAGGAATTAGAGCAGGATTAGAAAAGAGAGAACACACAAGAGAAAGTTCCTAGACAATGATAATGCTTGTATTTAAGGGCTGTCCCAAGGTTTCTTTAACTTTCCTAACCTTGTCCCTAACCCGGCTCCTAACTCTAAATCAAGCATTAAGAGTTATTGTCTTCAAAATTTGCCGGTCTTCCGGGTTTAACTAGCGTTCAGTTCAGTGCCGTGTGTACACAACCTTCTATTCCAAAAAAAATATAAGGGAAGATTCACATGTAAGACATCTTGATTACTGTATTAACTTTTGCACGAAGCCAAAGAGGAAGTACAACAGAACCTCATGTTTTCCAAAAATAATCGTACTGAAAACACTTAAATGGCTGACTCAAACTGTCTTATCCTATCCAAATATGATAAAAAGCCACCGACAAATGTTGGAGTGAGCAAATTTATCAGGGCATACAGAACTTACTCACCTTCCTTTTAAGAAACTTCAAAGTTTACTGCAGTTTTGAAGGCAAACTAAAAGGCAACCATTTATGACATGCACTATATACATTTTCTTTCACGAACTCAATCATCACAAATTCGAAATTAAAAATTTATTCCTGAATTTAGAGTTAGTGAGGTCTTACGGTAGCTTATTATCTCGAAAAGCATAGTTATATACACATGGAATAATCCCAATACCAAACTGTTTATTAAGCTACAAATCAACGATCATCATTTCACAATACAATATTATGTGCACTGTATATACCACACTGTAAAGACGCATATTCCTCACGAACTCTATTTTCACTCATCTACCAATTCTCGTGAAGCCGACACTCAGATCTCTGAGAACTAATTAATATATATATATATNATATATATATATATATATATATATATGGTCTCCTTACAAACGATATCCCAAGTATATCATTGATGTCAGAGAACAAACATGTATTTAAAATTCCTCGTTACAAACTAAAATGCTAGGGAGGCAGGTCATTCTCATACTGCGGACCTAACGTCTGGAACAGCCTACCATCAGATTTAAAAGAAGCAACAAACATCAACACCTTCAAGAAAAATCTTAAAATATATCTGTTTGACAAATATTTCCACTGAGACATGTATCTTTTACATATATATATATATATAGCTCTGTGCGAAAGATTCATACATTATTATGAATGTGCTTATTAGAATAATGGATGTGGTTGTGTGAAGGTCTATTGTTAACTCTAATGATGTATGCTAGGTGCGATTTCATGAATAATTTATTGTACATGGCCCTGAGCTCTAAAGGGGTAAGGCGCTATATAGATCAAGTTTATTATTATTTTTTTTATATTATATACTAATCATGAGATTAATGCTGTTATCATTATCAGTCATTCTCTAATTTCATACTTCCTACTTCCCTAAGTCTACCGCTCTCCCCTCCCCACCCCTCCCCTTTTTGTTAATTCCTTGCCGGAGGGCACCCATATTAGCTCAAATATTTGAATTATATTTCCTCAAAATTTCGAAACATAAATTTACTCAGTTTTCTTATGTCGTCATAACATTCGTTCAGAACATTCCTACTAACTTGAAACATGCTCGGCTTAATTTTCAGATATCCAGGACATTTTTTTCTTCTAAATACCTTAAATTGTGGACATACTATCAACAGTGGTCTTTATTCTCTATACCATTATATAATATAGTCTACATGTTCCGTCTTTATAGTATAATACACTGATAAGCGAGTCATACCTGTCGCATCCATTCACCAGCTTCTGTCTAACTGAGGATTGTCTAGAGGCTGAAACACAAGCTTTTATCTGTATGCACCGGAGCTCGACTTTCAACGTAGAACTCACGTGGCTGCCTGCTTTAGCTCTCATTAATCATCACATAAGAGAGAGATAACGGTAGATCTGTATCCTACTCGTAATGAATGAGAGAGGAGGGACTTTGATGATAACGAAACAAAAAAATGCGTGAGAGCGCCATTAGCAGTGGAGAGAGAGTGAGTGAGTGAGTGAGTGAGTGAGTGAGTGAGTGAGTGAGTGAGTGAGTGAGTGAGTGAGTGAAAGAGCGAGGGACGAAGAGAACAAATAAAAGTACAGAAGGGGAAAATTCTACTTTTGCCCACCTCTTCAGGGAAGGGTACTCGTGCAAAGCAGGAACACACACACACACACACACACACACACACACACACACACACACACACACACACACACACACACACACACACACGCGCGCGCGCGCGTGCGCACGCACTCACCGGGTTATCTAACTAAAAGAAAGGACACGAACCTGAACATGTCATACGAGTGCGCCGAGACCTCGGTGATTTGTGGGCAATGGCTTCATTAAAGATCCAACAAGGCAGTCCGTCTCATTAACTGAAGGCTCGAATCAGGTGATACTATCTGTGACATCGTTTTGAACATTAAGCTGCTTACAATTACACGTAGGCGGAGAGAGATTATTTGGTTTCCAAGAGGTTCCACTGTGCGAGCGACTTTTATACCATAGACCATAAACGGTTGAATGGCAAATATTAACAATTACATACACTGTAGGGACTCTGAATAAGTTACTGAATGTAGGTGGATACTGTGTTATGTCATTAAACTTTGAACCCCCCCCCCCCCCCCNCCCCCATCTGGGGTATAAAAGGAGAGAAAAAGCATGACGGAACACTTCACCAGTTTGAATTCCATCGCACGGCTTAAAATGGGAAGTGCTATTTTTTTTCCGAATTTGAAAAGTAAAACATTAATTCATTCTGCATAGAAACTATGCATAGCTATTTTACTGTCCCTCTAACTGTTACGACAAAGAAATTGGTATAAAAACTTCTAGTATTTGAAATACAAAAACAAATCCATCTGAGTCGAGGCAGCGTCCACGGCTATTTGCAGGCGGGCCGTGCCTTCTAACGGCATTGTTCGGAGGTCGTAGCTTTAAGAAATGTGATTCTCTGTCAGAAAACGACATTGGACAAAAGGAACGTTCACACAACAATGTACATGTTTTTGAGTTAAAAATATAGACTAAAATAGTATATGTGTTCTCTGTGATGCTTGGGGAATTAAAAATAAACAACAACCATAAAAAACAATTAATCGCGCTTCCTTTAGAAAAAAGTCAGCCGGAAAGAAGGTCATTTCTGACTAAAGGAGGCCACTTCGAAGTGACTCTCAAAGATTTAATGGTGTTATGAAATGAAAGCATGTTCACTTGCCAGTACGTCTGAACTCTTCGTCTTCATATCATTAGGTCTGCTGAGCGGTGCCAATGACTCTTAAGGATCGGGTTATTGTATTTAAAGTTTGATTCTAAAAATATCACGAAAAAAAAAACAACAAAACAACAACAACAACAACAACAACAACAATAACAACAACAACAACAACAATAACAACAACAACAACAACAACAAAACTATCCCATTCACACTATTGCCTTACAGTTTGAAAACTGAATACAATAAAGGTTGTTTAAAACTCTAAATTTTAATAGGTTTATTTTTAGGTGTCTATACAACTTCAAGAGGCATGCTCGCAACTGCATACTAAATACGTGTATATTATTTGCAGTCAGAGTTAGTATTCAGCAATTGGTGTACGCTTATAAACTTTAAACACAGAACTAGACTTTGGTTAAGTATTCCATGAGAAACGTGAATAAGTCCAGCATGAGTAAGAAGCAATAACATACATTTTTACCGCACACAAAAACTGCTAAAAACTTGCAAAAAAAGCCTTACATGGCATAAGTTTTCGTTTCTATGAGGGAAACCCAGCTATGCTGGATCCTTGAATAAAGTAAAAAAAGATCAGGAAGTGATTAAAATTAAAATCCTCTACGGGGCTTTAGCTATTGCAGATGAGGTCATGGCTTACCTTCCCCCCTCCCCCCTATTCCTGCTATGTTATGGTGGTGATGACACATTCAGGCCGGGCGAGACAGATGATCTAAATGTGGTTTAGACGTGGTTGGAGGTAGCAAGACCAGGCCAGAGTAAACCCAAAATCGGTGAAAGAATCCAGACGACGACGTGGAATAACACAGGGCGCATATAGAATCAGCGTCACCTCCAGCGCAATTTGCAGAACACATTTTTCACTGGTTGCCAAACCCCAGGAGGAAGAACTCGTGGAAATGACAGAAATTATTACTACCACCACAAATGTATACTTTTTGGAATATTCCATGAATAATCGTAATGCATGGCACAGATTACATTAAAGCATACCGCCCGCCATGCCTGATCGACTAGTCATATTTTTCATGCTCACCCTGGATCTGCTGACTGCAGCCAGGTGCGGTGGTGAGATCGATCCCAAATCTTTATAGAGATATCTAGTTTGATATGGATAGGATAATGGTTACATTACTGTGTAAACCTAGAGATAATTTGCTGACGAGTATGATACTCCTAGTCCTATGGTTTAGGACTGGCTGGAATGGACAAAAGGGACAGCCTGTCAGCAGCTATTTCTTTTTTTTCCAGCTACAACAACAGCGCTGTACTGAAAAAGAAATACATTAGCAAATGACAAAGATTCAGGCGGTTGCATGACTCATTAATACAGTGGAACCTGGCCTGGCAACCACTTGCTTATGGCTATCATTTATGAGAGGCATCGGTTCTTGGAAAGAGCGTTCCAAATTTCTACATATTTAATCTACAAATAGCGATCATCGGTCTAAGACGACTACGGTCGACTTTTCTCGTTTTCCAAATATAAAACATAAAGAAGGACACTGTGTAGTAATAAGGCAATCACATCTGGCTGATCTGGAACCTCTTAAGGTCTATTCAAACACTGCAGGGCTAAGAAGTCTGAATAATACGATTTTGTCTTTGTAATGTGTTATAAGGCAGCTCCAAGCCCATTTGGAAATCAGCGGAAAAGTCTTCTCGGCTCTTTTCCTAACCCCAATTACAGATGCATCTATAAACAATTAAACATCCCTACGAGACGCAACCACCCAGCTTAACGCTTCAAAAACAGTTATTAATAATACGAGGGCTGAGAGCAACAAGTGGAGATCTCCACTTTAAGCCATAATTGACGTTTTTGAACCTTTATTTAAGCACGAAACATCCTTCACCTGTTGAGTGAATATCAAGCACTTTGATGCGCGGATATCTAAAAGCACAATGTCAATAAATGTATATTTGAGATTATTCAAATCTTTAAAACACGATTTTCTGGAAACCACTCAAAATGGAGATATCCACTTGTGGCTCTCAGACCTCGAATAATAGTTATACCTTATATTTTGTACGGTATATAGGTCCCACCATATATTAATTTAAACCGAAACACAATCATTCGCATGAATACTCTTTCTCATTCCTTTCTCTCATTCATAAGTACTACACTCACTTACCTTCCCCACATTAATCTAAAATACTGTACTTAATCCTGTATTATAATAAAAGTGGATGTAGGTGGTCCCCTGTCTCTATTCCGTATTTTAGTGGAGCGGCACAGCTAGTCAAATTTCGTTATAAATGGAAAGCACGAATGTTTTCATAGATGTTGAGTAAAAGATATTTGTCAGATATTGGAGCACTCCAGTTGTCGCCTCTGATGACAGTGACTGCCATTTTTCAAACTGGCCACCATATTTTAAATATTATATATTTATCTGTATATGTATGTATGTATGTGTGTGTGTATGTATGTATGTATGTATGTATGTATGTATGTATGTATGTATGTATGTATGTATGTATGTATGTATGTATGTATGTATATTGTTCTATGTGTTTGTATTATGAATGAGATGTATAATAATGTATGACATTGTAAATCAATTTCCCTACGGGGTAAATAGAAATCCTATTTTCACTTTATTCATTTTCACATGAGGAATGCTTTTCATCAGAACATCGTCCAGAGCGCAGAAAATCTCATGACGGTATCTCAGTTTAAAGCCCCCCGTCAGTTTATCTACCCTTTCTGTTGATAAGAATGGTTTGTCAGCAGTATTGTTCCTGGATGTTTTCTTGTTAAAGTATTCAATTTATATGGTATAGGGGCCCAGAATTTTGCCTGATTGTCAAATGCGTCCATCCAAGTTTTTTTTTTTTGTTTGGTTGGTCGACATTCACTGTAAATCTGTTTTTAAAATGTGTTCTAATTAGATATATCATAATAATTTTCATTTTCCGCACTTATATCGTGAGAAAATTCCATAAGTCGCAATGGCATCGATACCATTTGAATTGCAAAGTGTACTCCTCTTTTAAAGTCTCGCCATGAGCTAATCAACATGTATCTTCTTTACAAGAAATGAGTTTTTGAGCTCAAGAGATAATGCTGCTTCAGAAATTAATCTGCAGCATTGAGGCATTTGGTCTTGATTTTGAAAAAAATTCGTTATATAAATTATCTCCATTTCTAACATATTTTAATTTGGTTCGTCTTGCACGGCTGACTCACAAGAAAATATATTATTGGTGAATCTGGCGAAATGTTCCGACACCATTTTCTCATGACCTCAGGTGTAATGTTAGGCCATAGATTTCATTTATAGCCATATTTATATTAAAACAACAGTCAGAAATTTGAAGTGCCCAGTAACGAGATTTATTTAGAATACATTCGTCTACCTTTTGTGCAACATTTATAGCTCTATAAAAATGCGCACATTCTAAACATATTTCGAGCTACGCTACCCCAATATTTAGAGTAGGCCGTGAAATAACCAGATTATCAGAATCAGTATTAGGGGGTAACTGACCCAAATAGTGTCATTAGTCGGCCCGATTTCTTGTCATATCCGGTGTTTTTGAGGTCTTATGGTGTTGACAATAACGTATATCTGGGACGAGTAGAAAGTTTCCTCCATGCTTACTTACCTTAGCATCTCCAGAACTTTTAAAGAGATGTGCCAAAGTCGTTCCTGGGAATGTTGGTGCTATATCCATCGGATAACAAAGTTTTCTATAAGCATGACAATAAGATATGATAAAATTTTTATTGTCCTTAATGGCACATTGTCTTGTTTACCTTTATACATAACACGCAGATTAACAATTTGATAATTTAAATCATACCAACANACACACACACACACACACACACACACACACACACACACACACACACACACACACACTGCGCACACACTCACTTTGTCCAAATATGTCAATAAAATGACAGTTCCATGTCTCGCTCAGAGTAGAGTATCACAAACAGGACTACTCGTTCCGAGTTATGGCGCTTTAATAATGCATCATCTGACTAGGTGTACATCTGTCGCTGTGCGTGGTACTAAGTCTTCTGATATTTCATTAAGCCATAACACATTATTACCATCATCGACACAATCGTCATTTTTGTCATCACTTATTATCGACATAGGTGTCTTCATCGTCATCACTATCATCACCATTTTCATCGTCGTAACAATTCTCATCATCATTATCTTTATAATTAAAATTATCATTATTACCCGTCGTCATCATCGACAGTGATAGCAAAATCATCATCTTCATTATCAACAACAGTATTTGCGATGACCAGGCTAGAAAATACAGATAAAGATTGCGAGAGTGGCCAAAACGACAGAAAAAGAAAGTATTAAAGACAGGAAAGTAGGCTATGCTTACATCGACACCAGCAATATTAATAGGAATAACGGCAGTAGCAGCAACAGTAGCAGGAGCAGAAGCAACAGCAGCAGCAGTAGTAGCACCACCATCACCAGCAGGGGCAGTAGCCGAACATCAACAACCGATTATCGCTAATGGGTGTATCTTCGCCTGTCCTTGAATACCTATGTTTCAATTACGCAAGGATATAAAATGGTATGAAAATAATGAAGATATACAACATTCTGTTGTCAATTTTTGTTTTTATCATCTTCTAAACATCGTGTTTTATCCTTCTCTTTCTTCATCTGTCCTCTGTAAAATCTAATAAAAATGTTTGTCTGTAGCTCCGCTTAATCACAACTCTTGGGGAGCATGAAAATGTTGCAATTATCGGTACACTTTTATATAGAAATGTAGCATTTGATCTATGGAAAATGTGTTTAGTGGAAGTTGCGATGACCAGCATTGCGATGTAGTGCAGTCCGCTACTTTTCAATTTAATTAGGCCACAATAATACAGGATTCAAGAGTCAAAGTCTTTATTAGGATCTGGGTCAATAACACAACAACAATAAATAATCTGTATCAAATTAAAGAAAGTGAAGACAAAGGCAAAGAAGTGAGAAAAGGGAGAGAAAGAGAGAAAGAAATGGAGGAATAAAGCAGAAAGAAAAAAAAACATGCGTTAGAACTGATGATTAATATAAATATGCATCAGTCACTTTCCTTTCTCGCCACTTTCTCATGGTCTCTCATGCAAATTGTTGTGTCTTTCGTGCGTAATCATTCTCGCTTCTTCTCACATCCAATCTCCATAGTCACGCTCTTCCGCAATAACGTACTCCTATAATTTACAGACATAGGTATATAAGTCTTCTTATAACCACATTCCGTCCATCCATCCATCCATCCATCCATCCATCCATCCATCCATCCATCCATCCATCCCATCCGCACTTTGCTTACATATACACAATTATAGACAAAAACTCCAGCGACAGATCGTATTTATGAAGATTATTTGATCAAATGAATATTTTAGAAATTTCTGTCAAAATAATGAAAGGTCTATCCATAAAATCCTCGTATTTAACACGCTTTCCCAAGTCGTTTCACAATCAGACAGGGTAATTAAAAAAGCAAACAGCTGCGACCAAATATTTTGAAAAATTTCTGGCAAAGCCATGAGTTTGTGGAAATTAAGTGCCAGCGCTTGTATCAGGGGAAACCAGTTGACGAAGATGTAGATTTGTAGAAGAGCGAGTACATACTGTAGGTCTATCTCGCTCCCGTCTCGCAGTCTACTCTTTTCTGCAGTTAGAAGCCAAAAGAATACTATACATACCACAAAGTACAGAAAGAGTATTCGAAACCTTGGCATGTTCCGGAAATTTACGGTCACCATTTTGAAATGTTTGTGAAATGGCGAAGCATATTAATCCTGTCGTTGACAGTCTAGAAGAATATAAGACTAATATCGTGGAGTCAATGCATTAAACCTGCAGCAAAACCAACAAAACATGTCTGAAAACTAATACGATGTCACCGTTGCAGACTTGTTTTGGGATAGATTTTGTGTTGTTGTTTTTTTTGAGGAGAGAGGGGAGGAGGACAGGGACGAGTCGAGAGGAA
>JAWQUT010000033.1:905763-952866 GCA_033807755.1 Ellobium chinense
GGACACTCAAACCAAGAAAGGTTGGGAACCGCTTGGTGGTTGAACATAACAAGACAGGAAAAAAACGGGATGAGTTTCATGGGCAGAGACATTTTTGACACTACGTGGGCTTGATAAGACAGACTCAAACAATATTTGAAGCGAAGGCAAGAAAGAACATAGCAAAAGGCTCGGAGGCCGACCACATGTAGGAGTTGGGAGTGGACAGGTGAAATGGGAGGTGACATGAGATGCAAGAGACAAAAGGAAGCGAATACAATAACAGTCGCTTGAGCCAAAATTGGCTTACTCTAAAAACCGTTTTATCCAAACATTCTCAAGCACTATCTTCGTCTCCTTGTCTCTCCTGTTGAAACAGACACACCTAGAGATATTGGGAGTAATTAAAACAAGCTATTCCGTTCCCACGATTTCGGTTTACCCGATTTTCATTGTATTACCCATCCGGAGGAGGAAAAGTATGGTGTGAATGGGGAGTGGCTTCTCTGAATCCTTTGCACCGCCATTGTGTGTTCAACTGAATCAAGAATACTAACAAAACATAGTTATGGACTTTAATAAAATTATATACTACTGTAAAACAAAATGGAAAATTAAAGGTAACTCCTGCACATTGTAATCAAATAGATCTTAGTTCATTGAAATGTTACTTTACGAGAGGAGCTCCCCAGCCTTTTTAACTCTCACATAAAAAGAGCTCTTTACTTTTTTTTCCGGCAATAACGATTTTTTTTTTAACATATTCATTATCTTTTTTGTTTATACTCATCTCCAAAGAAAATATATTTTGCAAACATGCCAGTGCTATCGATGAAGTAACAAAAATAAGGCAAAAATTTTGTTGAAGCAAAAGAGCTATATTGAAATAGAACTACTATTTTCATAAGTTTTAGCAGTGACAAGCCTTTTCTTTTTTTGCCAGAAGACGCAAAAGATGACAGATTTCCTTCTTATGCAAAACAAGGCCAAATATCACCTCCCGTTTCTTTTCATATAATAGGCCCACTTGTACTTGCTAAAGGCCATAGTTTTTTATAATCTCGGTGCCCTCCATCCACACCCCAGATCTTCAATTTTATAGAGATGAATGTCAAAGCCTGGAAGATAGATATTACCATTATAAGAGTAAAGTGTGTGACTTCATTCATCTGCATTAATTTCATTAATTACATTTATTTATTACATGTAGTGAATTTGTTCTTATGTAAATGCACATGAGCTAAGAAAAAAATGAATTGAACTGAATCATAAAACAGTGTTCAACTTCTTTCCCACAGTTTAATTTTCTTTACTTCCTTTCAACACTAAACGGCAGGATCCTAACCTCCAATTAAATCACTGCTGCGGGTGAACATTCAGTTAGATGCCAGAACTTGATCTTAGAATATTTTATCCTCGATGCAGTGCTCTGGTATGGTAACTATGACGCACTTAGTATTAACTGCAGACCATCTGCACATTATTATGTTCAATAGATTCTTGCGAAATATGACAGCAGGCTAGACTAAATGCCAATGCAAATGATGCTCTATCTTCAAATGCAAGCATTTAACTGTTTTTATTGATTTGTTTGTTTGTTTCTCTGTAATGTGTAAAGGGCGACCTTTTTCTTAACTTATTGGGCTCAAATTTTGAAAACTAAATAGTTTACCAGCTCCTAATAAATATGTATTTATTTTTGTTCGGAAGTGACCAGAGATGACGACGCCAATTTATATTTTCCAAAAGAAACAATATCATTACAGAGAGTTGTGCAGACTTTGCACAAGACCATAGTCTTGCCTCTTCCAATGCTTCTAGTATACTAATTCCGAAATGAGTTGTTGTTTTTTTTTAACATGTACCGATGTTTTTCATACAGAAGACAGCTATCGGATATATAATCATCCATGTCATTGATGGTCCGAGCCTCATTTTATATAAAAATGGGGTCTGACGTGAACGGAATGGCACATACATTTTTTATATTATAAGAGATAAGAATCTGATATCCTTTTCATTGTTTCTGTTTGTTGGACTGGTTCCAGCCGAACTTTAGACCAAAGCATTCATTGATAGCTTCGCCTAGCAATGAACAATCGGCCGTTACTGAGGCTGGAATCCATCCATCAAAAAGAAATAATAATAAGGATTCCTCTTCTCATTTATTGGCATATGAATTGAATATTATTTCGAATCATAACTATAGATTTTATCAGCTCATCATGCTTCACACTGAAAGACAAATGTGATGCCCATCAATACCACAATACCTGGCAACTATAATCAGTGTGGAAACAGTATGGGCAATCTGGCTTCACAACAATATTGCTATCCCATAAGAATGTAGTGCCATTGGTGAGGTAGTTTACCATGCACATGAAAACGTCGAACTTGACATGAGATATGCTGATCTCGTTACGGAGACAGTTTCTTCTTTCTTTTTTCTAAAAATAGCTTGCTGAGATGGCAGGCCTAATTCTTTATAAAATTGCTATGTTCTCAACCCTTCGTTATATATGACATACATGTACATCCTAATCCACTGGTCTTAAAAGCAGCTGAATGTATCTGTACGTCCCGAAAGTAGTATTTCCGTATCGTACTCGACTTATCACTAATCCTGATTTTCTATATAGTGAACTATTTCAATGTTTGAGGGCGCACTACAATCTAATAATAGAGCTGAGGAGCCGAAAATCCTTACTCAACAAAAATCTACGCACTGTCGAATGAGTTCATGGAAATTTGATGACATCAGGCTTGGAAGAGATAACGTAGCGAAGGGGTTCAAGTTTTTAGCTTATTTATGAATGACGCAACGAAGGGATTCAAATTTTTAGCTTATATATATGAATGACAAAGTGAAGGGATTCAAGTTTTAGCGTGTATTTGAATGACGTAACGACGGGATTCAAGTTTTGAGCTTGTATATGAATCGCGTAACGAAGGGATTCAAGTTTTCAGCTTATATATGAACGACACAGCAAGGGGATTCAAGATTTAGATTGTCAGAGGAATTGAAGTTTTCATCTTGTATATGAATTCTACAGTTGTCATCAGATTCTGGTCAAATTTCTGAACAAACCCATACCTACTAAAATTTGCATATATGACCTACATTTTCGAATACCACCTTATCTGTCAACACGGAGGAATCTTGCCTAAGAAACGGCTGCATTGTTTGCACCGTTTACATCAAAAGAGAACATCTCTGAGGAGACAAACTTCAAAAACAACTCATTGTTTTGTGTATTGATGGATTTTCCTCAAAAGTCTATAATATAGGGCATAACACATCAAGCAATGTCAGTGCTTCCTTTGAAGCTGTGTCTCTCTCCAAGATACATCTAAGAAACATAATAAAATGCCTTCCCAATTCTGTTTTAATCATGGCAAAAAAATTTCCCTAAATACACTAAAGAAAAAATTGGTCACACAATACTATCTATGATATAAGAAATAGTTTCTGTTTGAAAAACATGAAAAAGAAATGCTGCAGAAGAACTCTGTTGTTTAAGTACACCGTTAACGATCAACTAATGGAGACAGAATTGCCTGTGGTTTCAGACGAGAGTATTTTCAGCACAGATCGTGAGCAATTGTTGCGCATTTCTCTTTCAAAACATTCCACTCACTCTCTCTCTGTCTCTCTGTCTCTCTCTTTCTCTCTCTGTCTGTCTCTCTTTTTCCAGCTCTGGTTCTATATTCTTCCACCTCTGTGTTTTTATCACACACACACACACACACACACACACACACACACACACACACACACACACAGAGAACACAAAGAGAGAAAGGAGGGGACAAGAATGCAAAAACAATTATTATTCATATACATCAATCCAGACGTGCAAAGGAAGGCTTCAAACGCATCGACTTTTCGCCGTTCGCCGTGGACGGAACGACAGCCGTGCCTAGAAATAACCATAGCTCTTTATGCTTGTCTTGAGACGAGAGACCACGATATCGTTGTCACCACGGTACCCTTTTCAAAACGGACGCGGTGACCGTGCCACCTACGGTGTGAAAAGAACTTAGTGGTATATTGGCGTGTTCAGACAGGATATTTTGCCTTGTATTCTGCGCTATGGCATTGATTGAAGCAGGTTCCAGAAGCATCGACTTTACCGCGTGAACGGCATGGCGTTGTGCTTGAAAACAGAAAGTTCTTTATGTAGGTCTTTAGACGAGACGAGACGCACAACTGCACCCTGCGAGTTGATGAATCTGAAGTCTGCCTTAGACCTGGGCAACCTATGTTTGGTCCCCATGGGAGTTCGAAAAAGGCGATCCGTTTATTCTGTGGGCGGTCCAAAGCAACGGAAGTATCAGTCTTTAGCCAAGCCAATATGGCTGCGACTGACGCGGAAGAGCTAGAAAATGCGCAAACTTCTAAGTGGTGCTTGCTAAACGTATATCTTTGTCTCATTTATTAGCACATGTTGAGTTTTGCCACATTGTCCTCCACTAAAGGCCGTTGATGAAAAGTATCACCAACAGATTTGAAACCATGGATGGTGGGTGCCATGCCACCGAGCTCCAACTTCCGGTTTACGCAAAAGATACCACATTTCTAACAAATGTCTAGAAGTGCGAACAGATTCTGCCGTAATTAATGCGCAGCAACAAAAGACCATATATTTCTAGCAATTATAAGATAAATCCTTTAGCCACGTACGCCGTGAATGTACATCCCGAAATAGCGCGTCATGTCGTTTCCGGCTTATCTATACGTACTTTTCTCTACACTATGAACTCTTATTACATAGACTACAAGGTAATGAGTTCATGAAAAACCTGACGAAGCGACGGGATGAAGATCCACTGTGCAGATTCCGGAATTACCATAATTAATTGTGGACTGCATCGGTGGTATGGCCACAGAATAAAGTTGTTTTTAAAAGTGTTTAATATTTTTTGGCATATGAGTATCAAACATACAAAATAAGCGTTACAGCATAACAACACAAAGTTAAACATCATCTACATCAAATCAAGTGTATGTGGGTGGGGAAGGGAAGGAAGCATGAAGAGGGGAGAAAAAGAAATAACGAAGTCATAAAATATACTAGAGATTAGATATATACATCAAAAATAGATATAAACGAACAAATAAATACATAGCTGAATAAATAAATAAATAAATAAATAAATAAATAAATAATTAAATAAATAAATAAATAAATAAATAAATAAATAAATAAATAAAGTAGATAATATGCTTCCTAATATCTTTGCTGAAAAGAATAATTCATCCCCACAAACAATTTGTGCGCCCATTTTCGTCGTTTGGCAGTCGCAACTGCTGATCAACATTATTAAATATTAAAAACAGTGTTACATTATGCTTGCAATTTTGCCACGCAACTGCCCTCGCCAGTCTGAATGCTTAACCACGAGATTCTGTTAAGGACCTGAAAATATTGTTGTCCAAAACAATCTGGTCTTCCGCATGATTACACTTGGACAGCAATTCACCTCTTCGAATCAGCTAGTCAGGACAAACAATCTCTTGTTTGCCATAAGCTAAGAGTGAGACTTGAAGGCGTGAATGACAGAGTAATGCTTATAGTTATTGGTAAATGAGTATTGTGATAGAAACTCCGAACTGCCAAGAATATAAAAAGTGAGTGTCGGTTGGCCAAGGGGCTGAGGGTCGTGAGAGCCACATTCACGGTTGATTAAGTAAACAGGGGTCGCGAGAGCCACCTTATCGCCACTGTGACAGAATCGAATACCAGCTCTTGCATTATTTGAAGTAGGTGCGGTGACTAGTACGGCATGCATTTAAGAAATACACGAAAGGTGATACTATTTATTCACGAAGTTGAACAGACCTTAGAGAAGCTTGTTTTTTTTCCTTTTGTGTCTATCATCTTGTACAAAATGGTGCAATTTTAGGCCTATGCTATGTAAGAAATTAAAAAAAAAACACCTTACACTCTATAAATAGCTACTAAAAGTAAGTCTTGAGTTAGCTTGTTGCCACGATGAAACTGTTGGAGAGAAAGAGGATATCACTAAAAATGCTGCTTCCACAAATATAAAATGTAAATAGTACTTGCAATTTTATAATTCTAACAGCCAGCCGGATACATTAAAAACATTTTTAATGCGGCCTCATCAAAAAAATGGTCAGACGGTCCAAAGCCCATAGAACGCAGATGGAAAATGTTTTATTGTTTATAGCAGTTGCAGTCAAAATAATAGAAAGAAATAAATCATCCATCCATCCATCCATCCATCAATCCATCCATCCATCCATCCATCCATCCATCCATCCATCTATTCAGTAGCCGGTGGTTTTCAAGAGATAATAAATCGATTTATGGTATCGACTCCGCCACCCGAACCCTCCAAGGCATTTTCTTTGAAGTGCTCAGGCAATAGACACCCGATTGTGGCTCCGGGCCTAGGTGAGCCATCTGGATAACCTCTTTTTTTTTTTTAGCTTTTCGGAGAGGTCAGTTAACTTCGATTTAATTCGAATTCTCTCTTAACGAGTAGAACAACGATAAAGAGAACAGTAAGCTACAACTGTAAGTACAATAGATCTATTTCGTTTTCGGTCTTACTGAACTCTAGTCACGTGAATTAAAAGAGAATTTATGTATTTGCTGTGGAAAATGTCAGCCATGACAGCTTAAACATGTTATAATTTTATTGCATGCCACAGAAACATTTATTTTTTGTGTTTATATGTAAATTGTAGGGTAGACCGCGAGACTAGGTTATAATTTGCTGCTGTTGTAAGAGACAGTAGCATCGAAGTTTCTTTATTTCTCTACATCATTAATGGCCATGGAAGCAGTCAAGAAGTCTATTGCAAACAGTTGTCATATAGAGGTGCAATACCCTCGCCGCATAAAGCTCTCCTGTGGCCGTATGCATAATGAATACTTTAACTAACGTACTGCGTTAACTACAGTGAACACAACTAATGTTTTGTGAGTTTCCCGTGGTTACCGCCGTGTGTTAACTAACGTAAGGATTATGCATACAAAGGGCTATATGCACAGCAAGCAACTTGCGCAGTGCGCTATTCGCTATTAAATGTGTCGTCAGAAGTAACTTATAACTGAACTTGATTAACTGCCCATTCTACCAAAGGTATTGGCAGGGCGAGCAACAGAGGCCAACAATCCTAACAGTAGTCTATTTGATGGCGACAGCAACAGAGGCCAACAATCCTAACAGTAGTCTATTTGATGGCGGCAGCAACAGAGGCCAACAATCCTAACAGTAGTGTATTTGATGGCGACAGCAACAGAAGCCAACAATCCTAACAGTAGTCTATTTGATGGCGACAGCAACAGAGGCCAACAATCCTAACAGTAGTCTATTTGATGGCGACAGCATCAGAGGGCAATACTAAACTTTATGTTGAGTTCGCACTTCACCGCACAGAAAATGAACATCGTGGGACCCATTAGATTGTTCACATCGGCAGCCGATGGAAGTCCCAACATATTGATTGAAATTAAAATAATCTCTCCATTATTATTTTTCATTTTTGGTACGTTATCATGCGACGGCTGCCCAGACACAATCATTACTAAACGGTGCATGAAATCTGAAGATTGCATGTACTCAGTATGACTCAGGAAGAGTAGAGAAGAGCACGTAGCAAGGTCGAATAGTCTCGCTCTTTTAGAGATGTCTTGGCTGACATCACCAACTCACCGAAGCCTACCAAAACCTTCCCATCTAGGACATAATGGTGGTAATGAGAATAAAGCCTTCAGTAGTTGATAAAAATCATTTCATCAGGTTGCGCCTTGTGTTTAATATGTGTTAGAAGATCTCGTGAGTGAGGGACTTTGTACCTCATCAGACGTCAAATCCAGGGAAATCTGGTCTCCCACTCTCTTTGTACGTTCTCTGGCAGAATAAAGTTGCTCCCCGGGAAGAGTTTTCCGCGACGGTTTTACAAGTAAATTACACGAGGCAAGACGCATCTATTATAGTGCATGATATACAAAATTTGACTGTTGTAAATCCGACCGTTTAAGAGATATTTGCAAAACTGTTGTCCCACGAATTGTGACTCGCACTATAATAGACCTTTCCTATTCTAAAGTTGCTTTATTTCGGATGAAAGATTTCATTCGCAACTAACATTAGGTAGCCTTGTCTGTATACAGCCCCAGAAGTCATAATATATATTTACAATCCAGCACCACAGACAAACTGATGGAGGAAGATGAGAAGGAATGGAAAGAACACTACTACCAACGAATGACGTCAATAAAGGGCAGACATAGTAGAAGGGGAGCGAATATGCGAGCTTGCAGGTAACTCAAGAAGAATACACAATCACACAACAATAGAGACAATCAGCAGGGAGACTCTTCCATGGGTATTAAATCTCGGAACGGAGCATAATATAACGACCTGTCCAGAGCGCAATGATGTTGTTTTCGTGAACAAGTAAACAAGTAAAACCACAAACAATTAAGATGGCAGTGTGATGCATTAGTCTCTCCTTACATGGCCTTCCAGCTGTACTAGAGACAGTAAAACACTGTCACACAATCTCCTTTTCCACATACGGCGATTACATTCCAGGTTATCAAAGTTATCGCTTTTTTCCCATCGCAATCAATAGTGAACAGTAAAGCGTCTCCCTCTCATTAAATATAAAGGGCTCTTGTTTGTATAGATAATCCAGCCCACCACTCTATCTAGATCTAAATGTTCGCTGGAAGAAATTAAGCTATATCATATCAAAGAAACATTCATTTTTTGGCATCTTAATATGAAGTTTTATATTCTTTATCTTTTCATCTAGTTTAACTTGTCTTAACTTTATAGTTGCTGAGACAGTCACTTTTATGTGCCTTTGATTAATCCATTTTCAATGTCATATTTTTCATGTGCTGATGTCATATCAAATTACCATGCGCTCATTGGCCTTTATGTAGATTTGTTTGAGTTAAGGTTTTACTATCCTGCTGCACAAATACAGCTATATTGAGCCTCTACATAGAATTATCATAATATTTTACATTTGTACTTAGTTTCTTCTAGAAAAAGTCCACTGATTATCATCGCATCGATGCGAAGTCAAGCTAAACCATATGAGGGAATCCATATTCAAACTCACACCTTGTCATGTAAGTAAGAAATAAAACGTTGGGATGAGGCGGAAAAGACAGGGGACTACAACTTTTGGAGTGCACATGTTTGTCCGATCAAAGATATTTTTAGTATCAATATCATATCAGTCGAACAAGGAAAATGCTGAAGTCTATCCACACTGAAATATTGTTATTATTACCATTATTGTTGTTGTGAGAAATAAGAAATGGTTTTCTGAGTTCAGAGTTCAGGATATAATGCTGATTCAGACACAAAAGAAAAACTATCAGAACACACACACACACACACACACACACACACACACACACACACACACACACACACAACGGAAACATCAGAACAAGAACGGCCATTGGAGACAATGCGTGTAAATCAGTGTCAGCTCTCGGACTAAGCAAATATCAGTTTACACATGAACTCGCACATTTCATAAACTCTAATTAATGGACAGGTGCCTTGAAATTCGAGTTTGTGAGGTCTCACGCTGTCTCAAAGGAGTCCGAAAATAAGCTTATCTATAGCATATTCTTAGTCCTTCGAATACCTATGTACTCAAAAGTCAACATTCTTGTTGTAATCTCCTCATACTTCCGTGTACCATTGCAGTTGCGGTATACAAAAACCTTACGTTAATAAACGCCCTGCGGTAACCACAGGAAGCTCCCAAACATTGTTCATTGTTGTTTACGCAATTCTTTAACCAACGTATGGATTATGCATATATAACCACAGGTTCGCAACGGAGTCGTAATCGTGATGAAGCACCGTAAACGCCGAACATAAACAAACGTAGGCATACGTTAGCACTTGAAAAAACATGACATGACGAAGGGATTTAAGACAATAACGTACCGACGTTTCCCTTGAGATGAACTTTCCGGGGAAAACGGCTAAATCATATTACAGTATAACATCGAGATTTACACTTTCCTATCTTTGACATTTCGCATTAACCAGTGACGAAGGCAGTCAATAGATTATTCCATGAAGGGCTGTCCATCGGTCGCTCCAACCGATCAGCTTCACTGAAACTTTCCTCACTCATATTATTACAAGAAACTCGTTTAACGAAATTAGCGAGCGTTATTCCGAACACAAAGTTCTAAGGTATAGCTGGGTTAAGGTGAGTCGTCCTGGGGATATTGCAAAATACGCATAATGCAGACAGTTTTTGTGCTTCGTGAATTTCACAATAAACGCGCTGGACTATTTGAGCGTATTTTCACAGGAAATTCTCATGTACACAATGAAATGAATAAATGGAATATGAAAACTGGCTAACTCTTCATATTATACTCATGTTGTTGTTTTTGCTTCACCTGATAGCAGTTATACTAACTGGACAATTTCCAGGAAATAATCAAACACGGCAAAATTTCCACCGTCCAAAGCCTCCTCTTGAACCATTTCGTGGTGTGTAACCTCTTTTGCTGATCCTCAACTCTTAAAGCTTGTTCCAAAGTTTGTCATTAGCTTGAAAACAACTTATATTAGGCTGTATGTACAATGCCGTCTAACTTTGCTTGCTAATAGTAACCCGAGGAAACCCACAAAACATCAATGATATTTCCAGTTATTACCTCCGGCCCGCAAAGTTATACAGCATGGTGCATACTACCTTCAGATAACATTCCCAGAATTATAATTATTAGAGAACATTATTCCAATTTGATAAAGTTAAATACACAGCCATTCTACTGTAAACATGCCAGTCTGCTGGCACAGACAGAATTGATTGATAATAGTTATCATACAAGGCAAAAGTATAGTCATGATTCTGCAGTCGACTTCGCTCAACAGTAATAGATTTGAATTGCGATGAAGAGGGAACGCATGTTTCTGACTTCACCTCAGTACATGTTCGAATATCTGAGGATAGTTGCTGCTAAGCAAAGCGTCCAGTTACGTCGATTGCCGTCAAGCATCTTCATAGTATATTTTCTGGCATGTAATTTGGATCTTACGGTCGATGTCGCTTAATCGCAACAATTCGGGAACATGGTAACAATTTCGAATTACAGGAATAGAATATTCAGTTGCGTAAAAAAATGTTGATATTATGTGAAAGTTACCATTAAGCGGAGTCTCCTGAATTTCGCTTAGCTGCAGGTTTAATAATTGTGAAAATATCATACTTGTTCATAAACAGCTGAGAGTTAAATACTTCACACAAAATACCATATGAGATTAAGAAAGATCGAACTGTGTTGAGTATTGAGTCTCCCTCCAATCAGTGATACAAACAAGCCACTTCATGTAAATCCAGATCTATTTCTTCCCGGTCAAGTGTCAAGAACAACACCGCCTCACTAATTCACAACTTTCGCGGCCCTCGACTAGCGAGCAGCTACTTTAATCCCTATTATTTCCGCTTCAGTGATCAAATGCAAATACTACCGAAAGCCGCACGTTATAAAAATGAAGATGTTTTCGATCGCAGGGGCTTAGGCTGTGCAGTACTGTTGCGTTGTGCGCTGTTTAAACAATAAAAGGATGACATTTCTTCTAGCAAAGGCATTGGTGTCCAGAACATGTCAAATTTCATAATTTGTATCTCCCCCCCCCCCCNAAAACCACTGTTTTCCCTTTATAATTATATTTTGCCCAAAACTGAAGAAATACGACCTTGGTGGGAGGTCTCCATCAATCCGAAAGACCCTCCAAAGATAACTGTAGCGTGCTGCACAGAATATAATAATATACCGAAATATAGTCTGTGGTGTGCAGTGAGCAACAGGATTGCTTCCTACTAACTGATTAAGTTCAGGGGCCTTAATTGGAGAAAGTTGTGAATTATAATGAGGTAATAACATAATTCTGTCGTAGATTCTCCAGATAACCGACAGGAATGGCATCGTCTGTAGACCCTGCTGATGATTAAAGTTTCGTGTAAGATCGTTTACCACATTAAAAAAAGAGAGAGAGAAAGAAAAGCATTTCTTCAAGTAGTTCTCCTGGTAATGTTCATTTGACATTAGGTGAAGCAAAATGTCGGCTTTTATAACGACATACTCGTTGCACCACTTGGTATGCCCTAAAGTGGAGATTTTACATTATGCAAGAGTGCTCCAAATGCCTGAACAAGGACGATATTCTGTCTAAACTCATGGACCTAATGTCATTAATAAACCTTCTGGTTGTGCTGTTCGTACACTTGCTTGACGACGGCAGCCTTCTTGTTTCTGTGGAGCAGAAACCCTACAATGCCATGTTGTCCAAATTTTCTGAAATCACTTGACCGATTAGAATTGTTCCGAATTAGTTTATGCCAGCGAAGTCTACGTGACTCGAGACAATCTAATACTTCAACACGGATACATACTGAGCATTGAGCTATTCTGTACAATTTTATGCATCTTGGAACATCTTGAGTATCCTCAGAGATTTCGTCGCCATGGATAAATGACATTCTGGTAAAATGTCCTACCGTCTGCGTTTTCTAGTAGAGCTGCTTCAGAAACTGATCTGTAGCTGAACAACATTGACGGCATCATGGGTCTTCTGGCGGTTGTCCAAATTCAACCTACGAACCATTTAAGCTTTCGTTCCAACAACTTTCCGATTTCTTCTCTTTGAAATATCTATGTAAGGTAAAACAATCGTTTCCTTTTGACACGTGGTCTTCATGCCTTACACAGAAGGACTGAAGATTGTCCAGAATATCCGACAGCTCATCAGATATTTTAAGAAGAACTGTGGTTGTCCAAACTCGGTGAGAAAGTACATGTTTTCACTGCTGGTCCTGTTCGAAGCTTGGCTTGACGACAACAAGCAACATTTCCACCCCACGTCGCCGTTTTGTCCAAATTGGATGAAATTACATGAGATTCAGGTAATATCACGAAGTGGTACATATAGTGGAACTGGGTTGCCCATAATGTGAGGGATTCTAACCTTTATAATCTGACACAGGATGCAGCGCTTCAGGTTGCTTTGACGTACGTCTGATTTCGAAGATGGTTGGTTGTCTCCCTGACGTAGGTGAACGAGGGTACCCTGGAGATAAGTACTGCGGCATAATGTTTACCGTGTACAAAATTTCGCACACACTGATCGCCATTTGATGAACCTCCAAGCGTAGATGAATGTATTTCCTATAGTAGATAGTCGAGCGATCAAGCCACCCGCCTCACTGAGTGTCTTCAAAGTCTGAGAAGGCCCCTGATTTCTGGTGGCAACGGCCACGAGGAGACAAGACATGAAAGGTAGGTATCCCACAGAGTTCCAAATGCTCAGTACAATCAAAGTGACTGCCGTGTTGCGCACCCTTGCCTGGCGCGTCGCCCGCCCGGACGGCCGTGCTTTAGGGTTTCGTTGTGTTCCCGCAGAGGAGTCCATAGCGGTTGACTCGTTCACCGATTGGCTGGCAGAGTCTGGATCGGGACCTACGGGGTCCTCTGGAGCTATTTGGCGCCTTCGTTTCCTTCTCCCCCACATCCGAAGGCGTTGATGAATGGAGGCCACTGTTAGCCTGTTGGTTTTCCCTCCACTGGACCTTTTGTCAGGAAAAGCAGTGTCATCTTCAGCTATGGTAAATATAGATGTCGGAGCGCCGGTGTTTGCTGAGTCCATCTGCAAGCCATTATTTGTAGCTGTTTCACTTTCTACGCGGTGACCGCCGTCTAGCGGCTGAATTTTCAGTTGTGTCTGAAGCTGAAATATCAGCCTGACGTTCAGCACAGCCACAACTAGCGTGGTGAGTAGAATGACTAGGGCTTCTGTCAGGAGTTCGTATGAAGGTGAGACTATCATAGGCAAACATAGCTTTTTTCCCTGAACTTCAATAAATACATCTATGAGGCTGAAGAGAATCCAGAACATCCATACCGAGGCAATGCATATGAAAGTCTTGACAGGAGTAACCCATCGCTTGAACACGATGGGGTATGATACGGCTAAGAAGTTGTTGACAGCCAACCCTGCGACTGTGGTCTGGCCAGAAAGAACAGAAACTTGAGTGACAAAGAGTAGACACGTACATCCGTCTTCATCAGAAAATAACGGTCCACGTAACCAGATGTTGGTGGCTCGAGCCAAACCCCAGGACAAATTCTGCAGCAGCCCAGGCAAGGACAAACTTACCAGGAAGATCCTTAGACTTGGCTTGACACTCTTGGGGAAGATGATGAACAGAAATGCTATGATGTGAAATGCAACTGTGCCAGCATTCCAGATAAAGCTGCTTATTAGTGAGGGATCTTTCGAAGAGCCATTGGAAAAGACATTCACGTTGGATGTCGAGTTATCGCTACCACAAGTTCCATTCTCCAAATCAGAAACTCCTCCAGTTATGTTGGTGATGTTTTCACACATCACGTTTAACTGTTTCTTCCACGAGAATGATATCAACGAATCGATTGGGACGAGTCACGGAGTCAGTGTGATTATCAGCTGCAGTCTGAATTTCAGTAGAGTGACAGCTTTTCACAGGAGTCTTTCTACGTACTCATTTATTCCTCTACCGGGGTAATGGATAGAGTGACACCATCAGATTTCTTCCTGCTAAGTCTCTGTCAAAGTGCCGAGTATCTTGTGTCAACCAAGCTGAAGTCTCAGTCAAGCTATCTCTAGGCTGCTTCTGGTCTTAGTGCTTGGCCACACACCCGCTTTAGTCTTACAATAATCGAACAAACCTTGGGTCACAGCGGAGTCATACAGGAGGTTCCCACCGTAACTCCTGCTTGGCACGTCAGCAGTTCCTGTTTAGTCTCTGAAAGAAAATATACAGCGAGATGATCAATCACATCAAGCTCATAGTACCGGAAAGAAAATTGATGGAATAAGTATAATCCCATGCAAGATCAACAACGTTGAACGTTGTAGGGTTGTATCAGAAACGCAAGTATAGAAGGCACTTACTTTTTAGAGTTAAAGAGTAGACAACAATGGATATAAATTTGCGTCTTTAGTTCTGATATAGTTTATTATTAGGATACCCTGTCTTCTGGAACCAATTTGTGAGACTAGATAAAGCCCTCGCAATACTTGCAAGTAAAAAGCCTAATTTGCGCAGGCTGTGCATAGCTAGGGGATATGAGAATGAGATACACTCTGCCGTCCAAAAACCTGCACTCACTCTAGTCTAGTTCTCACAGGAAAGCCACTTCTACTGTTGTCATCCAGTGAAAATAGGGCTAGCCAGAACAATGATCTCTTTTGATGGAATGTCACATTTGATATGTGGATCGGTGTTTGCGAGACAAACTAATCTTTAATAAAATATTTAAAGGTCATTCTGACTGTTCAGTGCAAAAATAGATGGCACACAAGTTTCATGTAGATTCCAGCAGCGATAATAACGCCAGACCGAACAATATCATAGACGATTGCAATTTTAACAAATTTACGAGACGATCTCACATTCAATACCGTCTGTCTGTCACTGTTATGAATACTGAAAAGCTTACAATAACATCAATTTGGCTTTGTGTTCCGCCACTAGGCGACGTCGCTGTGCACTTCAGCATGAGGAAACATGAATACCATTAGCAATTAGAATGGTCCATACAGCTTCTTGATTTATTCATCAAGAAATTGCCATCTTCATGGTGTGTGTGCACGTGTGTGTGTATGTGTGTGTGTGTGTGTGTGTGTGTGTGTGTGTGTGTGTGTGTGTGTGTGTGTGTGTGTGTGTGTGTGTGTGTGTGTGTGTGTGTGTGTGTGTGCGGGCGTGCATCAGTACATGCGGACAAGGACGAATAATTTTATTCTAATCCATTCTTCTAATCTTTGAGGGAGGATAAACTAACTCCAAAAAGAGAAAAGGAAGGTAATGTCAAAATTCAAGAGTATGCTTTTTCTAAACCAACACCAGGAACAACTATATATACGATGAGATCAGATTCTTCGCAACCAATACGTTTAAAAGAAATACATTGCAATATTTATTAATGAAGAGACCCATACATCCATAATATATACCCAAGCAGAGAATTATATTTGTGCACATTGAGGCGAGCTCAACGAAAGATCGATTCAAATGAGATGAAATAGTTTAGAGAATAAGGGATGAAACGTTTTATGAGCCATAAAAAAGATTCGGTACTCGATTGCTTTCATCAACTAGAATCAATACAGCATTTATGAATATAAGAATCAATAGCTCTTCTACACTGATGAATACCAGCATTAATACGGTACTTCAATAATCAATATCAGAATTAATGATGAATGAATTAATACTGTTGAATATCAGAATTAATACTAGACTTCACTGATGAATATCAGAATTAATACTAGGCTTCACTGATGAATATCAAATTTAATAATACACTGATGAATATCCGTTACCCAAAGGGCAAGCATAGGCATAGGAAAAGAATACGTACTTTAACATTTTCTCCTGCACTTGAAAATAATGATATCTATATTTTACAACCACGCCCACTAAGAACTGGGCATAGCAGATAAAAGCATTTTTATAGAAATTCAGGCGCCGAGAAGATGAAAACCATTTCTGAGATCAGTCCCTGGAAAAGCCGGGTCTATGTATGTAAGTTTGTTTCTGTTGGGTTTCACATCCATTTTCAACACAATTACGGCTATATTAGAGATTGTACTTGAAGGACCCCGCCTCCCCATTTGGGTCACCCGTCAAGAGTGTGCCTTTTAACCACCGCCAAAAATATCCAAGGAGAAACCAGTGACCTGACGGAGCAAGAGACATGCACCTTATCTCTCTGCTGACCTGCCGGTGTGATATCACAAAGTGTCCCCCCGGTCATTCTGTGATATCACAGAGTGCCCCCCCCCCAACAAAAAATTATAAAAAATCACAGAATGCCCCCCCCTCCCCCAACATTAAATCTTTTCACAACCAGCCTCAGAGGGAGTCCGGGGGTGTATAAGCATTTATCGATTATTTAGTGAGTAATGTATGATGAGTATCGAGTACTTAAACTGATATCTTGGAATGTGTTACGAGTAACATAACATGTAAGCAAAGAGGTAGAATAAAAGAGGAATAAATAATATTGGAGCTGGGGGAGATATTTTACACTGGCATCCCCTCCCCTACCCCCCTTTCCCAACACTTTCCGGTAACCCACGGTCTCTCTGTAATATCACAAACTGACTCCCAAAAGTCATGTGATTTTGGGGAGTGGGACATTCTGTGATTTTTGGGGGAGGGGGCATTCTGTGATATCACAGAATGCCCCTCCCNCTTCAGGGGGGACACTTTGTGATGCCACACAGGCATCCATTTAACGTAGCACGGCTAACACCAGAAACTGGTCTGAAACAAGCACTCGTCCACAGGAGGTAAGACATGAAATGGACAGTGGTGGTTTTTAACTTCAGTCTAATAAGCGTACGTTATTTTTTTCCATAATATTTAAACCGCGCATATTTTCCTTTCGCCTGTTGAGAAAATACCGCAGAAATGTCCAGATTTTCACCCTGCGCGCACCACTATTACTCGTAGAGTCAGGCTAGCCGACGATTGGTCCAGACAGTGTGAGCATGCGCTTGCGCCAATCGTCTGCTAGCTTTTCTCATTTTATGACGTCAGGCAGCACGAGTAATGGCAGCCTACACAGGGTGAAACTCCCGAAAGTCCAGCTGTTTTCTCAGACATGGTCAGGCGGAAGGAAACTGTTAACATTTAGCAGTGTTTTATCACAGACTGTGGATTTTTTTTTTAGAATCTGAAGCCAATATCTATCCCTGTCCCGTCAAGAACTAATACAGCTAAACTACCATCAGTTTTCTGCAGTTACTTTGACTTCAGCGTAATATTTTAATAAATGATCATAGTTTTAATTACAAATGGCAGTAAATCTCAGCTTTACAGTGAATATTAGCGTGGCCCAATGGTTACATGGTTGGATCAGGATCCCAAGAGCGTGGGTTCGATTACCGACCATGGTAAATGCCTTGGAAAAGGATTTTATTCACATTTTTCTCAGTCCATGCGTATGCAAAATGGGTACCTGGCTATAGGCAGTGAAAGATATTGTCAGAATGATGGTGATCAGCGCCTATAAATGGCAGCGGCTTTGTATGCTCCCAAGTTCTAGAGTGATTAGGCCTGCTGGGGTAATAGTCTTGCCAAGTCGCCTGAGCATGCGAAAGCCTGGATAAGACACTTGCAAACCGCATTATTGTTTTTAATTATTATTTTTATTATCACTATCATTATTATTATTACTACAGAGTGCGAAGCTACGACAGGCATCAAGTTGACAGGTCTATTGTATAAGAAAATACCGGAGACTACTGAAAGAAACTCAATCATTTTAATCCCATAGCGCCACTGCACTAGTCATCAGAGAGAATGAAAAGTCCATCTCAAACGCTGGTAGACCTGACAGTCGCAGAGGAAAACTCATCACCAAAAAAGACATCATAATTTATAAATTCCATCAGGAAACTGTCTTCATTGTTGACGCACGTGTTATTCCTCACCTTCCATGAAAAAAACGGAATAGAACGCAGCCTTATTAATTTCTCGGGTGATCCAAAAAAGAAAACAAAATGAACAAACAAAAAACTATTTTCTTAATTCAAAACTCAAAAACTTAAAAAGGTAATGAAAAGCTTGAAAACTGGAATGAAATTTTAATCACATTAACATACAGATATAATCTATAACTGCTGCAACTTTCACTCAACTGGATGTTATTCTTCTGTCACAGCAAAGAAATTAAAAACACATGTCAAAAAGTGAATACGTCGGGGCCATTGTGTTAGGTTTTGCTGCTGCTAGACACATGTTTTTATTTTTTGTTCAGTTCTGACATAAAACTGACACCTAGATAATTGAAATTTGCAACATTAGCGGATGGTTTTTATCTTCCAACATGTGTTAAATTTTTAGTGGCATAAAATTCGAATTTTTGAAATTTTGACTTTGAAATTAGAAAAGCGCTGTTTTCAGCTGCTGGACCACGGAATATCAAAACTTTAACACAAGAGATCTACAGGAGAGCCTAGAGATTTTTAAGGACAAACTTTTCAGACTCTAAAGAAATGCTGAGTTCTGTGATCGTAAACTAAACCTCTCCACAAAACTTTGCCTCCCTCACTCACTAGAGAGAACATTTGAACAAGAATTTCCCTCCCTCCCGCATGCATAGTAACTAAAATTTTAAAAAAGGAAGATTCCTAATAAAATTGCCATGTCCATAAGTTTTTGAGCTATCATAGAAATTCCGAAACTGTCTTCAGAACTGATCTAAAATGATGAACAAAATGATATCTAAATGTGCATTCGTATCGCCTAAACTTGAGGAATAAAACCTTTCACGTCAAAACGAAAGATATCCAAAAATATCAACTTTGAGATATGATTTATTTTGACTAATATTATGCTCTATACATCATTCTACCTAGGAATATTTTTATGCTACACTTACATATTCTGTCTGTGTGACTGACTGGAGAAAATTAAGTCAAATCGATAGCTTTCGTAATGCTTTGTTGATGCGTGTAGTTCGATCTTACTAGATTATTCCTTTTTAATTCGCAGGCGGCAATGTTAAGGTAGGCAGGTGTCTGATAATGATTTAAAAGTGCCCGGAACAAAAGTGTTTTCCTCTCTGCTCTCACTCCCATGATTTTCGGTGAATGACAAGAGATCTCTCTATCGCGTATCTCGTTGTTTATCCCGGGTCGAAACTTGTCGATTATTTGCTCTCGGGCCTGTCTTCATAATGGCAGATGATTGCGATGAGTCAAATCAGTTACAAGCTCTCGGAAGCTGGCAACTCTCCGAGGAATTTGGTGCCTCTAGTGTTAGGGAATCCTGATGAGCTTCCGATCGCGGACCCAGGTCTCCGAGGTTATAATTTTTCTACAAGTACTGCGCATGCTCGACATCGTAACTTGACACTTCTTATGTTGTTTTCAGGACGGGCCAGATCACATGTTGATCGGAGCGAGTCAGCAGCAGTCGCGTTGGCTTTCATTAAGTTATATCACTTGCATCACTTGCACTTAGCGGCTGGTCTCTCAGCGCCTGGATGACGTGGGCTGATTGCCGTGACGAGAGCAGAATTGATAAACCAAATCTCATGACGGGCTTTCTAAGAAACAATAGCGAATGGTATCTTCTGGGACAATGTTACTGAGGGCCAGCATAAAACAATTATTATACACTCTACTAGGCCTTCCAGGGATTCGTTTCTCTTTCTCTCTCTCTGTCACTCCCTCTCTCTCTCTCTCGCTATATATATATATATATATGTATATATATATATATATATANATATATATATATACACATATATACATATGTATATAAAACTATAATATGCCTTTTTATTCACTTTAAAATGTCTCCAAAATGTGAAATCTTACAACATTGATACTTTATACCCTTTCTCAAGTTTCTTCTTCGCACCGATTCAGTAATACTGCTGTTTTCATTTCTCAAGAACAAACACACAAACCAACAAACAACACTTTTGAATCTATTATTTATTATTCTTTATTAGTGGGAAATTAAGGACCCATGATTTTCATAAAGTGATCTAGCAACACCTCCTCTGAGACAGTGTGAATACTTTTATGCACCATACTTTAAGATAGTAGTCTAAAGGATTTGGGTATTTATTGCACCATAATTCCTCTACAGATAACCAATAACGAATGTCCTGACGCTGGAAGGGACAGAGCAGAAGAAAAATATTTTCCTGGATACGAGATGGAACCTGAAGATATTCTTAGCCAAATCAAGGTCGTTGTCTATATTAAGGCCTGGATCAAACATCATATGGAATTCAATCATTGTAAGGCTCATTCTCACTTTGCCTTGTATTTCAGAACCTGACTTCCACCAACCAGCCTCAAGGAAACTCTCACATGGCTAATCCAATGCTAATCCAAAAGCAGTACTCATAAGGGAAATAGAGAGACCTGACGCCCTTATAGCAAAATGTAGCATGACCTAATCTTGAACTGAGAAGAAGCAACGATTTCATAGGGGCCCAAAGAGTCCCTGATAATCAGGCGTTCACACTGATCCTGGGTCGAATAAAAATTTCACGCCTAATAAAATTCGACGTGACGAAGAGGAGTGTGAATTCATGCAGTGTTGCCAGGTTGGTTATTTATAGCCAAACATGACATGTTTCCCCTCCCCCACTTCTTCTTCTAAAAAAGTGGTTCTCTCCCATAGTCCGCGCAGGTTCCCGGCAAAGATTATATACCAGTAATTTCCCTGTCAAAAAAGTCAGTCTTCGTCTCCCTTTCATTAAACTCAAATTGGCGATCAATGCCACTTTTAACGAAATCTGGTTGACTGACGGGATGGGAGCATTCATAAATATATGGCCAATAGGACGGCCGGCATCTTTCCTTCCCGTACAGTACCCGGTACTGGCAAAGGGAACGCACCTTTCGTCAGATCAGAGGGCTTATAATGGCTTACTAGAAATAGTCCAGTATGAATTGACGTCAAATTTGGGCAACCCGGACATTTTGAATAACAGGTCCAAATTTTCACCACAGTTAGATATGGGTGTCTACCATCTGTACAAATAATATTAAAATTTTTGGAGGTATGGAACACTGTCGTTTACAGGATTACGTAACGGCATGTAATTATTTAAGAGAAGAAAGGAGTTTTTGCTCGTCTCATCGATGCCGGCTGCTTATATTTCACCTGATATTTGCTAGCTTACCATAAAAGTGCAACATCTGCAGAGACGAATGACGCTGATTTTTCGCACCAGTTATCTCCCTTTACCATACCAAAGACAAAAAAAATGAACCTATATAGAAATTACGCATAATTTTGCACTTTTTTGTTATTTCCCAAATGTCCATAAAGTTAGAACAAAATAAATGGTATCAGTAAAATAGAACATTCTCTTGTCTTTATAAAAAAAATAATTGAAAATTCTAGTTTCATTTTTTAATAGCATACTTCGCCTCCAAATGAAGCATAGCTAGTAAGTATGACCTGTGGGTAGGATGCTTAAGACTTGACACAACCGACGTGCCGGAAATGATAATTATTGATCCACACCTTTAAAACATGCAGAATAGAATATCGAAAACACAGGAACAATTGAAGTGTCATATATTGCTCTATGTCGACATGCAAGAATTTTTCTCAGGACATCTGAGAAAATTTTCAGACGATCTAGATCTATTTACACTAAAATCACAGTTAAGGAAAAAACCAATCGAAACCCAAAAGTACATGAATGTTGCACAAGACAGCCGGAAAACCTTTTGATGTGTTTATTGCACGAATCTGATTCATAAAATCTATTGAACAACATCTCCACCCTGCCTCAATGTTGACTGAAAGTATGCATAAACAGTATTTCAAAACCATTCTAATGTGGCACAAATGAGGTGTGACCAAGTCATGGACCTGGTCTTAATTATTCTCATAGCCATGCCTCGTTCTATTTCAAACGTATAGCTATCTATGGTAAGCTAGCAGATAATTATCAGCATAATAATACTGTATGCAACCTGCAGTTTTGACCTTTACATGGAGTCACGCAGTGTAAGTCGACATAGTCAGGCTTCAGCTTTACGCTCTCATTTTGAATACTCTGCCCATTGCTTGATATGTGGGGACGAACTAGATGGAAGGAAAAAAGGTTCTAGATCAGGTGATATCAGTAAGGTATCGTATGTGTGTGAAAAAAGCAAAAAATGTGCCGTGAAGGATACGTTGCTAGCTGAAAGCGAAACCCGTGTAGACAGCATAGCGCGTAATGTTAAGTCACGTATTGAATTTGCTGAGGACATTGTAGCTGCAGGTGCTCGATATCACAGGAAGTGTTTTCAGAGATTCGTAACTGGCTTAGGTGCTGGAGAGCCGACCACATTAGTGAATACACGTAATTTCGACACATGCAACAACGAGGCATTTCTTCATCTTTGTGCGTGGCTGAATGAACCTGATCAAAGATCCAGGCAGATAACTCTCACTGACATTAGAGAGAAATTATTGTCATATCTACCTGTTGAAATACCAGGCTACTCCAAGAAACACATTAAATGACGTCTTTCTGAATACTTTGGGGATAAAATTTATATCGCTGACAGTCAGGGTAAAGAGTCAGTGCTGTCTTTCAAGGACACAGCATCGTCACTTTTACATAAAGTGTGCATAGATGAGTCAGGAGATCATAGCCAGCCCGACAACGTCAGAGCTGCCATTTCACTCGGCAAAATTATTAAGAATGAACTACAAAGCCTTGAAAAACCGGAATGTTTACGGTCAGAAGAAATAAAAATCTGTTCTGGTGTGGAACGTGGACCGATCTGACCATTGAGCAAACCTTGATGAGAGCAAGCAAGACCACAGGCGGTCTTATCAATATTACCCACAGAGAAGGGGCAAAGATGAAATGGCTGCTGTCAGCTCATAATAGTTTCACCCTACGCCGATTCCCTTAGATCACTGGCCCAAACCACTGGTGATACAGGATCAGGTCACCACAAAGAAACCAAGCCATCAAATGTGAAGAAATTCCATGAAGATCTGATAAAGCTTGTTGAATATTTGAAGGACCACAACCCATTCATGTCCACTAACAAGAACGAGTTAAGGAACATAGCAACCGGGATGATTGCTGATGATAGAGTGAACGTGGACCAAGCAGTTGACATAGGAGCAAGGATACAGAACTCATTGACAGGAAAATTCTTTGGTGATGCCAGGATAAAGAAATGTGAGCAAGCGGTTACATTTTCCGTTATGATGAAACCAGTGACAGTGGGCAAAGAAAGTGTGCACATGTCTTCAGCGGAACTTTATCAAAGGCTCGTTTCCATAGCATACGCAGAAGGAACAGCGAAACCTGAAATTTTCGCTTATGAACTGTCCGCGGTTTCACCGTCGCTTTTTAACGATGATGGATCAATGCGAAAATGTGATAAGTCTCAACTCAGTAGATATATTATGAAGTTGGATCCAAACATTACAGTGAAAGACTCCCCTCACCAGACAGCCCTTGTCGTCGATGGATGTGCCTTACTACACAAAATTCCATGGCCAAAGGTTGGAACGATAGAATCTGTGTGCCAAGCATTCGTGGCGTCTGCGACTCAGAAAGCACGTAGTTCTACTGAAATCTGTATTGTCTTTGACAACTATGACTTTGTCACAACAAAAGAACCAGAGCAAAAGAGGCGAAAGCTACATCATCCAGCACAAGCAACTTTGGTTATCACTTCCGGCACCCATGTACCGATGAATAAGGAGGCATTTCTGTCTAACAAGGCAAACAAGCAGAATTTGATAAACCTCCTGTCATCATACATAATGAAAGCAGGCATACCTGTTCAAGATGCTGGCGAAGAGGGTGATGCAGATACTGTGATAGTCAGTAAAGCTCTGGAGCTTTCCGAAGCTCACCAANGCCTTACTACACAAAATTCCATGGCCAAAGGTTGGAACGATAGAATCTGTGTGCCAAGCATTCGTGGCGTCTGCGACTCAGAAAGCACGTAGTTCTACTGAAATCTGTATTGTCTTTGACAACTATGACTTTGTCACAACAAAAGAACCAGAGCAAAAGAGGCGAAAGCTACATCATCCAGCACAAGCAACTTTGGTTATCACTTCCAGCACCCATGTACCGATGAATAAGGAGGCATTTCTGTCCAACAAGGCAAACAAGCAGAATTTGATAAACCTCCTGTCATCATACATAATGAAAGCAGGCATACCTGTTCAAGATGCTGGCAAAGAGGGTGATGCAGATACTGTGATAGTCAGTAAAGCTCTGGAGCTTTCCGAAGCTCACCAACACGTGGCAGTTGAGGCATGTGATACATCAAAAGCATGTTTTAATGTAACTCATGGTTTTAATATTCAGCTACAAATAATATAAATAACGCAGACGCCATTAGTTACGACGTATAGTATGAACTCTGAGCATGTATTTTAATTGCCCACATTGTTCACCTTTCAAAATTGAGAACAAGAATGAAAACGTTTATGCTTCATGTCCATTTTAACATATGTTTACAAAAGTTAATATTATCATGTTCCAATTATTGTCCACAGGCAGGCTAGTGATCCTTTCTTAACCTTAAAAATGAAACTAAATGTCGTTGTATGAAACATACATATGCTATTAATATTAATTGATTAAGACGACTGATGTTTTGGTAATGCAATGCAAATCATTCACTATTATCGCTATTTATATTAAATGAGTTATTATTTTACTCATTATCCTTTTCATCTATCGTCTTCTCAAGGATGATAAGATAATATATAGATTACTATTTTTGAAAAATACATTTCAATCAGTTCTTTTACTGCGAAATAACACTTTCTTATCAACTGACCTTTAAGTCGTATTGTAACACAGGTTCATAATATGTATGTTTTATATTACAAAGCATGCACTTTTTTTACACGCATACCGGCAACCACAATCACAAACAAGCACTGCATTCGTGCAAATATTTTTTCTTTTGAAAAGAAAGTTACTGGTATTACTGAAATACCGCATAGTACATAACACCTAAGTTTTCTGCACATCGTATTAAATACTTCAAATATAATCATGACGCCTGTTTTCAATAGTATTAGTTTTGCCTTTTCATATTCGTATTCGTTAAATTAGTTTGAGTTTTTCTTTGATTACATTGCTCAGCCTTGAACTTTAATGTTTTTAAACACAGTGTATTTGCATATAATTGTATTTTTTGCTTTATTACTTCAACTTGCCATCATCTCTTCGGGGTTATTGTTGATATCAGTATTATAATTTTATGTTATTTTTGTTTGTGGCTACAAGGCCGGCTTTTATTTTGCCTGACTTCTCGTTAAAGGTCAAGTTTTCGATTATACATATATTCTATGTAACTGGCAAAAACTGTAAATATTAAAAAAATGCCGTGCTTCTAATTACAGAGTGTCCATAACGGTCCTTACAATAACACCTACACCAGATATGCCGCACAAATTGACGCAGCATAGCTTGTTGAAAATCGCTCCCAGATTTCCAAATATAACCTTATGGACTGGAGCTAAACATGTTTGAAAAATCCAAAGGGTGTTCTTTCATTTGATGTAGAGCTATAATTCTTTTGTGTGAAAGCGTTTTCTTAAAACGAGAAAAACACACATTTTTTCGCCTTGAAAGGGGGTACACATTTTGATATTAAATATAGCGGGTAAGGGGGACAACTCTTGTCTAAATTTTGATGCCCACTTCTTTTGTACTAGTTGTATAGTACCTAAAAAGTGTTTATATATATGTGATATGTTTTTTAGTATTTTTATATTGTTATTGAAATTTGCCTTTTTATTTCCTCATTTTTAGATGCTGTTACGAAATCCATTATATAACACTGTTCCATACCTTCTAAAAAATAAAAAAAAATTGGACGTATAGTAGAGACACATAGCTACCTTTGGCAAAATGTCCGGGTTAATGTCAATTCTTACTGGACTAAAAGCTCTTTGATCAGATAATCCGTCACGTGATGAGGAATCTGATTAGTGGCTACCATTTAAAAGATTCTCTTTCTTTGGCTGACACACCTGCTCTCAATTTCGGACGTATTAATGAATTAGAAGGTTGATCTGCAGGTAGAGCGAATAAGAACATACTTTTTTTGTCTGTCACCAAGAGCTGTCTATAGTGTCGGTCTCTAATAGCTTCAAGTAATTATGTGATCAAAACCTTAAAATATGCCACATAAGTAAAGGATTATTATGGAAACGTGAAGTAACATTCCCCCTGTTTAGTGGGTATATCTTTCCGTGAGAATGTTTTCGTCTTCTTTATTTCCCATAGAAAAGCATATAATAACAGGGTTCAAACTTTTTTTTAACCTCAAATTTGTTTCCCTTCATTACACACGTAACCAATAATTATAATAAGTTTGATAACTATTCCACCATTTTAGCTCTGCAGCTCCTCTGTCCTTCTATATGTGCACCTTCTTATCAACGGTCCTCTCCTGTTTCTAATAGGAGTCCGCCTCTACCTTTCACTTTCATTACAGAACAAGAAATCCCACAGCTTTGACGTTTTAATATGTATGTTTTACGAAGCGATCAATATTCTTCACTTGAGTTGGGTGTTTATCTGCAAACATCAACAACGAAATGTCACCTTGGGTCGTACATTACACTCTTCTAAGGAACCACACGGCTGCGTTCTTGAGATCCTGCAGGGCGCCTCTCTCTTCTCACTGCAGAATTACATTTACCGTCAATTTTGAGAAATCTGATATTTACAATAAATTTCAAGAAATCGGACATTATTATGTCTAATAGAACTTCTGATGTTGAATACATGTACACCGTTCATCACATTTTCATATTGATAGCATAATGATAGTAGTGTAACAAACGATACCGCTCTCTGATGACCAAGTTCCACACTCTTCCAAAATACTGAAAACAAATCGTAAAATGGCTTGCTACTATCTCATCAGCATGTTTTAAAGCAACCAGACATACTGTATCAAAATGACATTCAGTCGGGGTTTTATCTATTGAAAATTGTGGTTATAAAATACTAAATAATAATGGAAGATAACAGGGTAAATTTTGTCGCAATTTCTCACAACAGCATACGTCAGCTTCACGTGTGCTTCTTGATATAAAATCACGTGCTTGTAAATTTACTTAAAAACAATTGACACTCTCGTCACGAGTGAGAGATTAAGCTGTCAGCCATCAGTGCAAATCGTTGATGTTGACGTTTAAGGGTGGGGCTTCATAAATTAGGTTATATGCAAATTTTGGTATAATATTGTTGAGAATTTATTCAAGGCCGTTTCTAAAAGCAGTATCGGAACTCACAAACAAGTTCAGTTTTTCAGGTAGACAAAATATGCTCACTTAAGGGTAAACGTCAAATATAGCAATAACAGCGTCTCACTTCAATATTTGAACCACAGAGTAATTGGGAAAGTTCTGGTCACGAGAGAACAAAACAACTGGTTATTCCTCTATGTAGTTTCTGCATCAAAGATCAATGGGTGGAAAACAGCAAATTCCCTAATCCAACATGGGTGAATGCAACAATACGCAACATCAAAATATTTTGTGCGAGTCCCCTCAACTATACAGAGATAAGCAGAATACACAGTCAAAGCCATCAAATGTTTTCAGGTAAAAATTGCAAGTCAGCAGAAAGTTATTTTTAATGGTGCACCAGCAGCCAAATCAGTTTATGTGGATAATCCTATGGCGTAATGCACAATCCCTACGTTAATTAACGCATCGCGGTAGCCATGGAAACTCCCAAAACATTAGTGGTGTTCGTTGTAGTTAACGCAGAGCGTTAATCAGCGTATGGATTATGCATACACCACTGGTCTTCATCTTTAATATTTGATCATTGGTTCACACATGCCAAGTCAGTTACATTGTATGCAAGCGGCCGTTACATTTAGGTTTTAACGTTTAAAAATACCACTTGAACGACACTTGACTGTGGTTTACTGTTTTAAAGAGGATTGTCTTGTTATTGTTGTATCACAAAATGGAGTTGATAAGCACTTTCCTTTTAACAGTTAACATACTCCGAACATCCTCATCCTACGTATGTAAAGCATTTCTGCCACGTCAGTTACGACTTTTAGAATGCCATTAAACCTCAGCTGAATATTTTATTTTGCATTTATCAACGCAGTAACCAAGCAAACTGCCTTGCTCCACAAAGTTCTACATTTCTTTAACATTGACACTTACTGTTCTGAGCATCTTTTGTTCTCTTGGTGTTGACTGATGCCACATCAGTTACGCTGGAAGTACCTTTAATAATTTTGTATGTAATACAGTCTACTCCGCTTAATGGCAATCCCGATAATCGCAACTTTCACTTAATCGCAACAGTTCCCACATAACAATATTATATCTTTCCACATAAAAGTTACTGGATAATTGCGACTTCTTTACTCGCAACTGTTCTGTGCTCCCGAGAAGTTGCGATTAAGCAGAACTAACTACATTAAGACTCTTCATGTTACCTGCGATCCAGTTTTCTCTCTACTTTTAAAATGGTTTAAGGACAACGACAATATAGTCTACATCAACACGAAAGAGATATGATCCTGGCTACTAATATGACATTCCTGAAATAGCAGCTTTGTTCTCTGACTGCCGTGCTAAGAGATTGAGACTGTTAAAGAGAGAGTCCCAGTATCTGCCCTCTCTTCCACGGTAGGAATGGGCGATACCAGCCAGAATGGAATCGGCTAAATTCCAAGCACATTAATTTCCGATCTTCGAACTAGGAGAATCGAGTGCAATTTAAAGCCTACTTCTTACTGAGTACTTCTTGCTTCGCCACTATTGCTCATCTAATCAAGCATAATCATTATGTTTGTATTAATTAAGTATAAGAGTCAAGCCGTGCACAACTTTTCTCATCGCGAGCGGGAAAGCGTGACAAAAAAGAATCTTAGATTTATAAAAAAAGATTTTGAATAGAACATTGTCCACTCTATGAATTTTCGATGAAAAGAGAGCTAATTTTACCTGAAAAATAACTTTTGATGGCTTTTCCAACGATGAAATCGAAACTCGATTCACTATAGTATTTGGTACACGTTCCATTTATAGTCGAGAACAAAGTGCAGGAACTGGAATCAGCCTATCATGAATTCCAGGCGGACGGATGAAGCTAGAGCGAGGCAAGGCACGTTATCCGAAACCCAGCGCGCGGGACAGTGTTATACCTGCTTGGCACAGCTCTGCAACCTTCGCTTGTCCTTTTATGAATGTTGCTGCCACTATTTTTACTTGAGCTAAAGATGATATTATAATATGAGAAATGAAGGACTCGATGGGACATTGATCCCTTCATTGTTTCGATCTGTCCCCGCATTTATTTGTGTTCTTGTTTCTCTCCACTCATCTGATTTGTTTTTGACATTTTAAAACGAAACAAAACAAAAAATGATAAATAGTCATTGCAGAATTTGAATGTTCTTAAGGAAATAACAACAGAACCAAGACCAGTACGGACTTTACTACTACCAGCACTACTACTGTTACTATAACTATTACTACTACTGTTATTACCTCTACTACAACTGCTACCACCATCATCATCACTACTACTACAACTACTACTACTGCTGCTGCTGCTGCTCCTCCTCCTCTTATTACTACTACCACTACTACTACTACTACTACTTCTACTACTACAACAACTACTGCTATTACTATTACCACTACTACTGCTACTGCTACTGCCACTACTACTATTACTACTACTACTACTGCTGCTGCTGCTGTTCCTCCTCCTTCTACAACTACTACCACTGCTACTACTACTTCTACTACTACTACTACTACTACTACAACAACTACTACTATTACCGCTACTATTACTACTACTACTACTCCTACTACTACTTCTACTGCTGCTGCTGCTGCTGTTGCTTCTACTACAATAACTAAGGTATATGTTCTACTGCAGCTACTACGAGTTTTAATTCTACTTCCGCACTATTATCACTCACTGCTGCTGCTGTTATTGCTGCTACTACCACTAATATAACGACTACTACAACAATTACAGTACTACAGTTTTACTGCAAAAACTACCAATAGTGCTACTCCTAGTACTACTACTGCTGCTGATACTGCTGTTCCTACAACTAGCATTAGTAATACTGAAAGTTATAATGATAGTGATACAGGTATTACTACTATTAATACTAGTAATAAGATCCTGCTGCTGCCACTACAACGACTACTACTACTGCTACTGCTATTGCTATTATTACTACTAATACTATAATAACAACAACTACTACTGCCACTACTACTACTAATACTACTGCCACTACTACAACTACTGCTACTACTACTATTACTACTACCACCACCGCTATTCCTACTACCACTCCTTTTCCCCCTCTTCCTTCTCCTCCTCCTACTACTTCTCCCACCACACCCACTTCCAGGGCTAATATTGCCACAACCACTCCTACTACTGAAACAAAAATTAATGGCCTAATAATACCATTATTACTATAATAACAGTAATAATAAAAAGCGTTAACACTGCTTTTACTATACTTCTACCTCTACCCCCCCCCCCNCCCCCCCACTACTCCAGCACAATAACAACAACTTCCACTGCAACCACTTCTACCACGATCTTCCCCCTCTACCACTACTACTCCTCGATACCGCTACAATTTTACTGCCACCATAGCTACCACCACAGAATAAAATAGTACACAGAGAAGCTACCATTGATTATTGCTTCTACCTCCTCCTCGACAACAACAGTCATACTCATTATAAACCCTAAAAGAAAAGGAGTTAATGATATCTGTCACCACTCATCTCTCTGCCCTCTCCATCGAGACAAAAAAAAAAAAAGATTAGTAGTTCACCCCGCCCATCTAATTCCACTATTGGAGATTAGAGAGTTTACCTCCTTATTATTTGCCAGATCATTGTGAGCGCGCTCAGAAGGCTGTAACAATATGCTGACCCAATATTCCAGCGTGAGCACCCACACTACTATTATCATCATTATTACCAACTGACTTTTCCGAAAAGTTAAAAAAAAAAAGCTTTCCTCATTGCTAAACTAGATCAATCACTTTTATTTTTGTTTACAATTCGCATCTCTGTTTCCCAATTACAACTCATGTTTACCAATAACTGTGAGCATTTTCAGTCTTAGCTTTCGAGCTTTGTTTGTCCTAGCTGGTTGATTCGGAAAGACGATTTGTTGTGTATCGATATCGAATTACGTTTCTACAATCTATAGTATTTATTTTTTGATTTTAGTATATATTTCTCCCATGAGCATGATAATGTGATGTCTGTCTGTCTGTCTGGCTGTCTGTCTGTCTGTGTGGCTGTCTGTCTGTTTGCATGCCTCCTTGTCTGTCTGTCTGTCTGTTTGCATGCCTCCTTGTCTGTCTGTCTGTCTGTCTGTCTGTCTGTCTGCCTGCCTTGTTATTTTTTGTCTGTCTGCTTGTCTGCAACAGACAAAGCGAGAGAAGTACCAAACATTAACATATTTTTTCTCAGAATATGGGAAATATGACCAGAATGTAAAAAAAATCTGTGATCCCTACCGACAGGCATTGGAGACAGCTAAAATGAGGTTAAAAGGAATACTGACTATAGCGGTTTAGAAGCTGAAACAAATGAACAGAGTATGTGCGAAGGCACAGAAAATTGATAACGGCTTTTTAGTTAAAGTGCCATACAAACATTCTAAAAGTCTTCGGATAGCTGGAAGAATAAAGATGTTCAGCCTCAAAACCCTCAAAATTAAAGAAAATTGTCTGTTGAACAGTTTAAAGAATACGAAACTGGGTTATTTTAGTCGTACAGAAATGCTAATTCCCGAGGTCTAGAAAGAAATTCCTAGGAAACAAGATTTCTCAAACAGCGTGGGAGGGCGGCATTGGAGAAAAGGCATCGACGTCATCTTGTTGCGTTTACGGTGAAAGAATTCTTAACCCATTTCCTGTTTCACCGACTCGCATCTTCGTCAGAATCAGGCAATTAACTTGAAGTTTCCTGCTCAGCCAGATCTGTTGATTTCCTTGCTCTTCAAATCTTACTCTCATGCCCTGATCAATGATCATCTAAGATTACAAGGTCAAATAATTACACTAATCTTGTGTTGTTATTGTTGTTTTGGCGTGTCCGCTCAATTGATATTGTCAGTGTATAATGCGCAATAATAAAGTTCTGACGACTTCCTTCTTCCTCTTAGATCACAGTTATAAAGGGCTACGTTTGTTAGGTCTTCTTCGAATATGATACGGGCGGTAGAGCCAATGAGCGGAGTCCGCTGTCGAGGGACGGCCCATTCATACTCAAAATGACGTCATTTCATTCTCAAAATGACATCAAAGAAGACTAAACAAACGCAGCTAAGATCATTTCAAGAGGTGACCATTTATAGACTAGACCCACAACTATACAAACTGGTCTATAGTTTAGACGGGCCAGGAGACAACAGTTTCGTCCAGGTTCCGCTTCACAACGAGGAGAAGATATAGTCTAAGTTCTATTCTACTTCTGTTTTTCAAAGGTCGTGGGCCAACACGGTATAGCACACAGTTTGTGGCGCACAGTATGACGCACACTTGGGCAAATGAACACAGATCAGCAACACGGTAGGAGACAGAATGTTCCTGGCAAAGTCGTACACTGACAGTAATTGTGAAGAAAGAGTAGCAAATTGTAAATGTTTACAACTTAACCAGGACTGATTTCAGAACCAAGGGAACCTCCGTATTAAGTATTCATGTAATGAGCATACCATGTTATTAAAATGAATTGTATAAACTTAGTATGCATAGCTATAGTATTATTATATCATTCATTATTTCAAATAGGTCTCAGTAATAGATACATTTTTTTTCCATGCGCCAAGGCTTACTTATTATCGAGGTTCCATTGTAAAGCACTGCACAGAACTTCATTACGAAGCAGTGTAAATATTTTTGTTATCTCCCTTAATTCTCTCATGCCTTTCCCTCTTTATTTAAACACGTCTCGTAATTTAGGATACCTTTGACACGATAAAAGAATGACAGAGTGTAAATGACAGCCTTGTTTTTAGAACTGAGCCATTGTCGTTGAACTTTGAAAGCTGACAATGACACCCGCCCTTGTATGTAATTTTCAGCTGTTAAAGCATTATGACCTGCCCTTTGCTTTCTTATGAGTGCATGATTACAAAATCTGCTCATTTATTATGCAGATTTGTGAGTGAGCTGTTTGGGGCATTGAAAGTTCAAACTAAGCTATCTACATACCACCACATAGTGGTTTTCTTTTTATTTTCTCTCTCTCTCTTCTTTCTCTCACCCTCTCTCTCCTTCTCTCTCAACTCACCTAATTTTCCCCCCTGCTAAAGCTCTGGTCTGCTAATCCGTCTATTAAAGTATCCATCTCAAATAAGGTCATGAAGTGTTGGCGGACCGACTTCCTGTTTAGAACAATTGGAAAGAGGGTAGATCTACGGTGTTTTGAAGCCTAAGTAGTGACGAGCTAGCTATCAACGTCACAAGATTTAAGTCGAATTTGATATCTTAATAAGTCCAGGTCAAAGGCGCCATTAGCTTCTAAAACGAAATATGGTATAGCTTGAAAATGCCTCCTGAAAGTTTTCACAACTTGTATGGCCAGAGAGCAGTGACAAACATTATCATGAGATGTATATTTAATTTGAAATGTTTCTCGAATCCCTTATTATGAACAGTCAACGATGGAGTATAATATGATTGGGCCAGGTGTTGAACACGGAAACATGAAAAAAAAAAAAATAATGGAGAAGTGTGAGTGTAGTGAGCGAAGCGTATAGCAAGGGGACCAAAAACGAAACAAAATGTGTACAAAACGGAAAAGTCACATGTCTGCAGCGAGGGGCGATATTTTTTGCGAATATAGAGAGGGGAATCTATGTGTCCATCGTAGTTAGTAGCTACTTCGTTATTATGGAGACGACTTCATAACTTTTGCTGCATAAATTCCACTGGATGCTGGAAGAGAGCACGGTTAATTCTGCATTATTTTATGCCATATCCTCTATTACGCCACACGGTTCAGACTTCTGACTAAGCGGTGAACGGATGTTTGGCTAACAGACGTTTGGCCGACAGATGTTTGGCCGACAGGACGTTTGACCGACCGGACTTTTGACCGACTGGACGATCGGCCGACCGGACGATTGGCCGACTTTTGTGATGTTTTTTTGTTGGAAAAGGGGGGNGGGGGGGGGGGGGAAGGGGCGTACCTTGCTTTTATTTCAGTTTCAGACTTATTTAATCATTCAATTCAAGACAGAAGAGTGAGAGAAACACAAGTGACAAAAAGTGATCACAACTGATAAGAGAGGATGAGAGGGTTTTACAAACTACATATTGTGAGCAATCAAGAGTAATTTAGTAATCATACTGTCGAACGTGCATATTAATAAAATACAATTATGACGCGCAGTTTCCAAGAAACAGTGATAGTACCGATCGAAACGATGAGAAGCGATGTGACAGTCAATAACCAGATCAGCTGACGAAATGTCGAATGCGACTGTGGCGAAATATCTAGATTTGGTTTTTAGATGGCAGATTTGCCACGTTGAGAATTCACTTGCGTCGAAAACAATTCACCTAATTGATAAACGTTCCTAAAATTGTTCGCATTTTCTTTGTCAAAATACTTAGCGAACGTAATTCACTTATGTGTATGTGTGTATGTGTGTATGTGTTTATGTGCCTGTGTTTACTTGTGTGTATGTGTATGCGTGTTTTTGTGTTTATGACAGATTCCTGTTAGTTATATTCTGTCTGGGTATGGCATCACAACGTGCAATACAGGCAATAAAAAAGGCGTCTTGTTTTGGCATACAATTATAAATGTCAAATTTCACGTACATTTGTTCCATACTTACTATGTACATGAGGTTTGTTCAAAAACCCAGAGAAAGCAAGAAAATTATCGTGAGCCAAAAAGAAAGTGGAAAAAAAAATGTCGGCCAAACGTCCATGCAGCCAATTGTCCTGTCGGCCAAACGTCCGGTCGGTCAATAGTCCGTCGGCGAAATATCCGTCGGCCAAACGTCCGTCGGCCAAACGTCCGGACAGGGCTAACCATGTGTTGTTGCGAGACTGCGTGAAACAGCCGTTGACCTATGATCTCAGGCTCACAACTTTTTACCAAAGATTCACCTTACACTGGGTCAATTCCCTGTAAATATAATATATGTAGTCAATTCGTGTTGACGTATAAAGTCTTATTCCATAAATAAGGTCAAATGAAAATGTTGGCATTCTAGCCCACTTCTGTTCTTGCCTCTGAACGTCACACGCGTTAAGTCCAGTAGCTTCTTACATCATCAATCGGAGCCACCTGGGTCGATTAAAGGTCAACGCTCTAAAACTAGATCGCTCGAGGATTAAAGTTCAGCGGGAAGCGTTCTTAGGTGCCCTATTTGCTCAGAATTATAATCCAATTCTGATGACAGTATCTGAATTCATTGGCCAGCTCAAAATGATAAGTACGAATAGTTTATGGAGAATTAGGTCATGTGCCAGTACAATAAAAACATAAATGAATAAAGGATAAGCATTATGTTTTTCTTCCGAGCTTTGTTTACATGGAATACCGCGCCAAACGACGTTATAACATGGGGCGACTTCAATGCTTCGCTGTGGGAATTTGTGACCAAACAAATCCAGCGGTTTCATCTCGGATACTCAATCTTTGGCCGTTTCCCTTCCATCCGCTAGACCGTTAAACCCTTAAGCTGCGTCAGCCAATCGTTACCATCGGAAGGCAAGCTCCGCCTACAAATGGGCATGGACAGTATCTCGACTAAGATGGAGTTGTTTTCATATTTCAAAATATACTAGACGTTTTTTGTATCAATTTTCCTTATCGTAACATTCGGAGGGACAGTAACGTTCTGTATGTAATGTTTTAGTCGTGGAAGTCGAGAAAAAAAATGCGCTGCCCGATATGAACTGTTAAATTAAATTCAAATTAGTGAAGTGTCCCTTCATGTTTTTCCTCTCCTCTCGAATCCCAGGTAGGCCTTAAAGTTACAGTCTTTTGTATATAGACTAGAATATAAACAAAATGTCATGGAGAGTTCGTCCTCGATGTTACAAAGTGATGTTTTCACAACCTCTGAGCAAAGCACTATTCTAAAGCTTTTTAGCAAACACCAGAGCTATAGAGACAAACAGATGATATTTGATATGCCAATAACAACGCCAAGATGTGCACGATTCGGCACTTTTGTTGACGCACTTTGATCACGTGATAAGACACTTAACCCAATATTGGATGATCATAATTACCTTAGATTGCCTTCATACCGATTATACACTACACACAGCAGCTTTCAAACGCGATGAGTATATAGAAGCCTGTTTCCATGTATATCTATGTGCGCTAGTGTGTGTTTGTATGTAAGTACAGTAAAAGTTCATATTTTTTTCTACACTTGTGTGTTGAGACATTCACGAACGAATGGTATGAAGAGATGAGATCAAGGAAAGGGCAGCCAGGAGGGTGGGGAGGAGAATAAGGAAGAAGAGGAATAATTATGTCATTTCTACCATCAACGAAATTCTAAGCCATGGATTTTCCTTGTAGGGGTCGTCCATTTTTCATTCTATATTGATCCAGCACTGTCTGTCTGTCTGTCTGTCTGTCTGTCTGTCTGTCTGTCTGTCTGTCTGTCTGTCTGGATGGATGGATGGATGGATGGATGGATCACACGGGTCCTGCCACCCACGCAAGTCCGGCCATACTTGTGACCGTAAGTCATGATACCCAGTAAGAGATCATGTGGACTCGAAGAGTTCATTTATGCTGCACATTTTAAATACTAAATTTCTAGAAGAGTGCAAGTGTGATCGATATTCTGTCCCTTTCATCATAACATATGTTTGCCCTCTAATTCACATCCGCTGAGTTATATTTACTTTGTGGTATCTTCCGATTCAACAGAGTTATTTGGTTGCTAGACTGTATTGAATCTCCGGGGGAAAAAAAAACCCATAGTCAATCGGAAAAAAAAAATCAAATGGGAAAAAGTCCTCTCTAATAAAAAGATAAATTCACTGAGGGTGAAATTGTGTGGCAACTCACGATTTTGTACTTTTGCAGGCACTTTTGCACTACATTTTTCCAAAGCATGTAATACACATGACATGGTGTGCAACTTATCAACATGAATGCAATGGATTCCTATGCAAACTTGCACACCAAAGTGCTGAATTGTGCATTTTTCTTTCCTAAGGGTGATGATCTTATCGCAACTGTCATTTGCGATGGCACCTGTTTTTTTATGCCTGATTTCATCCACGTCTCTTAGATACGTTCATGCATGATCCTAATGAAGCTTTTCCTGAATTTCTGTCTGGATTTAAAGTTACTTCATTTACCAACAAAGAGTGTTGCTTGTTTCTGATTATTCTGCGTCAAGACAGAAAATGAAAAAAAAAAAAAACCAAACCTCCATAGGATCATACATAAAGGTATCTAAGACACATGAGCGAAATGTGATATCAAACTAGTGGTGCCATCGCTAAAGACACTTGTTCTAAGATCATCACTCTCCAGGAAGAAGAATGCACCTTTCAGCACTTTGGTGTGTAATATTGCATAGAGATCCAGTGCACTCGTGGGAATAAGTTGCACACAATGTTATGTGTCTCACAATGTCTGGAAAAGGGTTGTGTCACCCCTTAAAGTTACAGACTTCTAAGTGGATGAAAATAGCATATTGTTATATATATGCATTAAGAGGACAGTAAAAAATCGGTCCTTCGGACATATTTTGGAAAATGGGCCCTAGATTTGTAATCTACCTGCGAATTTGTTTGCATTCTCTCCTGATTTTGTAAGCTAAACCTGAAGTTTAAGTCATTCACTTCGGTTTCGATATGGCCTTTGTGCGGAGCACTTGTCGTTAAGGAAACAAGTTAGCTTGTTTACATCTTTCGATGTATGGGTTTGTAGCTCGAAAACGAAATGAAAGACCTATATTTTTAAACATCATTTTTAATAAGCTCATTGAATTCTGCAAACTATTAAAGAAGACTTGGAGATTGTGGAATTACTTGTAAGTGACAGTAGAGAAAACAGTTTATTGGCTCAAAGAGGGAAATCGGATGAGGCCTCTGTAACCTTAATGTCTGCAAGGTAATGTGGATTAAACAGCCAACCTGTGATTTTGATCTTTTTAAGCCAATATTCCGCTAAGGAAAACAAAGCAGAAGGAAAAGTGTTATTTATGATGCGTGACGATACAGACCTTGTCTCAAAAACATCATAAATAACTGACTGTCAACAATTTCCTCTGTAGAAACTTCAGGCAAACTAATTAGCTTACATAAGGTGCATTAACGTTATCAAAGGAAATTGAATGTTTTACCAGATATAGCCTAATGAAGACCTACTAATTTAAAGAGGCAAACTTAACTCATAATCGTTATGACCAAAACTCATAAGTGACGCACGAGACAGAAAATCCAGTAACCAAGTCTCGCAAGTCCAATTACGTCATAATCAAGGCTAGCGATGCATACATTTTCAGCTAATATTATTTTTCATGCAACATTTACCTAACTAGTTTTGGTTTTGGAAGAATTTGTGTACCCGTCTTCAAGATAATCAGTTTCTTGGGGTGTTTTTTTTTTTGTGTGTCTCCTGTAAAATGTGTCCAATTGCACTTATAAGGTCTGATTAGAATGGTGTCGATATTTCACAGTTTTGATTGTAAAGTTGATCCATGATGGTCATTTTGTAGTCACGCGTCATGAGAGACACTGAGACCCTAGGGATACAAAGTGTATGCCTGAATCTAAACGATGACTTGAACTATCTTTTCATGTATAAAAACCTAAATCCAACATTGCAGATATACAAATGATATTGCTTTTTTTGTTTCAACGAATTTTAATTTTTTCCTCTGGGATTGGCACCTTTTGACCTGGGCTCATATAGTAATAAGACCATCATAAGCCAGCCATTGTTGTGTGTTGCTGGCATCATATGACCTGAGGGTCCAGATGCATTGTTTATTCTTTCGTTGCCTATAACCAACCATTTAATTCTTGGTGCTCTGTTTCATATGGTATTCTTTCAGCCAGAGCTGACTTTTTTTTCCCTAAGAAAAAGGCAACTGACTATTTTCCTTTCGGAGTTGTTTTTTTTTCCCAAAGCATCGACAGCAAGAAGGGCGGAAAAAGGGAGGGGTGTCTGAGTGTGGCAATCTCCTTGTAGAGATTGTTTTGAAAATTTACGTAACTTCAGAGCTGGGCCATCTAATCGTAACAGTTGGAGGGCAAGCCATGAAAATGAAAAAAAAACAAACAATTGAAATACGACTTTATTTATCCTGCAGGGAAATTGTTTTACAATGTCATACAATGCTATACGTCTCATTCATAATACAACCACATACATGTAAATACATAATATTACAAATGAAATACATAACAAAGTCATTGCTAGTCGCCAGCGGTGCAGCGCCCTGATCCGCCCCAGCCCTAAAGGCAGGTCCTCATTTACACCTGAGTCGAGTGAGGAAATGGAAGTGGTGTCTTTCCCAAGGACACTATAATATAAACCGCCCAGCTCGCGAGTCAAACACATAAGCCTTAGACTTGAAAGTCTTCACAAACCGCATGGCTACGCTGCCTCCTCTGTCTAGAATGGCTGTGGACACTGCTTCCACATAGATGAATTTATTTTCATATTTCACATACTAGGCGCTTTTGTAATGACTGTCTTTACCACAACATTCAGAGAAACAGTTAACTAATTCGTTTTAATATGTCATTCTTTACTCGTGAAATTTGGACAAATGGCGCTCCCATGTAACGCGTACAACTGAATTCAAATTAATGAAGTGTCCCATCATGCCGCTGCTCTCCTTTTATACCCCGAGCAGGCCGTTAAGTTAACTTCCTTGTCAAAATAAGGGAGCATACAGTCCATATTTGACGCCATCAACATCTTTCTAATCCATCGTTAATTACACAGAGTTCATCAACTCTTCCCGATATTAAGAATAGGACGCGCTCAAATGTGCCACGATATACTACTGTAGACAACGTTTTACCTTATTAGCACAGACAATACTATGGTGATAAAGTTCACGACTGTTGACATCAGTGGACGCGTTAGATTTGCTGACATGGTACTAGAAGTGATTTTTAGCGGATTGTGTATCAATGTTCTCTAACAAAGGAGAAATCGAATCCATTGTATTGTTACGGATCTTAGTATGGTGAGGTGAAAAAAAAAAAAGATGTGAAATTTTGAATTACTTATTTGTCGGCGTTTGTAGGCTACTCTTCTGGACAGAGAAAAGGAAGATAAATGTCTTACATACACTTTAAAATCAGCTTTGAGTGTCTGAAGCAGTTAATTCCTAGACATCCGTTCTCTTCTAAATTCTAAAATATTCTTAAAACACTGAGTATCGCAAAATAAGAATCGTAAATAAGCCAATAGTGATCGAATACTGAGTTACCAGAGAAAGGATTCCTCTAATTAGAACAGACAACAATAATGAAGCAATATCGACCAATTGATAATCTCCCATGTTAGGCTCCTGAATAAATTCATTCATTTGTCATGTACACGTACTTAAGACAAGGCACAGTCGTAGAGATAGCTTTATTATAATATCTCCCGCATCACCCGTAGAATGATGACAAAGCCTGGAAGTGAATAGCATTTCCAATCCTTGGTCTGTAAATGGAGGGATTACTCAAGACTTTTGTTGGAAAGATGTACGTCTGCCAATACTTTCTATCACGTACCAGTGGAGTGAGCGGATCCATTAGAATTTTACAACGGACCACTCTCATTTATTATGTATGCATAAATATTATATCCTGGTATTGCAAGCCACTAGTCCATAACAATTTGTTCCTCTTTCCACTTTTCCATTGTCAGAGGAATATGAATGGCTGTTATTCCGCTGCATGGGCTTTTATAGACTGATGCATCTTTTTGCTTTCGAAAGCGAGAATCGATGACGAATCACAATGTTGTTTTGCCTAAACCGGAAGAAAGCTTCGCTAGACTTGACCAATTAAGAACGATAGGGAAGCCATAAAGACCCAATGCCACAGGGTGTGGGTGTATGGGAGTAGGAGTTTGCCAATGTGTGAGGCGAGAGTGAGAAGATGTGTGTGTGTGTGTGTGTGTGTGTGTGTGTGTGTGTGTGTGTGTGTGTGTGTGTGTGTGTGTGTGTGTGTGTGTGTGTGTGTGTGTATTCGTGAGAGAGCGTACCTGTGTGTCCTCACCCCATTTCCTCCTTCCTTTACAGTCATAGCTTGTTTGCAACTGTTACAATTTAATAGCCTTGAGTTTTATGCTATGCATCCTGCATGTTTGCTCATATGTATTCCGAAGTGTTGTTGCTGATGTCCAGGGTCGATGGCGGCTGTCACACCAACACCACTAAATAAAAAAAGATTTAATCAGAGCATTGTCATCTCCTTGTCATTTCATATATTGCAAAACTCAGTGTGTTCATTGCATCAGTTTCAGTAGAGCTCATTATCATGTACTGTGGCTCTTTCCCTTAATGATTTTTTTTCATTCTCAACAGAGTATTCTGTTGGTGGTATTGGTAGTGGCCCTCCATCGATGTCCTCAGTCTGTGTGTTTCAGTGTGTGACCTGAATATCTACAAAAATATCCAACCAACCAACCAACCAAGCAACCAAGCAAGCAACCAACCAAAACCAACCAACCAACCAACCAACCAACCAACCAACCGACCGACCGACCGACCGACCGACCGACCGACCAAGCAAGCAAGCAAGCAAGCAAGCAAGCAAGCAAGCAACCAGCCAACCAATCAATCAACCAACAAACCAACCAACCAACCAACTAAAACCAACCAACCAACCAACCAACTAAAACCAATAAACCAATCTGCCATGCAACCAGCCAGCCAACTAACCAATTAACCAGCTAACCAACCAACACCATGCATTATGCAGGAGGTGTGAGCCAAGGGTGTCGCTAGGAGAGAGAAGTAAGAGAAATCTGTGCCAATAGTTTCTTCCCAAATTCCATTATAACTCTGGAAGAGTGATTTTAAGTAGCTTTGTTTCACTACTTCACCCCTTGCTGCTGGTCTTACTTACATGTTGATCTTGTGCGACAAATATTTCATGCTTATTACATTTTAATTTCAGTCAGATGATATCGGTAAATCACGTTTTGTTTCGTGTAGTCTAATGAAGGGACAAAAAACAGATGATTTTGCTCCACATTAAATCACCTTGCACTAGGCGATGATCAATCAAATTAAAAAGTGATTTTGCTTGTTTCAAACATAAAGGTGTTTTAATGACGTCTGGAGTTTTCACTTACAGAGCATTTCGATGTTTTCATGCGTCCAATTCTGCTGAGTCTTTGTCGTACATTCAGTGGCACGTCTGGTAGTATTCTCTGACACAAATTCGCTGATCAGCCATAATAATATAATTCCGTTTGTACACCGGACAATTAGACTAGTTTTGCGGCGAAATAATTGCAGAGAATTACTATGCATAATACAGTCTTGTCTGGAACACCTCATAAGTCGTTGCTTATACATCAATTACGTTTAGTATTGATTTTCCCACACCCTGGAAATCAAAATTGTCATCCCCTCTTAATCGCAGTGTTTTGAAAGCAACCAAAAAAAAAAGTTGCAGTTAAGAAAGTTTACCATTATCCAGTTACTTTCAGTATACGAGGAGATTCAGTATTCTCTCTCTGAACAATGTTGTAATCAAAACAAGGTTGCAATTAAGTGGGCTGCGAACAAGCAAAGTCATAGTAAACTGTATGGCGTCGATACTGCCATGAGATATCAATGTCAATGCTAAGCCAAGCATATACTAGAACTAGTCTTATTGAAACTACTTTGATTTCGATTTTGATCAAACAGGTGGGCCGTCTCATTGATCTAGATCTAGCAAAAATGCCGAGGATCAGTGGTGTTAGTGAGGCAGGTACGGAACAATTATTTCTGTTCTAATAATAAAGCCGAATCCAATTATTGCGAAATCGACGAAAACATTCTAGAATGTTACTTCCTCTATCTAGTTTCCTCCTCTTTCCTCCCTCCCAGTCTCTCTCGCTCCCTGTCTCGATATGTGTGTGTGTGTGTGTGTGTGTGTGTGTGTGTGTGTGTGTGTGTGTGTGTGTGTTGTGTGTATTATATATGTGTACTATGTGTGTGTGTGTATTTGTTTGTTTGTTTGTTAGTTAGCTTATCTAAATACAACACTTCAAATCAGTTTTTCCTCTCAGTCTCGGTTCCATATGATTCCCTTGAATGTCACTAGACTAAACCAATTTTATCTTTTCTCCCTAATTCTTTCTCTCCCCGCCTCTTTCTCTCTCTCTCTCTTTCTTTCTCTCTCCCTCCCTTCTTTGGTCTATTTTGTTATTTAATCTAAAATTACATGAAATAAAATAGCTATATAACAAAAAATCAGTTCATTCCCTAAGTTTGTACCCTACTTGGTCCCTATAGTTACTATAAATTAATATATTATTGTATATTTCTTCCGTTTTATGACAAAAAGGCCGTATTGGCCAAAATCACAATTTTAAAGGAGCACGTCGGGGCACACACACACACACACACACACATGCGCGCACACACACACACACACACACACACACACACACACACACACACACACACACNACACACACACACACACACACACACACACACACACACACACACACAAACAAATGTTCACGTGGCGTTTCTCTATATAAGATAATTAATGGCACACACATTTGGTTATCTCAAAAACTATAAACCTATAAAAGCTACGAGACAATTACCGAGATTTAAAGGCAGAGACTTTTAGGTCATATATATACAAAGATATCAAACATATTAAAAAAACAGCAGATTCATTCCTTCTCTTCAACTCATCCCACTCTCTCTCTCCCCCTCCTCTCTCTCTCTCTCTCTCTCTCTCTCTCTCTCTCTCTCTCTTTCATTCACTCTTTCTCTTCCTTTGGCCCTTTAATTATCTTTCCTTTTGTTTCTCAATTACGCTTCTATCGGGTTTTTTTTTTTCTGTCTGTCTAAACAAGTTAGTCTAGATCTAATTTAAAGCTAGAGTTCTCTCCAAATCACTTAGTCAATCTCTCGCTCTCCAACTTTCTCTCTGTAGTCTTGGTACTCTTTAGTTAACAATTCTAACTACAGTGACATTTCATGTATTTTCTAAATCTATTAATTGTGTGTCTTTCTTTCACCGCTCCCGTTTCTCTCTACCTGTATCTCCCTGGGAGGGACACTACCCCATCCATAATAATATTTCACTGTCCTAGATCTATCTACTTTTGCCACGTAGCCTCAAAGTTACTGAAATGTCAGAAAGAGAACTGACAGACCAAGATATATTAGATTACCTTATTTAAAAGTAATTACCAAGATAGTACAGTCTGGATTAAAGCAGCATGTCATTCAACAGGCGGTTTATCTGCGTGTGATGTACATCTCACCGCTTTTTGCGAACCCAACATTTTCAGCGCCATTTGAACAGCATTGTTAAGTTGTGTTGGCAGGAATCGATACCGAATACTAAAGACAAGGGTAATTCTGGGGTTTCAGTAACGGAGACTACCCGTCGTAAAGTATCGATTAGTTTGACGTTTATCTTTGCAGCCTCATGTTTCAGGGGTTAATGACTTGTTATGATTTGATAAAGGCAGCAGCACATGTATTTTGCAGTTGTTTTCGGTTAAATAAAACGCAAATTGTAGCTATATCTATACTGATACTTTCTACCAAAAGGCGAGACACGGCATATTCTCATCACATTTTGTCAATTTAACAGTCTGTTTGGATTTTGCTTAATTTCTTACCACAGTAAATTATGATATTTTGTTTCTTTGCGGTCATGTTTACAGCAAATAACGATTTAGGTGTCGGCAGTGATATCGGAAAGAAGTACCCAGTATCGCATCAATACTTCAAACGTGGAATCGGCGCCGCAATTAGTGCAGTGAAACCAGTCCACTAAGATGACCACAGCTCGTACCTTATAAAAGCGGCCATCATAGACACGTGATATCCTTACGCAGATTGATTATCTGGGTCAAGTTAGAAAGAAAAAAAAAACCTTCGCTTGTCAAGCTGATTTCTTGCTCGCAAGTTCGGGTCTGCTGTCTGGCGCATTCAAAAAGACAGATCAATATTGAAACTTGAAAAAAAAAGAAAAACAACATTAATTCAACCTTGGATCTAAACTAATATAGATGGGCTCCGAAATCTTGAACAAACCTTATGAGATTCAGAGAGAAGTCAACTGGCATCCTCCTGAACAGTGTTTTTGCTTTTGGGACATGAGAGAGAATGGTCGCGGTCGAGTTAGATAGGTGGTCGTAATGTGGAAGTCAAATATTTACAAAATATGAACGGCCTTCCATGAAACCTGACTACCACGGCTGGTGGTAGGAATAAAACGGTGGATGCCAGACCAGATGCGACATTATGCTCCTAAGTTGTTAGCACTAAGCACTAGGCACTTTGCAGCTGGTTAATCCCTCCTTGCTTTTTTTTTTCCTCCCTTGCGACGTCATTCTGAAGAGCAAAGTTCAAAGCAATAAAGAATCCCCTATTAAAAGTTTAGTTATGTATGTTTATTTATACCCAGCGGCTACTTAGCGAAAAGTAAAATCTTTCCCTTTTTTCGAAACAAGAAACTGCCGAGACACGTTTTTTTTTTATTGGCTGACAGAATAAATCATTAGAGCAAGATATCATCGTCGGACAATTAGTGGTTCGACTCTTTACTTCCTGGTATTCAAAGGAATCTGGGCCACTCCTAAGTCACGACTGACAGGTCTCTTCCTGATATTATGAAGGAATTACTTTCAAAGATGAGGCAGGTGGTTGGTCGCAACTTCACAGCTTTGCCTCACTTTGATTTCCTGTCATATGGTTTCAGTGCGAGTTCATCAAGAAGTCACTGGGTCACTACAAAAATCATGTAGCACACTTATCTTGAAGGATGCGAAATGACAGCAGGGCCGTTCGGGTGTCGCGAATCGCATTGTCTTTCATCTCTACGGACATATACGAATACATTGAAACTCTCACGAATTTCGAACTTTATGTACGTGAAATGCCTACACACTCGTTGTGATGCTGTGGTTTCATCGCACTCTTTAATCAAACAAATAGACCATACCTGGTGCCACTAACAATCTGGCACGCACATAACCGACTGGCGAACTCCGGCACCATGGGATGAAGGGGTCAGGTTATGCCACTGTAATGCTATTTGTTAGCCTGTGCTATGTTCCTGGAATGGCCGACGTGAACTGTTGTCCTAAAACTATTAAATCGGCAAGGGGTGAGGGGGGGGTGAGTAGATTTTCTTGTGGTTTTGCCCCATCCTCCACCCACTCCCCTAACTCCCCTCCAAGCCCCCCTCCCCCGCCTTTTTATTTTTATCTCTCAAGTGACCGTTGATAGGAAACTCAAGAGCGAGGCAACAGATCTTCAGAGAAAGATACTCCCATCCAGCACACGTTTCAACTCGTTGACTTGCTGACACTCTAAAGGAACT